>CM059191.1:107431319-107486004 GCA_030323885.1 Branchipolynoe longqiensis | reverse complement strand
GCACCCCCAGCACACCCCAGCACACTCCAGCACACTCCAGCACACCCCAGCACACCCAGCACACCCAGCACACCCCAGCACACCCCAGCACGCACACCCCAGCACACCCCAGCAGTCTCCAGCACACCCAGCACAACCAGCACACCACCGCACACCACCACACAGCATCACACCACCACTCACCACCACTCACCACCACACCACCACCCCACCATACCACCACCCCACCACCCCACCACACCACCACACCACCACACCACCACACCATCACACCACCACACCACCACACCACCACTACCTTCATACACACCACCAATAGCTGCATATGTCAGGAAACCCAGCATACAAAGAAGCTGCAACCAACATAATGAAGGATAAACACACACACACCCACCCCCACCCCACCCTCCACACCCACACCCACACACCCACACCCAAACCCACACCCACACATCCACCCACACCACTGAAAAATGATAATATCATTCAAGAATGTCGCGGTGTCTACACCAGCAACACCCACACCAGCAACAATGCATCGGTGATGTGCACACCCGCCGTGCGACCACTCAAGATCTGTGGCCTGTCCGGGGCTGCTACCACGATCGGATGCTCGGCAACCAATTAAGGATCCGGGATCCAACCATGATATCACGCGCACCCAGATCCTGAGCGACCCCCAAAACTCCCCAACGACACCACCCCCACCCCCAGTCCCGCCAAACCCAATGCCAAAGGCTACCCACTGGGAAGGGCAAAGGAAAGGGGAAAACCTCAAACCCAACCCGCGGACCCCTGCAGCCTCCACCACCACCACCCCAAACTTCCCCAACACCGTTTCCTGGATCGGTTACTGCAGAAACGTAGGTGCCGCCTCCCTCGCAATAGCACCCTGACCAAAGACCTCCTCACCCTGTAAAGAATCCAATACCAGGCAGCGCGACTCATCACCCGAGCTCGCAGGACAACCAGAGTTGTGATCCTCCTCCTTGAGGCCAACCTCCCACCACTCCACCTATGCATACAACAGCTGCTGGCAAACCACCTCTGCCATTCACCTCTGTAGGCCATTCCACTTTCTACCGCAGCGCAGCCTTTTACCTGCAAAACGGTCCAAGAGGGCACCTCGGCCTCTCCTTGGGAACGAAGACGGCCATCCGCACCCTGAAACAATCCCATGGGCTAGCACTCACTGTTGCCCCTGACCTCCGGTCAGAGGCATCAGGTAAGGCTCACCATAGAGGTCAGGCTCACCAGCCTCTGCTCAAGTAAAAACAACTACCTGACCATAGTCCTCAAAACCCTGGCACAGGAAACCATCACCCAGACCAAAGAAGACTTCCCTCACCAACGGCTCGCTCAACCCTGAAACAGGCCGAGCCAGGGCTGGACACTTCCTACCAGATGGGCAGGCTAGACACCTAATCAGGGTCACAGACTACCCCTCCACCCTTGATACAGAGCTCGCCACCATCCACCATGCACTGACCCACCTGCGACACTGCAGCTCCACAGTAGTCATCGACTTGCTCAATGCAGTCCGCAAGATCAAGGACCACACAGCTAGCCACTTTCTGGCCACCTTGATTCAGAATGCCATCGCCACCAGGCATGAAGCTCGCCTCGACACAGTACTGGTCTGGGTTCCCTCCCACATAGGATTTTCCAATAATGAGCAGGCCGACTCAGCTGCTCTGGACGGTTCTCGCCGCCCTGAGATCGACCTCGTCATAGGCCACTCCCAGTTCAAACTCAAAGCCACCAGCGCTAGAGCCACCAAAACCCTGTGGGAGGCCTCCCTCCATCATGACACTGACAGGAACCCATACTCCATCAGTAGGTCCTGGCATGAAAATGTCAGGGAACACCTGCCAGTCCCAACAAACCTCTCTGCCTGCGGTCACGCGCTTCAGGTCTGGATAGAGGCAGTTCATCGACACCCCTGTTTTGCAATGATGTCCTTGCAGTGACCATATATTAAACGTCGCCCACTTCCTGGCGTTATGTGTGGCCTTTGACAGGACCACCATCTGAGGCTTCCTCAGCCCACCACTGAACCTGTCTGACAACAATGCTGCACTCGCCATCCTCACAAGGCTCTCCAAATCCACATGGGAGCCACTTGGCAGATTCTATAAATAGAACTACCACATTTTCGAGATCACCGGCGGCCCTGAACCCAACGAAATGATGACAAACCCGACAGTGATGACAGTGACTAGCAACCACCAACCCGCAGGGTTGCACCAAGCTGCACCCTATGACCTCTCCGAGAGCCCTGTGCGGTCCTGGGGGCTGAAAGCACCACATGGTCAAACCAGAAAGCCCTGCCAGGGCCCATCGGGGAGCGCCCATGAGGTCCCATCAGGGAGCCCATGAGGTCCCATCAGGGAGCCCCATGAGGTCCCAGTCAGGGAGCCCAGTGAGGTCCCCATCAATGAGCCCCATCAGGGAGACCCATGAGGTCCCATCAGGGAGCCCCTTGAGGTCCCAGCAGGTGGCTCTGTAAGGCCCCACCCGGGAGCCTGTGAGGCCCCATCAGGGAGCCCCATGAAGTCCCATCGGGGAGCCCCATGAGGTTTCATCAGGAACCCCATGAGGTCCCATCAGGTGGCCCCCAAAACATATCCAAAGCTAAAAATAAATGGGAGGGAACTAACCCCGACCCACCCACCACCCCTGGATCACACCCTGCCAGGGCTCAGCCAACACACCCCCACGCCGAGAGCCCCATGACGTCCTGACCACAAAAACCACAACAAATAACCACACATAAAAAAACCACAACCCACTCAAAACTGCACACACCGAGAGCCCTGTGAGGTCCCGGACACTGCACCTACACCGGGAGCCCTGTGCGGTCGCAGATACACCAGGTGGGACAGCCTCAACTCCCGCCCCCACAATGTCGGTTCCTGCTTCGATCACCAATGGAGTGGGTGCTGGGGCTGCGGATATCAAGTCACACCCACCAACCACACCCCGGTCCAGGAGCTCTGTTGGCCCTGGAGGACCAATGCGCCGCCCATGGCCCTGTTGCAAATGTCATCGGATCCCGCTTTGCTCTTCGGTTGAGGTACAGGACCGTGGGCCCCAAGAATGTGTTGCCACCTGCCGGGCCACCATTGCACCACGCCACCACTGCACCGATGCCACAAAGAGCCCCCACAAGTAGAAGAGATGGAAGAGAAGAAGGAGAAAAAAACACAAAAAAACTACCAAAAACAGGCCGTTTTAACGGCGCCGTTTAAACAATGCGGCAGTCCTGCAGCCAGTGACCGCTAGTTTGACTGGGGTCAATGACATCCAGGCACAAGGAGAGTTTGACGGGGGTCGATGAGATCCAAGTTCAAGGAAAGGTTGATGGGGGTCGGTGAGATCCAAGTTCAAGGAGAATTTGGTGGTTTCGGTGAGATCCAAGTACAAGGAGAGTTTGATGCAGGTCAATGACATCCAAGTACAAGGAGATTTTGAGGGGGTTCAATGACATCCTCCAAGTTCAAGGAGAGTTTGACGGGGGTCGGTGAGATCCAAGTTCAAGGAGAGTTTGACGGGGGTCGATGAGATCCAAGTTCAAGGAGAGTTTGACGGGGGTCAATGAGATCCAAGTACAAGGGGAGTTTGACAGGGTCGGTGCACCGGTGAGATCCAAGTTCAAGGAGAATTTGGTGGTTTCGGTGAGATCCAAGTACAAGCAGAGTTTGACGGGGTCGGTGAGATCCAAGTTCAAAGAGAGTTTGATGGGGTCGATGAGATCCAAGTTCAAGGAGAGTTTGACGGGGGTCAATGAGATCCAAGTACAAGGGGAGTTTGACAGGGTCGGTGCACCGGTGAGATCCCAGTTCAAAGAGAATTTGGTGGTTTCGGTGAGATCCAAGTACAAGCAGAGTTTGACGGGGTCGGTGAGATCCAAGTTCAAGGAGAGTTTGGTGGTTTAGGTGAGATACAAGTACAAGGAGAGTTTGATGCAGGTCAATGACATCCAAGTTCAAGGAGAGTTTGACGGGGTTTGATGAGATCCAAGTTCAAGGAGAGTTTGACGGGGTCGATGAGATCCAAGTTCAAGGAGAGTTTGACGGGGGTCGGTGAGATCCAAGGTCAAGGAGAGTTTGACGGAGTCAGTGAGATCCAAGTTCAAGGGGAGTTTGACGGAGTCGGTGAGATCCAAGTTCAAGGAGAGTTTGACGGAGTCAGTGAGATCCAAGTTCAAGGAGAATTTGGTGGTTTCGGTTTGATCTAAGTACAAGGAGAGTCTGACTGGGGTCAATGACATCCTCCAAGTTCAAGGAGAGTTTGACGGGGGTCGGTGAGATCCAAGTTCAAGGACAGTTTGACGGGGTTCGATGAGATCCAAGTTCAAGGAGAGTTTGATGGGGGTCGATGAGATCCAAGTTCAAGGAGAGTTTAATGGGGTCGATGAGATCCAAGTTCAAGGAGAATTTGGTGGTTTAGGTGAGATACAAGTACAAGGAGAGTTTGATGCAGGTCGATGAGCTCCAAGTTCAAGGAGAGTTTGACGGGGTTCGATGAGATCCAAGTTCAAGGAGAGTTTGACGGGGTCGATGAGATCCAAGTTCAATGAGAGTTTGACGGGGGTCGGTGACATCCAAGTTCAAGAAGAGTTTGATGGTGGTCGGTGAGATCCAAGTTCAAGGAGAGTTTGATAGTTTGATGGGGTCGATGAGATCCAAGTTCAAGGAGAGTTTGTCGGGGGTCGGTGAGATCCAAGTACAAGGAGAGTTTGATGGGGTTCGATGACATCCACGTTCAAGGAGAGTCTGACGGGGGTCAATGAAATCCAGGTACAAGGAGAGTTTGACGGGGGTCAGTGACATCCAAGTACAAGGAGAGTTTGATGGGGGTCAGTGAGATCCAAGTTCAAGGAGCATTTGACAGGGGTCGGTGAGATCCAAGTTCAAGGAGAGTTTGACGGGGGTCGGTGAGATCCAAGTTCAAGGAGAGTTTGACGGGGTTCAATGATATCCAAGTTCAAGGAGCGTTTGACGGGGGTCAATGACATCCAGGTACAGGAAGAGTTTGACGGGGTCGATAAGATCCAAGTTCAAGGAGAGTTTGATGGGGGTCAGTGAGATCCAAGTTCAAGGAGCGTTTGACAGGGGTCAATGACATCCAGGTACAAGAAGAGTTTGATGGGGGTCGGTGAGATCCAAGTTCAAGAAGAGTTTGATGGGGGTCGGTGACATCTAAGTTCAAGGAGTGTTTGACAGGGGTCAATGACATCCAGGTACAGGAAGAGTTTGATGGGGGTCGGTGACATCCAAGTTCAAGGAGCGTTTGACAGGGGTCAATGACATCCAGGTACAGGAAGAGTTTGACGGGGGTCGGTAAGACTCAAATACAAGGAGAGTTTGATGGGGGTCAATGACATCCAAGTTCAAGGAGAGTTTGATGGGGGTCAATGACATCCAGGTACAAGGAGAGTTTGACGGGGTCGATGAGATCCAAGTTCAAGGAGAGTTTGACGGGGGTCACTGAGTATCTGACATCACGTTTTTTTTTACGTGTTCACTTGATGTGTTCACTCGATGTGCTCACAGTAAGTGCTCACGTTAAGTGCTCACTTGTTGTGCTCCGCTACGTGCTCACTCCGTGTGCTCATGTGGATGGTTGTGAGCACTCACAGATGGAGGGCTAACCGGACCGACTTTCCCGATTTTACTGTTGCAGTCGGGAGGGCGAATCGTCTCGGTTGAAGCTCGGCATGACAGCTCACCGCATCACGGGGGGAGGGCAGGTCTGCGCAGGGAGGGGCGGGGAGGGGCAGGGAGGGCGGGTTCGATCCGGGTCGCTGCTTTGTTGCGCCTGGGTTTGTGAAGCGCTGGACCGGATGTGACGTCAGTTGGTGATTGTCTATGCTAAATACCCGCGTGTGCGGCGGGTGCTGGTTGATTGTCGTCTGCTCGCAGCGTCAGTTGTCTGCACAGCGCGCCCCCATAGGGGCGGGGCCTATTGTCTCACGCTGAATGATCTGCGGCCGTGCGTACCACGGTGTGCACTCGGGTAGTTCGCCGGGCGCTCACCAGGGGACCACACAAACAACCCGTCACTCCGCGCCTGCAATGGCTGCCAGACACCTTCAGAGATCCACAAGCCCACCAGACACCTTCAATGAGCTGCAATGCCCGCGAGACACATTCAGAGATCTGCAATGCCCACCATACACCTTCAGAAATCTGCAATGTCCGTCAGACACCTTCACAGACCTGTAAATGCCAACCAGACATCCCAAGAGATCTGCAATGCGAGTCAGACACCTTCAGAGATCTGCAATGCTTGCCAGACACCTTCAGAGAGCTGGAGCTGAAATGCTCACCAGACACCTTCAGAGGCCTGCAATGCCCGCCAGACACCTTCGGAGATCTGCAATGCCCAACTAATCCTGCCCTTGGTAACTAACCCTGCCGCTGATAGCTAACCTTGCCCCTGGTAACTAACCCTGCCCCTGGTAACTAACCGTTTCCCTCGTATCTAGCCCTGCCCCTGGTAACTAACCCTGCCCCTGGTAGCTAACCCTGACCCTGGTAGCTAACCATGCCCCTGGTAACTAATCCTACCCTTGGTAACTAACCCTGCCCCTGGTAGCTAACTCTGCCCCTGGTAACTAACCCTGCCCCTGGTAACTAACCCTGTCCCTGGTAACTGACCCTATCCCTGGTAACTAACCCGGTTCTTGGTAACTAACCGTGTCCCTGGTAACTAACCTGTCCCTGGTAGCTAACCATGCCCCTGGTAACTAACCCTGTCCCTGGTAGCTAACGATACCCCTGGTAACTAACCTTGCCCCTGGTAACTAACCCTGCCTATCGTATCTTACCCTGACACTGGTAACTAACCCTGCCCCTGGTACCTAACCCTGTCCCTGGTAACTAATCCTGTCTCTGGTAACAAACCCTGCCCCATGTTACTAACCCTGCCCTGCAATGACCGACCAACTCGCCATACCCTGAAGGGTGTCTAACCCACATGTAAAAATATAGGGTCTTTCGGTATGTGTAAATGTTATGACACACAGTGACTCACCGGGATTGCGGTATGATGTCTGGATATCAAAATACGTTTGCTAATTACAGGAATGTTCCCTCCATGCACCAGGAAGAGTACAAATGGAGCTGGACATGTATTATCGTTTAATATAACTGTATGATGACTACTTGTTAACCAAAGGACTGCTGGGTAAGCACCCCCAGCCATTCTGCATAAATTATGGACACCACCTGCCCTGGAGTTGAGTGCCCTCTCTTGGGTGCCACTCCTCCCAGACTGCATAGGTGTCTGATTGGCTGGCTGTGTGAGCCCAGTCACCCTTGAACTCCTTGCACTTGCTGGACAGACAAGGACTCACTCTAGAGATACCAAAGGAAGCAGTTCACCTCTGAGCTGTATGTAACACCCATAGGACTTAGGTTCAATGGGCTGTACGCACTGATTTTGACTGAACAAGCAGAAGCTATGTGGGTCTGTGCAGCAGGTTGTAAGTGAGTCAGGGTGGCAGGTCACTAGTAGGTGAACAAGAGTTGTAGAAATAAAGCTCAACCTTATCACTGTCAATCTTCCGTGACTTGTCTCCCTTTCTTTCTTATGAGTTGTGTTTTGGTATTTAGTGGGGGGAGACTGGCAGACAGTTTCCAGGATCCTCCTGATAGTAGTGAGTATAACTATAAGTAGAATAACTGGGAGTGGCCAAGAGTACCAGTAAATTCTTCACACAGACAGCCTGAAACCCGCCCCAGCCGCCACCTGCCACCACCTGCCACCACCCTGGCTAGAGGCGAGTGGCGAGCTGGAACGAGGCTAACAAGATGCGCGTCTGTACAAAGTGTCGTCAGAGGAATACAAGCACTCGGACCAAACATCGCCGCTTAACGCAGGCACCAATCCGCCGACCAGAGGTCATGGAGAGGGAAGGGAGAGGTCATGGAGAGGTCATGGAGAGGTCATGGAGAGGTCATGGAGAGAGAAGGGAGAGGGAAGGGAGAGGGAAGGGAGAGGTGGAGGTGGAGTGTCAGGGTGGAGTGTCAGGGTGGAGTGTCAGGGTGGAGTGTCAGGGTGGAGTGACAGAGTAGAGCGTCAGGGTGGAGTGTCGGGGTGGAGTGTCAGGTGAGAGTGTCAGGGTTGAGTGTCAGGGTGGAGTGTTGGGGTGGAGTGTCAGGGTGGATTGTCAGGGTGGAGTGTCAAGGTGGTGTGTCAGGGTGAAGTGTCAGGGTGGAGTGTCAGGGTGGAGTGTCAGGGTGAAGTGTCAGGGTGGAGTGTCAGGGTGGAGTGTCAGGGTGGAGTGTCAGGGTGGAGTGTCAGGGTGGAGTGTCAGGGTGGAGTGTCAGGGTGGAGTGTCAGGGTGGAGTGTCAGGGTGGAGTGTCAGGGTGGAGTGTCAGGGTGGAGTGTCGGGGTGGAGTGTCAGGGTTCATGATCAGGGTGGAGTGTCAGGGTGGAGTGTCGGGGTGTAGTGTCAGGGTGGATTGTCAGGGTGGAGTGTCAGGGTTGATGATCAGGGTGGAGTGACAGAGTAGAGCGTCAGGGTGGAGTGTCGGGGTGGAGTGTCAGGGTGGATTGTCAGGGTGGAGTGTCAGGGTGGAGTGTCGGGTTGGAGTGTCAGGGTTCATGATCAGGGTGGAGTGTCAGGGTGGAGTGTCGGGGTGGAGTGTCAGGGTGAGTGTCGGGTGGGTGTCAGGGCAACATGTAGAGTGTCAGGGTGGAGTGTCAGGTTGGAGTGTCAGGGTGGAGTGTCAGGGTTCATGATCAGGTGGAGTGTCAAGGTGGTGTGTCAGGGTGGTGTCAGGGTTGAGTGTCAGGGTGGAGTGTCGGTAGGGTGGAGTGTCAGGGTGGAGTGTCAGGGTGGAGTGTCAGGGTGGAGTGTCAGGTGAAGTGTCAGGGTGGAGTGTCAGGGTGGAGTGTCAGGGTTCATGATCATGGTGGAGTGTCAGGGTGGAGTGTCAGGGTGGAGTGTCAGGGTTGTGTCAGGGTGGAGTACAGAGTAGAGCATCAGGGTGGAGTGTCAGGGTGGAGTGTCAGGGTGGAGTGTCCAGAGGTGGAGTGTCGGGGAGGATTTACAGGGTGGTTTGTCAGGGTGGAAGTGAGAGGTTCAGGTTGGGAGTGTCAGGGCATAGGAGATGTCGGGGTGGAGTGTCGTCAGGGTTCATGATCAGGGTGGCAGTGTTCAGAGTGGAGTGTTCAGTGTGGGTGTCAGGGTGGAGTGTCGGGGTGGAGTGTCAGGGTTCATGATCAGGGTGGAGTGTCAGGGTGGAGTGTCGGGGTGTAGTGTCAGGGTGGAGTGTCAGGTTGGAGTGTCAGGGTGGAGTGTCAGGGTTCATGATCAGGGTGGAGTGTCAAGGTGGTGTGTCAGGGTGGAGTGTCAGGGTTGAGTGTCAGGGTGGAGTGACAGAGTAGAGCATCAGGGTGGAGTGTCAGGGTGGAGTGTCAGGGTTGATGATCAGGGTGGAGTGTCAAGGTGGAGTGTCGGGGTGGAGTGTCAGGTGAGAGTGTCAGGGTTGAGTGTCAGGGTGGAGTGTCAGGGTTGATGATCAGGGTGGAGTGACAGAGTAGAGCGTCAGGGTGGAGTGTCGGGGTGCCAAGTAGGTCATAGAGCGATGATTCAAGGGACGCCCCGGTAATTAGGTCACGTTCATTACGACACCACGTGACTACATTACCACCGCCTGGTGTGGGGTTGTGCCGATGTCGTGACGTCACAGCCGTGCTCCACAGGTGTTGCCATGGTGACCGGGACGCACACCTGGAGCTGATTGCTGCCTCCACGTGTCGCCAACATGTGTCACTGGCCAACGCCCCACATTTACCTCACATGACCCTGTCACATGACACAGGTCACACGGTGCGTGTACTTTACACACCTCACATGGCCCTGTCACATGGCACAGGTCACACTGTGTGTACCTTACACACCTCACATGGCCCTGTCACATGGCACAGGTCACACTGTGTCTGTACCTTACACACCTCACATGACTCCGTCACATGACACAGGTCACACCATCTGTGTACCTTACACACCTCACATGGCCCTGTCACATGACACAGAGCACACCATGTGTGTACCTTACACACCTCACATGGCCCTGTCACATGACACAGCTCACACTGTGTGTGTGTACTTTACACACCTCACATGGCCCTGTCACATGACACAACTCACACTGTGTGTGTACCTTACACACCTCACATGGCCCTGTCACATGGCACAGGTCACACCATCTGTGTACCTTACACACCTCACATGACCCTGTCACATGACACAGGTCACACTGTGTGTGTACTTTACACACCTCACATGGCCCTGTCACATGGCACAGGTCACACCGTGTGTGTTCTTTACACACCCCACATGGCCCTGTCACATGGCACAGGTCACACCGTGTGTGTACTTTACACACCTGACATGGCTACGCGAAGTCTGGTGACCTCTGACACCTGGTGCGTGTGAGCGTGTAAGCGTGTGTGCGTGTGTGCGTGTGAACGTGTGAGCGTGTGAGCGTGTGAGCATGTGCGCGTGTGAGTGTGTGTACGTGTGCGTGTGCGCGTTCGCATGCGTGTGAGCATCTGTACGTGTGCGTGTGCGTGTGCGTGTGTGCGTGCGTTTGTGCGTGTACGTGTGTGTGTGCGTGTGTGCATGTGCGCGTGTGCCAGTGCGCCTGCATGAGCGTGTATGCGTGTTCGAGTGCGTGTACGTGTGCGTGTGTACGCATGCGCGTGCGTGTGCGCATGTGTTCGTGTGCGCGTGTGTTCGTGTGCGCGTGCGTGTGCGTGTGCTACGGGTGCTACCTGCCGGTACACAGAGGGAGCCTCACCAAGAACAATACCCCGATACTCGGTACAGGTGAGTTAGTGAGTTACCAGTGGTTGGGGGGAGGGGGAGGGGGGAACGGGGAGGCTGGGGGGGGGGGAGGGGAGGTGGGAGGGAGGGGGGGGGGGAAGTGTGGAAGGGGTGGAGGGGGGGGGTGTAGGGGTGGTGAGGGGCGGGGAGGGAGAGAAGGGGCGAAGTGGAGGGGGAGAAGGAGGGGGGGGGGGTTGGAGGGAGAGGGGGGGGGGGGAGGGAGGAGGGTGTAGGGGAAGGGGAGGCCAGGAGGGGTTGAGGGGAGGGTGTTGATGGGGTGTATGGGAGGGCGGAGGGGGGAGGGTGTGGGGTGGGTGTAGAGGAGGGAGAGGCAGGAGGGGAGGGAGGGGTGGAGGGGTGGGCAGGCAGGAGCTGGGGGGGGGGGGGGGGGTGAAGGGGGGAGGGGCGAGTGGCAGCTGGAAACATCACGGTTAGTGGTGGCGGTGGTTCACCTGGTCCCACAAGAACCAACATTTCACCGACCGTGGCCCGATCGTCTCGGTCCCCTGGCGGCGCGATCACGAACCAAGCAGGCCAAGAACCAAACAAGTACGTGTGCGTGCGTGCGTGTGTGTGTGCCAAGCAAGTCAAGTACCAATCAGGCCAAGTACCAAGCAGGCCAAGTACCAAGCAGGTCAAGTACCAAGCAGGTCAAGTACCAAGCAGGCCAAGTACCAAGCAGGTCAAGTATGAAGCAGGTCAAGAACCAAACAGGTCAAGTACCAAACAGGCCAAGTAGCAGACAGGCCAAGAACCAAGCAGGCCAAGTACCAAGCAGGCCAAGTACCAAGCAGGCCAAGTACCAAGCAGGTCAAGTACCAAACAGGTCAAGTATGAAGCAGGTCAAGAACCAAACAGGTCAAGTACCAAGCAGGCCAAGTACCAAGCAGGTCAAGTATGAAGCAGGTCAAGAACCAAACAGGTCAAGTACCAAGCAGGCCAAGTAGCAGATAGGCCAAGAAACAAACAGGTCAAGTACCAAGCAGGCCAAGTACCAAGCAGGCCAAGAACCAAACAGGTCAAGTACCAAGCAGGCCAAGTAGCAGACAGGCCTAGAAACAAACAGGCCAAGAACCAAGCAGGCCAAGTACCAAGCAGGCCAAGAACCAAACAGGTCAAGTACCAAGCAGGCCAAGTACCAAGCAGGCCAAGTACCAAGCAGGCCTAGAACCAAACAGGCCAAGAACCAAGCAGGCCAAGTACCAAGCAGGCCAAGTACCAAGCAGGCCAAGAACCAAGCAGGCCAAGTACCAAGCAGGCCAAGTACCAAGCAGGCCAAGTACCAAGCAGGCCTAGAACCAAACAGGCCAAGAACCAAGCAGGCCAAGAACCAAGCAGGCCAAGTACCAAGCAGGCAAGTATGAAGCAGGCCAAGTACTAATCAGGCCAAGTACCAAGCAGGCCAAGTACCAAGCAGGTCAAGTACCAAGCAGGCCAAGTACCAATCAGGCCAATTACCAAGCAGGCCAAGTACCAAGCAGGCCAAGTACCAAGCAGGCCAAGTACCAAACAGGCCAAGAACCAAGCAGGCCAGGCATTGGGAGAGGAGACACAGAGTCCAGAGGCCCGGTAGGGGCAGAGACCAGAGAGACCAAGGAGACTCGATTTGGCTGAGAGACCTGCGATGACAAACCGACCCGAACTTACGAGACCAGATGCTGTCTTTACTTTAATACCAGACCCCCGCCCCAGAGCCACCGGCCCCCATCCCCCGCCCGACCACCCGCACGCATCCCCCCGCCCTCATCCCACGCCCCCATACCCCACCCACACACCCCGCGGGGTGACCTTGGCCCGGCGCGGGGTGACCTTGGCCCGGCGCGGGGTGACCTTGGTTCGGCGCGGGGTGACCTTGGCCCGGCTGGGGGTGACCTTGGCCAGGCGCGGGTCAAGGTCTTCCAGGTAGAGCAGTCTGTGGCCGGCGTCGCCCTGTCAGGTATTCACCAAGCTTTCCCCGAAAGAGGGCGGCGCACCGCCTAGCGACCTGGGGCAGTAGTGGGGGGGGGGTGGGGGGGAGTGGGGCAGTCGGTGGTGGGGGGGGGGGGAGTGGGGGTAAGTAGGGGGGGCATGGTGGGGGGAGTGGGGGGAGTGGGGGGGGAAGTGGTGGGGGAAGTGGGGGGGTCAGTGGGGGGGGGATGTGGGTGGGGGCAGTGGTGGGGCAGTGTGGGGGAAGTGGGGGGCAGTGGGGTGGGGGGAAGTGGTGGGGCAGAGGTGGGGGAAGTGGTGGGGCAGTGGTGGGGGAATGGTGGCGGTGGTGGGGAAGTGGTGGGGCAGTGGTGGGGGAAGTGGGGGGCAGTGGTGGGGAAGTGGTGGGGAAGTGGTGGGGAAGTGGTGGGGGAAGTGGGTGGCAGTGTTGGGTGGCAGTGGTGGGGGCAGTGGGGGGTAGTAGTGGGGGTAGTAGTGGGGGCAATGGTGGGGGCAATGGTGTGGGCAGTGGGGGGAGGGGGGGTCAGTGAGGGGGGGGGCGCAGTGGGGGGCAGTGGGGGGGGGGGGAAGATCGGCCCCGACCTGTGTGCGTTACTGTGGACGCGGTCAATGAGCAGCGTCCTTTCCCCTGCCCGCCCCTGCCCGCCCCGCCCCTCCCCTGCTCGCCCCGCCCCCGCCCTCCCCGGTCTAAACCGATGGCTCCCTTAATCCAACATCAGGTAGAGCCGGAGCCGGAATCTTCATCCCCTTCTCCAACACAAAGAACACCACCAGAGCGTCAAACTTTGCCTCCATTCTCGATACCGAGCTCGCCGCCATCCACTTGGCCCTCGAAGACCGCCACAACTCAAATCAGGTCATGGTGCCGGTGGCCTGATTTCCCAGTGAGGCAGCACTATAAAGTCACCAAGTCACTCTGTCACAAGTCGGTGGCCAAGGGTCTTGCTGGGGCATAAAACTACACCAATCACCCAACCTCCCCCGGCCCTCTCAGAGGACTGGTTGGGCTCTTAGTATTAGGCTGCCTTTTTCCTTCCTCCCCCCTCACCCCAAAAATGTCTCTGAACCACCACCCATCAGAAGCCAACTTTCAGCGGTGCTATACAGTGCTTCAGATTTGCAGCCTTCAGCGCACCAACGCGACTGAAAACTCCCCAAAAACAAACAAACAAACACTGGGGTTGTGGGGCAGTATGGAGTTGAGGGGCAGTATGGGGTTGTGGGGCAATATGGGGTTGTGGGGCAGTAAGGGGGTGGTGGGGAAGGTATGGGGGTGTGGGGCAGTAAAGCGTTGTGGGGCAGATGGGGTTGTGGGGCACTATGGGGTTGTGGGCAGTTGGGGTGACGTTGTGGGGCAGTATGGTGGTTTGGGGCAGTGGGGCAGTATGGGGTTGTGGGGTATGGGGTTGTGGGGCAGTATGGGGTTTGTGGGCAGTATGGGGTTTGTGGGGCATTATCGTCTTGTGGGGCAGTATGGGGTTGTAGGCAGTGGGAGAATAGGGCAATATGGGGCAATATGGGGTTGTGGGGCAGTATGGGAGTCTGTGGGGGCAATATGGGTTGTGGGGCAGTATGGGGTAAGGTGGGGCAGTGGAGGTATGGTTATTGTTGTGACGGGCAGTATGGGGTTTGTGGGCAGTATGGGTTCTGTGGGGCAATATGGTGTGTGGGGCAGGATGGGGTTGTGGGGCAGCATGGAGTTGTGGGGGCAGTATGCGGTTAGGGTCAGTATAGGATTTGTGGGGCAATATTGGTTGTGGGGCAGTAAGGGGGTGTGGGGCAGTATGGGGTTGTGGGCAGGATGAGGTGTGGGCAGTAAGGGGTGTGGGCCGCAGTGGGGTTGTGGGGCAGGATGGGGTTGTGGGGCAGTATGGGGGTGGGCGTAAGGGGTTGTGGTTGGCAGTATGGGGGTGTGGGGCATGGGGTTGTGGGCAGTAATGGGGGTTTGTGGGGCAGGATAGAGTTGTGGGGCAGTAAGGGGATGAGGGGCAGTATGGGGTTGTGGGTATTATGGGGTTTTTGTGGGGCAGTAAGGGGTTTGGAGGAGTGTGGTGGTTTGTGGAGGTATGGGGTTCAGGCAGTATGGGGTTGTGGGGAAGTATGGGGTTTGTGGCAGTCCGGAGTTGTGGGTAGTATGGGGGTTGTGGGGCAGTAAGGGGTGTGGGGGGCAGGATGGGGGTAATTTGGGCAGTAAGGGGTTGTGGGGCAGTGTGCGTTGTGGGGCAGTGGGGGTTGTGGGGCAGGGAGGTTGGGGCAGTATGGGGTTGTTGTTGAGTAAGGGTAGTGGGCAGTGGGGCGGCAGGGGTTTGGGTCAGTAAGGGGAGAATGGGGTTGTGGGGCAGTATGGAGTTGGGGCAGTATGAGGTTGTGTGGGGCAGTATGGAGTTGTGGGGCAGTATGAGGTTGTGGTGGCAGTATGGCGTTTGTGGGGCAGTAAGGGGTTGTGGAGGAGTATGGGGTTGTGGGGGCAGTATGGGTTGTGGGCAGTATGGGGTATGGGGTTGTGGGGTGCAATATGGGGTTGAGGGGCAGTGGGGGTTGTGGGGCAGTAATGTTACCCAAGCAATATGGGGTTGTGGGGCAGTATGGGGAGTGTGGCAGTATGGGGTTGTGTGGGCAACATATGGGGTTGTGGGGCAGTATGGGGTTGTGGTCAGTATGGGTTGTGGGGCAGTAGGGGTTGTGGGGAGTATGGGGTTGTGGGGCAGTATGGAGTTGTATGGGGTATGATGGCAGTAAGGGGTTGTGGAGGAGAATGTGGGGGTTGTGGGGACAGTGTGGGGTTGTGGGAAGTATGCGGGTTGTGGGCCAGTAAGGGGTTGTGGAGGAGTAAGGATCTAAGGGGTTTGGGGAGGATATGGGGTAGTGGAGGAGTATGGGTTTGTGGAGGAGAATCGTTTGTGGGCAGTAAGGGGTTGTGGGGCAGGATGGGTTTGTGGGCAGTATGGAGTTGGGGCGGACAGTAAGGGGTTGTGGGGCAGGATGGGCAGTATGGGGTTGTGGATGAGTATGCGATTGTGGGCAGTATGTGGTTGTGGGGCAGTATGGGGTTGTGCAGGAATATGGGTTGTGGGGCAGTAAGGGGTTGTGGGGCAGGATGGGGTTGTGGGGCAGGATGGGGTTGTGGGGCAGTATGGGCAGTATGGAGTTGTTGAGGAGTATGGGACCGTGGGGCAGTGTGGAGTTGTGGGGCAGTATGGGCAGTATGGGGTTCTTGAGGAGTATGGGTTGTGGGGCAGTATGGAGCTGTGATGGGGCGAGTCACATGTTTATTGCTCTGTGGCTGAAAACTGTGGGGCCCGTGTGGGGAAGTGGAGGCTGATCCTGGCTGTGTCCCGCAGTGAGGGACTGCGGGACCAGTGTGGGGCTGTGCCGAGCCCGCACACAGCCCGGGGGGCCGCCCCCGGCCCCACGCTGCACAGCTCGTAAAACAAAGCCCCATCACCGGACTCAAACCATTACCGGTGAAACCCGCCTGAACTTGGCGCACCGACGCCGGGGAGCCGGGCAGCCGGGGAGCCGGGGAGCCGGGGAGCCGGGAAGCCGGGCAGCCGGGCAGCAGTGCAGCCGGGCAGCAGGGCAGCCGGGCAGCCGGGCAGCCGGGCAGCCGGGAAGCCGGGCAGCCGGGCAGCAGTGCAGCCGGGCAGCAGGGCAGCCAGGGCGGGCTGGGCCGTGCCGGGCCGGCCGGGCCGGGTTGTACAAGTGGTGTTGTACAGGTGGTGTTGTACACGTGGTGTTGTACGGGTGGTGTTGTACAGGTGGTGTTGTACCGGTGGTGTTGTACAGGCGGTGTTTACAGGTGGTGGTGTACAGTTGGTGTTGTACAGGCAGTGTTGTACAACCTGGGTAGGGGTGGTACGGGTGTTGTTGTTCAGTCTGTATTGTACAGGTCGTGTTGTACAGGTGGGTATTACAGGTGGGGTTGTACAGGCAGTGTTGAACATGCGGTGTTGTACAGATGGTGGTGTACAGGTGGTGGTGTACAGGTGGGGTTGTACATGCGGTGTTGTACAGGTGGTGGTGTACAGGTGGTGGTGTACAGGTGGTGTTGTATAGGTGGTGTTGTACAGGTGGCATTGAACGGGTGGTGCTGTACAGTGTTGTGCATGCAGTGTTGTGCAGGCCATGTTGCTAGGTGGTGTTGTACAGGTGATGTTGTGCAGTTATTGTACAGGTGTTGTACAGGTGGTGTTGATAGAGATGGTGTTGTACAGGTGGTGTGGGTAGAGGTGGTTTTGTACAGGTGGTGTGGGTAGGGGTGGTGTTGTACAGGTGGTGTGGGTAGGGGGGTGGTGTTGTACAGGTGGTGTTGGTAGAGCTGGTGTTGTACAGGTGGTATGGGTAGAGGTGGTTTTGTACAGGTGGTGTGGGTAGGGGTGGCATTGTACAGGTGGTGTGGGTAGGGGTGGTGTTGTACAGGTGGTGTTGGTAGGGGTGGTGTTGTACAGGTGGTGTTGGTAGAGCTGGTGTTGTACAGGTGGTGTGGGTAGAGGTGGTTTTGTACAGGTGGTGTGGGTAGGGGTGGCATTGTACAGGTGGTGTGGGTAGGGGTGGTGTTGTACAGGTGGTGTTGGTAGAGCTGGTGTTGTACAGGTGGTGTGGGTAGAGGTGGTTTTGTACAGGTGGTGTGGGTAGGGGTGGCATTGTACAGGTGGTGTGGGTAGGGGTGGTGTTGTACAGGTGGTGTTGGTAGGGGTGGTGTTGTACAGGTGGTGTTGGTAGAGCTGGTGTTGTACAGGTGGTGTGGGTAGAGATGGTGTTGTACAGGTGGTGTGGGTAGGGTTGGTGTTGTACAGGTGGTGTGGGTAGGGGTGGTGTTGTACAGGTGGTGTGGGTAGGGGTGGTGTTGTACAGGTGGTGTTGGTAGAGATGGTGTTGTACAGGTGGTGTGGGTAGAGGTGGTTTTGTACAGGTGGTGTGGGTAGGGGTGGTGTTGTACAGGTGGTGTTGGTAGGGGTGGTGTTGTGCAGGTGGTGTTGGTAGGGGTGGTGTTGTACTGGTGGTATGGGTAAGGGTGGCATTGTACAAGTGGTGTGGGTAGGTGTGGTGTTCTACAGGTGGTGTTGGTAGGGGTAGTGCTGTACAGGTGCCGTGGGTAGGGCTGGTGTTGTACAGGTGGTCTGTGTAGGGGTGGTGTTGTACAGGTGGTGTTGGTAGTGGTGTTGTACAGGTGGTGTTAGTAGGCGGGGCGTTGTACAGGTGGTGTTGGTAGGGGTGTTGTACAGGTGGTGTGGGTAGGGGTGGTGGTGTACATGTGGTGTGGGTAGGGGTGGTGTTGTACAGGTGGTGTTGCTAGGGGTGGTGTACAGGTGGTGTAAGTAGGGGTGTTGTACAGGTGGTGTGGGTAGGGGTGGTGTTGTAATGGTCGTGTTGGTAAGGGTGGTGTTGTACAGGTGGTGTTGGTAAGGGTGGTGTTGTGCAGGTGGTGTGGGTAGAGGTGGTGTTGTACAGGTGGTGTGGGTAGGGGTGGCGTTGTACAGGTGGTGTGGATATGGGTGGTGTTGTACAGGTGGTGTGGGTAGGGGTTGTGTTTTACAGGTGGTGTGGGTAGGGGTTGTGTTTTACAGGTGGTGTGGATAGGGGTGGTGTTGTACAGGTGGTGTTGGTAGGGGTGGCGTTGTAGAGGTGGTGTGGGTAGTGGTGTTGTAACGGTGGTGTGGGTAGGGGTGGTGTTGTACAGGTGGTGTAGGTAGGGGTGGTGTTGTACAGGTGGTGTGGGTAGGGGTGGTGTTGTAGAGGTGGTGTGGGTAGGGGTGTTGTAATGGTGGTGTGGGTAGGGGTGCTGGTATGCAGGTGGTGTTGGTAGAGGTGGCGTTGTACAGGTGGTGTGGGTAGAGGTTGTGTTGTACATGTGGTGTGGGTAGAGGTGGTGTCGTACAGGTGGTGTGGGTACAGGTGGTGTTGTACAGGTGGTGTGGGTAGAGGTGGTGTTGTACAGGTGGTGTGGGTAGGGGTGGTGTTGTACAGGTGGTGTGGGTAGAGGTGGTGTTGTACAGTTGGTGTCGGTAGGGGTGGTGTTGTACTGGTGGTGTGGATAAGGGTGGTGTTGTACATGTGGTGTTGGTACAGGTGGTGTTGTACAGGTGGCGTGGGTAGGGGTGGTGTTGTACAGGCAGTGTGGGTAGGGGTGATGTAGTACAGGTGGTGTTGGTAGGGGTTGTGTTGTACAGGTGGTGTGGGTATGTGTGTTGTACAGATGGTGTGGGTAGGGGTGGTGTTGTACAGGTGGTGTTAGTAGGGGTGGCGTTGTAGAGGTGGTGTGGGTAGGGGTGTTGTAATGGTGGTGTGGGTAGGGGTGGTGTTATACAGGTGGTGTGGATAGAGGTGGTGTTGTACAGGTGGTGTGGGTAGAGGTGGTGTTGTACAGGTGGTGTGGGTCCAGGTGGTGTTGCACAGGTGGTGTGGGTACAGGTGGTGTTTTAAATGTGGTGTGGGTAGGGGGGTATTGTACAGGCAGTGTGGGTAGGGGTGCTGTAGTACATGTGGTGTTGGTAGGGGTTGTGTTGTACAGGTGGTGTGGGTACAGGTGTTGTACAGGTGGTGTGGGTAGGGGTGGTGTTGTACAGGCGGTGTTAGTAGGGTGGCCTTGTACAGGTGGTGTGGGTAGGGGTGTTGTAACGGTGGGGTGGGGTGGTGTTGTACAGGTGGTGTGGGTAGAGGTGGTGTTGTACAAGTGGTGTGGGTAGGGGTGGTGTTGTGCAGGTGGTGTTGCTAGGGTTGGTGTTGTACAGGTGGTGTTGCTAGGGTTGGTGTTGTACATGGGGTGTTGGTATGGGTGGTGTTGTATAGGTGGTGTTGGTATGGGTGGCGTTGTACAGGTGGTGTTGCTAGGGTTGGTGTTGTACAGGTGGTGTTGGTAGGGGTGGTGTTTTACAGGTGCTGTTAGTAGGGGTGGTGTTCCACCACCGTCTCGTTCTACCACCGTCTAGATCCAGAACTTTCTCGTTCCACCTCTGCCTCGTTCCTCCACCATCTTGTTCCACCACTTTCTCGTTCCACCACAGTCTCATTCCACAACTTTCTCGTTCCACCACCATCTTGTTCCACCAATCTCATTCCACCACTTTCTCATTCCACCACTTTCTCGTTCCACCACCATCTCGTTCCACCACCATTTCGTTCCACCACAGTCTTGTTCCACCACCATCTCGTTCCACCCCCATCTCGCTCCACCACCGTCTCATTCCACCACTTTATCGTTCCACCACCATCTCGTTCCACCACAGTCTTGTTCCACCTCGTATCGTTCCACCACCGTCTCGTTGCACCACCATCTCGTTCCACCACAGTCTTGTACCACCTCTGTATCGTTCCACCACCGTCTCGTTTCACCACCATCTCGTTCCACCACCATCTCGTTCCACCACAGTCTTGTTCCAGCTCCGTATCATTCCACCACCGTCTCGTTTCACCACAGTGTCGTTCCACCACCGACACCACCGCCCCGTCCTCACAGGCCGGTGAAGGCCGCCCGGCACCTCGTCCAAACAGGACGGTGAAGGCCACCCGGCACCTCATCCAAACAGGCTGGTGAAGGCCGCCCAGCACCCCTTCCACACAGGCCGGTGAAGGCCGCCCGGCACCCCGTCCAAACAGGCCGGTGAAGGCCGCCCGGCACCCCTTTCCACACAGGCCGGTGAAGGCCGCCCGGCACCCCGTCCAAACAGGCTGGTGAAGGCCGCCCGACACCCCTTCCACACAGGTCGGTGAAGGCCACCCATCACCCCGTCCACACATGCCGCCCAGCACCTCGTCCTCACAGCCGGTGAAGGCTGCCCGGCGACCCGTCCACACAGACTGATGAAGGCACCCCATCCACACAGGCTGGTGAAGGCTGCCCGGCACCCCGTCCACACAGCCGGTGAAGGCCACCCGGCACCTCGTCCAGACAGGCCGGTGAAGGCCGCCCGGCACCCCGTCCACACAGCCGGTGAAGGCCGCCCGGAACCCCATCCACACAGCGGTGAAGGCCCCCCGGCACCCCGTCCACACAGACTGATGAAGGCACCCCATCCACCCAGGCCGGTGAAGGCCACCCGGCACCCCTTCCACACAGGCCGGTGAAGGCCGCCTGGCACCTCGTCCACACAGACTGATGAAGGCACCCCGTCCACACAGCCGGTGAAGGCCGCCCGGCGACCCATCCACACAGCCGGGGAAGGCCGCCCGGCGACCCGTCCACACAGCCGGTGAAGGCCGCCCGGTGACCCATCCACACAGGCCGGAGAAGGCCGCCCGGCACCCCGTCCACACAGCCGGTGAAGGCCGCCCGGTGACCCGTCCACACAGCCGGTGAAGGCCGCCCGGCACCCCATCCACACAGCCGGTGAAGGCCGCCCGGCGACCCGTCCACACAGCCGGTGAAGGCCGCCAGGCGACCCGTCCACACAGCCGGTGAAGGCCGCCCGGCACCTCATCCACACAGCCGGTGAAGGCCGCCCGGCACCTCATCCACACAGCCGGTGAAGGCCGCCCGGCGACCCATCCACACAGGCCAGTGAAGGCCACCCGGCACTCCGTCCACACAGCCGGTGAAGGCCGCCCGGCGCCCCGTCCACACAGGCCGGTGAAGGCCGCCCGGCACCCCGTCCACCTCCTGCTGCACCCACACACACCCACCCCCTCACCCCCCACACCCACCCACACCCACCCACCCACACCCACCTACAACCAGACACACGCACACCCACACGCACACCCACACACACACCCACACGCACACCCACACCCACACTCACAACCACACCCACACCGGGTCTTACCAAGATGAGACGGCACTTGGGATGCAGCATGCTACATGGTGGTCACGTGACCTGGTGCCCTCGGGCACAAGCAACTCTCCCTCTCTCATTTCTTATTCTTGTTAGTTATTTTTTTAATTGCAAACTATTCATTGGCGTCCTGTGCTTAACCGTGTTCCGTGTGTGATCTGCGGCTCCTGGTTCAGAAGGTGTTTGTTAAACTCGTTGTTGTGAAGCCTCATTCCATGTGCAAATGGTTAAAACGCTATTGGGATCAAGTACGATGCAAAGATTGCTATAAAACATGATATATTTAATTTCAGATATATATTTGTAACTCCAGGTGGTGCGCAGCTGCGTCCCTATATGTGGAAGCCAGGCCCCTGCTTGTCTCTCGTTAAGCGTGCACACCGAAATACTGATTTATCGCAACCCTCTACGGAGCTACACGCATGGACTCATCTCCACACACACACATACCTTCACACACACCTCCACACACCTCCCCACACACTTCCACACACACCTCCACACACACTTCCACACACACCTCCACACGCCTCCACACACACCTCCACACACACCTTCACACACACCTCCACACACATCCACATACCTCCACACACCTCCACACACACCTCCACACACACTTCCACACACACCTCCACACACACCTCTACATGCCTCCATACACACCTCCACACACACCTCCACACACACCTCCACACACACCTCTACACACACATCCACACACATCCACATACCTCCACACACCCTTCCACACACCTCCACACACACTTCCACACACCTCCACACACACCTACACATGCCTCCACACACACCTCTACACACACCTCCACACACACACCTCCACAAACACCTCCACACACCTCCCCATGCACCTCCACACACCTCCACTCACCTTCACACACCATCACATACACCTCCGCACACACCTCCACACACTTCCACACACACCTCCACACACACACCTCCACACATCTCTACACACCTCCACACACACCTCTACACACCAACCTCCATGCACCAACCTCCAGGCACATCTCAACACACACCTCCACACACATACTCAGACGCACATCCACACACACCTCCACACACACCTCCACACACACCACCACACAAACCTACACACACACCTCCACACACATCTCAACACACACCTCCACACACCCCTCCTCACACTCACCTCCACCTCTCAACACCCACGCCTGCACACCCACATGCACACACCCACACCTGCACACACTCACACACCTCCTCCCCACTCCCCTCAGACCGGCCCGGTGTCCCGGGTCTGTTGGGACAGGCCGCTGCCCGGCCACCCTTGGGGCGGGGGCAGGTATATCAAAACGTGAGTCCTGCCGTATTCAAAATGGCGGCAGACCTTGTTCTGGGCCTCGGGGCGCCACCTTCTGGCTCCACCGGGTATAAAAAAAATAAAGCCTAGGGCAGCTGACTGCGTTTGGTCTCGCGTATAGCTTTATGTTAGGGAGGTGCTTTGCATAACTAGTTACTGATCATTGTTATGTTGTTAGGTGAGTCGACCCCGGCAAGTTGCGCCGTGAGTGAACGGTCGGCACCCGAGAGGTTTGCTACAAACGCCGTCGTCTGCTGTACATTGGTAACCAGCGTGTTTGGTGCTAAATGTATGGTGTGCGTATAGTAAAGCAGGCCTCATGTTGTCTGGTAACCAGCGTGTTTGGTGCTAAATGTATGGTGTGCGTATAGTAAAGCAGGCCTCATGTTGTCTGGTAACCAGCGTGTTTGGTGCTAAATGTATGGTGTGCATGTAGTAAAGCAGGCCCCACATTGTCTGGTAATCAGCGCGTTTGGTGCTAAATGTACGGTGTGCATGTAGTAAAGCAGGCCTCACGTTGTCTGGTAACCAGCGTGTTTGGTGCTAAATGTACGGTGTGAGTGTAGTAAAGCAGGCCCCACATTGTCTGGTAACCAGCGCGTTTGGTGCTAAATGTACGGTGTGCATGTAGTAAAGCAGGCCCCACATTGTCTGGTAACCAGCGCGTTTGGTGCTAAATGTACGGTGTGCATGTAGTAAAGCAGGCCCCACATTGTCTGGTAACCAGCGCGTTTGGTGCTAAATGTATGGTGTGCATGTAGTACAGCAGGCCCCACATTATCTGGTAACCAGCGCGTTTGGTGCTAAATGTATGGTGTGCGTATAGTAAAGCAGGCCTCATGTTGTCTGGTAACCAGCGTGTTTGGTGCTAAATGTATGGTGTGCGTATAGTAAAGCAGGCCTCATGTTGTCTGGTAACCAGCGTGTTTGGTGCTAAATGTATGGTGTGCATGTAGTAAAGCAGGCCCCACATTGTCTGGTAACCAGCGCGTTTGGTGCTAAATGTATGGTGTGCATGTAGTACAGCAGGCCCCACATTATCTGGTAACCAGCGCGTTTGGTGCTAAATGTATGGTGTGCGTATAGTAAAGCAGGCCTCATGTTGTCTGGTAACCAGCGTGTTTGGTGCTAAATGTATGGTGTGCGTATAGTAAAGCAGGCCTCATGTTGTCTGGTAACCAGCGTGTTTGGTGCTAAATGTACGGTGTGCATGTAGTAAAGCAGGCCCCACATTGTCTGGTAACCAGCGCGTTTGGTGCTAAATGTATGGTGTGCATGTAGTACAGCAGGCCCCACATTATCTGGTAACCAGCGCGTTTGGTGCTAAATGTACGGTGTGCATGTAGTAAAGCAGGCCCCACGTTGTCTGGTAACCAGCGCGTTTGGTGCTAAATGTAGGGTGTGCGTATAGTAAAGCAGGCCTCACGTTGTCTGGTAACCAGCGTGTTTGGTGCTAAATGTATGGTGTGCATATAGTAAAGCAGGCCCCACATTGTCTGGTAACCAGCGCGTTTGGTGCTAAATGTACGGTGTGAGTGTAGTAAAGCAGGCCCCACATTGTCTGGTAACCAGCGCATTTGGTGCTAAATGTACGGTGTGCATGTAGTAAAGCAGGCCCCACGTTGTCTGGTAACCAGCGCGTTTGGTGCTAAATGTATGGTGTGCGTATAGTAAAGCAGGCCTCAGGTTGTCTGGTAACCAGCGTGTTTGGTGCTAAATGTATGGTGTGCATATAGTAAAGCAGGCCCCACATTGTCTGGTAACCAGCGCGTTTGGTGCTAAATGTACGGTGTGAGTGTAGTAAAGCAGGCCCCACATTGTCTGGTAACCAGCGCATTGGTGCTAAATGTACGGTGTGCATGTAGTAAAGCAGGCCCCACGTTGTCTGGTAACCAGCGCGTTTGGTGCTAAATGTACGGTGTGCATATAGTAAAGCAGGCCCCACATTGTCTGGTAACCAGCGCGTTTGGTGCTAAATGTACGGTGTGCATATAGTTTTTATTTTTTTTATTTTTTTATTGAGGCTGTATTTATACTGTCCATAGCATATAAGCCTGGGTATTCAGGCTTGTTTTCAATGCTGGCCAGCTGTAGTGTTGGTGTTGTCTTATCACACAGTAGCTGCTGATAAGGTATTTGATTGCCTGTATTTCAGTAGCAGATAGATAGTTGGTTGGTCTGGTTAGTACTATAGTAGTCTATGTTAATTTTTTTGGATTTTCTTGGCATATATGTGCTTTATTTTTTCTACTCTTATTTCTAGACTAGCCTACTCCTATTTACATATCATAGGCTTGTACGCAGCTGTGAGGTGTGTTATCTGGGTGCTTTTGGTATGGTAAAGCAGGCCCCACGTTCTCTGGTAACCAGCGCGTTTGGTGCTAAATGTACGGTGTGCATGTAGTAAAGCAGGCCCCACGTTGTCTGGTAACCAGCGCGTTTGGTGCTAAATGTACGGTGTGCATATAGTAAAGCAGGCCCCACATTGTCTGGTAACCAGCGCGTTTGGTGCTAAATGTACGGTGTGAGTGTAGTAAAGCAGGCCCAACATTGTCTGGTAACCAGCGCGTTTGGTGCTAAATGTACGGTGTGCATATAGTAAAGCAGGCCCCACATTGTCTGTTAACCAGCGCGTTTGGTGCTAAATGTATGGTGTGCATGTAGTAAAGCAGGCCCCACGTTGTCTGGTAACCAGCGGGTTTGGTGCTAAATGTATGGTGTGCATGTAGTACAGCAGGCCCCACGTTGTCTGGTAACCAGCGCGTTTGGTGCTAAATGTACGGTGTGCATATAGTAAAGCAGGCCCCACATTGTCTGGTAACCAGCGCGTTTGGTGCTAAATGTACGGTGTGAGTGTAGTAAAGCAGGCCCCACATTGTCTGGTAACCAGCGCGTTTGGTGCTAAATGTACGGTGTGCATATAGTAAAGCAGGCCCCACATTGTCTGGTAACCAGCGTGTTTGGTGCTAAATGTACGGTGTGCATATAGTAAAGCAGGCCCCACATTGTCTGGTAACCAGCGTGTTTGGTGCTAAATGTACAGTGTGAGTGTAATAAAGCAGGCCCTTTGTTGGCTGCTAACCAGCATGTTTGGTGTGCATGTAGTAAAGCAGGCCCCATCTTGTCTGGTAACCAGCGTGTTTGGTGCTAAATGTACGGTGTGCATGTAGTAAAGCAGGCCCCACATTGTCTGGTAACCAGCGTGTTTGGTGCTAAATGTACAGTGTGGGTGTAATAAAGCAGGCCCTTTGTTGGCTGCTAACCAGCATGTTTGGTGTGCATGTAGTACAGCAGGCCCCATGTTGTCTGGTAACCAGCGTGTTTGGTGCTAAATGTACAGTGTGGGTGTAATAAAGCAGGCCTCATGTTGGCTGCTAATCAGCATGTTTGGTGTGCATGTAGTACAGCAGGCCCCACATTGTCTGGTAACCAGCGCGTTTGGTGCTAAATGTACGGTGTGAGTGTAGTAAAGCAGGCCCCACATTGTCTGGTAACCAGCGCGTTTGGTGCTAAATGTACGGTGTGCATATAGTAAAGCAGGCCCCACATTGCTGGTAACCAGCGTGTTTGTGCTAAATGACGGTGTGCATGTAGTAAAGCAGGCCCCACATTGTCTGGTAACCAGCGTGTTTGGTGCTAAATGTACAGTGTGAGTGTAATAAAGCAGGCCCTTTGTTGGCTGCTAACCAGCATGTAAGGTGTGCATGTAGTAAAGCAGGCCCCATCTTGTCTGGTAACCAGCGTGTTTGGTGCTAAATGTACGGTGTGCATGTAGTAAAGCAGGCCCCACATTGTCTGGTAACCAGCGTGTTTGGTGCTAAATGTACAGTGTGGGTGTAATAAAGCAGGCCCTTTGTTGGCTGCTAACAGCATGTTTGGTGGCATGTAGTACAGCAGGCCCATGTTGTCTGGTAACCAGCGTGTTTGGTGCTAAATGTAAGTGTGGGTGTAATAAAGCAGGCTCATGTTGCTAATCAGCATGTTTGGTGTGCATGTAGTACAGCAGGCCCATGTTGTCTGGTAACCAGCGTGTTTGGTGCTAAATGTACAGTGTGGGTGTAATAAAGCAGGCCCTTTGTTGGCTGCTAACCAGCATGTTTGGTGTGCATGTAGTACAGCAGGCCCCATGTTGTCTGGTAACCAGCGTGTTTGGTGCTAAATGTACAGTGTGGGTGTAATAAAGCAGGCCTCATGTTGGTTGCTAATCAGCATGTTTGGTGTGCATGTAGTACAGCAGGCCTCATGTTGTCTGGTAACCAGCGTGTTTGGTGCTAAATGTACAGTGTGGGTGTAATAAAGCAGGCCCTTTGGTGGCTGCTAACCAGCATGTTTGGTGTGCATGTAGTACAGCAGGCCCCATGTTGTCTGGTAACCAGCGTGTTTGGTGCTAAATGTACAGTGTGGGTGTAATAAAGCAGGCCTCATGTTGGCTGCTAATCAGCATGTTTGGTGTGCATGTAGTACAGCAGGCCTCATGTTGTCTGGTAACCAGCGTGTTTGGTGCTAAATGTACAGTGTGGGTGTAATAAAGCAGGCCCTTTGTTGGCTGCTAACCAGCATGTTTGGTGTGCATGTAATAAAGCAGGCCCCACATTGTCTGGTAACCAGTATGTTTGGTGCTAAATGTTTTTTCTTTTTTTTTCTTGAAGATTTATACTGCCTCTCATGGATAAGTCTGAATAGATTTATTTTCACCATTAGACGGTTTGTCGATAGAAAGTCCAAGCCTACACTTTTACTGACCCAAGGGATTTTTAACCTCCCATACCACATAGTCATGGTATGAGAGCAACTGGCTTTTGATGACGCTGTAACTAAATCCAAATTAGCAGAGGTGGGGGCACAGGGAATCGAACCACCAACCTTGAGATTAGGAGTCTGAACTAGAAAAAAGTCAGACACTCTAAGCACTCCGCCACAGAGACGACGGTGTGCGTGTAGTAAGCCAGGTCCCGCGGACATTTGACTGCTTCTCCGCCCCTTAAACCTGCACAGTCCGATGAAAACATAAACTTTTCAAAACAATTACAGTGATGTAGACTTGATCATACATATTGAAATTAGACACTGGTGCACTTATAAACATATTTAACACCACATAGAATGCCGAGCCAATTTAATAGAACATTTTACTGCAGAAGCCTATGGTGTCAGTTTTGGCATGCCTGCCAACATTAATTTGGTACTTTTGCACTATAAAGTCTCAAAAGCTTGCCATTTAAACTGACTTCAAACGAAAGTAAGGTCGATTTTACGATCAACCCGATATATTTATCTCAGAAAATGACAGAAACTCGAAATTATCCAACCATGCAACTTTAAAGTCAGCGTGGTCCAAGCCCCCCCCACTGGTTACGGCACCCCTGGTTACGCCCCCCCCCCCCCTGGTTACGGTGAGTACAAATAGGCGTTATGTCAGTACGACTAACTACAAACCCCTGCTACTTCTACATTGAGACGGAATGGCCGAATGAGCTGAGCGTCCGTCTTCTGTTTTGGGAGATCGGGGGATCCAAACCCATGGGTTAGTTGGTTCGAACCCTGGTTGAGGCAAACCAATGAGGTAAAGATTTATAGCCAGGCACTCAGCATTAATAGGATAGGGCAAGGACTGGTTGGCTCAGTCTCGGGATAGTGTAACTGAGTGGTATCCAGTGGGGCAGCACATGACTTCGCACTGTCGCAAGTAGGTACCAGTCCTGACATGACCTTAGATGTTGCTAGGATGTAAAGGAACAACAAACTTGCACATTGTGTAACATGAGCGACAGGTCGGTTCACAAGAGAGTCTGTTTGTTGTTGTTCATGACGACTTTATAGTGCTGCCCCACTGGGAAATCAGGCCGCCAGCACCATGACCTGATATCCCACTCAGTCATATTATCCTGACACTGATCTAACCAGTCCTTGCCCTATCCTATTAATGCCTACGACTAGTACAAGCGCCAGGCTAGGAAGCGACAAGTATCAATTGTAAAGTCATTGGTTTGACTTGAGGGGAACCAAACTCCCGATCTTCCACACGCGAGGCCCGCGCTCTGCCGATTAAGCCACCGATTAAGCCACTGCGCATGGTGTAGTGTCCGTGTGAGCACTCAGGTACCTGACTCATTAATACTTGGTCACTCCTTTATAATGCAATAAAACAACAAATCAACAAAAACACAATGAAACGAACCAGAATTTACAAATGATAATAATTTAATGATCAAAATATCAAAACAACATCCAAATATCTAACATACAAAATGCTATTATCAGTATCATGTTCATCATCATTATCATCTTCATTCACAAAAACTTAATTAAAATTAATTAAAGTCATAGTGAACAGGAATGCAAAATTATTTAAATTTAACGACGCGATGCCTGAATGTGAGTCCTTGTACGTGGGGCCGGGCCCTAAACGCCGCACGGCCCTGAGGCAGCGTGTGTTTAGCAGGTTTAGGCGCACGGCCGTCTGCCGCCCACAGCCGTCCGTGCTGGGTGTGACGTCACGAGGAAGTCGAACCTCCAAGACGGGGAGGCGTGAAAGGCGGCGGCGAGTCGACACTGCGCCGCCCACTATAGCAATGCGGTGTGCTGGCGACAACAACAGCAAAACACTCAACGAACCCCACTCTACTAACAGATAAACACAGCCCTGCTCTGCCAGACAACCCGAAACAGTTGGCGAACTGAATGGCGGGCGGCCACACCACACGTCACCACGCCACACTGCACCGCTTCACGCCAACACTGCGCCGCCCACTGTGATACTTGTAAACAAACCGCTCCTTCCGCCGCCACGCCATTTCCAATGTGGTCGAAACAAATAAATAAACATTAAGCAAACTCTATTTTGGCGAGAATGAGTCAGTTCATTAGTCCACCGCCCGTGTGTGCTGATTCCCGGCGGTCACCAGGTTATAGAAAGCTGGTCACCAGCGCAATGTGTTTATATAAAAGTGTGCGCAGTTCCCTCAGGCTCAGCATCGCCCAGAATGGTCTATTCAACATGAGCGCCAGCGCATCCCAGACGGCACTCCGTGTACGGCGATACAAAACTTGCCGCCCGCTGTTGCAGTTTCCCAGGGACACCAGTTTCCCAGGGACACATCGCTTCTGCACACGCATCAAACTCGAACAGCATCGTCACTAACCTTATAAATTTAATATAATGTTTTTGCTAAACATGTTTTCTATATGTGTACCAAGCGATTTGTTTGTAGGTGGTGTCGTTATAGAGATATTTCACTTTTTCTGTATTGTCTGTATGAAGACTGCTCACGGCCATTGACAATGCCTTGAGTTTGACGGTACGCGCAGTGCAAAACGTCAGTTTTATTACAAATTAATAGAAATCCAGAACCCTAACCGTATCAATTTAATATAATCTTTTTGCTACACATGTTTTCTATATGTGTTCCAAGCGGTTTGTGTCTAGGTGGTGTAATTTGAGAGATATTTGACTTCTTCTGTATGAAGATTTGCTCACGGCTGTTGGCAATGCATTTGAATGGAAGTGTCCCTGGCAAACTGGTGTCCCTCGGAATCCGCATCACCGCCAGGTGTCTCTGTCGTCACCGTGCGTATCGACGCAGAACCGGGCACAGAACTCACAGCAGTGTCTGTAACCCTAACAGTGGCTGCAAACAGCCCATAGCAGTACCTTAACAGTACATGTAACAGTACATGTAACTGTACATGTAACAGTACATGTAACAGTACATGTAACATTATATGTAACAGTACATGTAACTGTACATGTAACTGTATATGTAACAGTACATGTAACAGTACATGTAACTACAAGTAACATTACATGTAACAGTACATGTAACAGTACATATAACTGTACATGTAACAGTACATGTAACAGTACATGTAACTGTACATGTAACAGTACATGTAACTGTACATGTAACAGTACATGTAGGCAGTTACCTGTGACAGTACATGTAACTACAAGTAACAGTACATGTAACAGTACATGTAACAGTAACATGCAACTGGACATGTAACAGTACATGTAACTGTGCATGTAACAGTACATGTAGGCAGTCACCTGTGACAGTACATGTAACTACAAGTAACCGTAAATGTACATGTAACAGTACATGTAACTAACTGTACATGTAACAGTACATGTAACTACAAGTAACAGTAATTGTACATGTAACAGTACATTTAACAGTACATGTAACTGTACATGTAACAGTACATGTAACTGTACATGTAACTACAAGTAACAGTACATGTAACAGTACATGTAACAGTACATGTAACTGTACATGTAACAGTACATGTAACTACAAGTAACACTAACTGTACATGTAACAGTACATGTAACAGTACATGTAACAGTACATGTAACTACAAGTAACAGTAACTGTACATGTAACAGTACATGTAACAGTACATGTAACTACAAGTAACAGTACATGTAACAGTACATGTAACAGTACATGTAACTGTACACATAACAGTACATGTAACAGTACATGTAACAGTACATGTACACAGTAGCAGTATTTATACACAGCAACAGGACCTGTATACAGTGCAGTGCCTGTACACATCACCAGTAACAGTACCTTACACAGTAACAGTACCTGTACACGGTAACAGCATCTGTATGCAGCAGTAGTACCTATACACAGTAGCAGTAAGAATACTACTACATAGTAAATGGAACACCTGTCCCAGTATGCAGTATCTGTACACAGTGCCAGTGCATATACACAGTACATAATAACAGTACATAAACATAGACACAGTATCTGTACACAGTACCAGAACATGTACACATTACATAGTACCAGTACCTATACACAGAAAGGGTATCTGTACACAGTACCAGTGTATGTTCACAGTACATAGTAACATTACCTATACACAGAAACAGTATATGTACACAGTACCAGTACATGTACACAGTACATAGTGACAGTACCTATACACAGAAAGAGTATCTGTACACAATACCAGTACATGTACACAGTACATAGTAACATTACCTATACACAGAAACAGTATATGTACACAGTACCAGTACATAGTGCATAGTAACAGTACCTATACACAGAAACAGTGTCTGTACACAGTACCAGTATATGTACACATTACATAGTAACAGTACCTATACACAGAAACAGCGTCTGTACACAGTACCAGTATATGTACACAGTACATAGTAACATTACCTATACACAGAAAGAGTAACTGTACACAGTACCAGTACATGTACACAGTACATAGTAACATTACCTATACACAGAAAGAGTATCTGTACACAGTACCAGTACATATTACCACTACATGTACACAACATTAGTAAGAGTACTACTACACAGTGCATGTAACAGTATCAGTACCTGTACACATATTCCGTACACAATACATTACACCCAAGCTGTTGAGAACAACTGGAGACAGAAGGTGTACATCGTACGTGTATATACTTCGTGTATCAGAACCAGTACGCTATACGTGTAGTCGAACCTGTAACAGAACGTGTGCCAAGTACATGAACACAGTACCCATAGCACTACATTCACACAGAATCTACACACAGTCAGTATGTTTATAGAGTGGAGATTCTGTGTATCTGTAGACAACAGGTTTACATGATACAGCTACTGCCTGGTGTCTGTATACAATGCATGTACTCACCACCAATGCTGTATAAAGCCTTGTACACTGGTACTAGTACTGTGCCGGTACTTTACACTGTACATGTATTGTGCAACTGTACACAATGCTTGTACATGCTACAGATAGTATGTATCTGTAATCGGTACCTATAGACTGGTGATGTGTGTCTGTAATCTAAATGGGTACTGTGTATCTGTACACAACGCTTGTACATGCTACAGATAGTATGTATCTGTAATCGGTACCTATACACTGGTGCTGTGTGTCTGTAATCTACACGGGTACTGTGTATCTGTACACAACGCTTGTACATGCTACAGATAGTATGTATCTGTAATCAGTACTTATACACAGGTACTGTGTATCTGTACACAACGCTTGTACATGCTACATATAGTATGTATCTGTAATCGGTACCTATACACTGATGATGTGTGTCTGTAATCTACACGGGTACTGTGTATCTGTACACAATGCTTGTACATGCTACAGATAGTATGTATCTGTAATTGGTACCTATATACTGATGATGTGTGTCTGTAATCTACACAGGTACTGTGTATCTGTACACAATGCTTGTACATGCTACAGATAGTATGTATCTGTAATCGGTACGTACATACTGGTATGTGTGTCTGTAACCAATACACTGTCCTAAATACAGCAGTACCTCTACCTTACCCACCCCATGGAACTAAATAATAAAACAAGACTGTTTCGACACAGCCGTCCCGACACAGCCATCCCAACACAGCCGTCCCGATACAGCCGTCCCCACACAGCTGGTACCCTGACCGTCAGTGTCAACCCGTTACCACGCCCTCACCCTGCTCTGTGCATGTGCTCGATATTCGTGCTTTGGACATATAAGTTTTTGGTTCACTATATTTAACCTCTAGTAAAACAGCCATATCACTCCACCAATCCAAGGACTGTACAAACTGCTCCCTCACGTTTCTGTACCGTGCCCTGTTAATAAAACATATTCAAACCCAAACATAGGACGTTATAGCTATAACAGGCATACACATGCACCCTACATATCCAAATAAGCTCTTCACATGACGAATTCAAATATCATTTATAACAAACAGAAATAACAAATTATTTAGTCGACGGTTTATAATAATAATAATGAGAGGGCGTAGACGACGCGTGGAAAGCCGACAACGAGGAATGATGAAGTACATACTGGTCAGTGGCTCAGCCAGTGCCATGAGCAGGTCAGTGTGAGCAGGTCAGTGAGCAGGGCGGTGTGAGCAGGTCAGTGTGAGCAGGTCATTCTGAGCAGGTCATTGTGAGCAGGTCATTGTGAGGTCAGTGTGAGAAGGTCAGTGTGAACAGGTGAGTGTGAACAGGTCAGAGTGAGCAGGTCAGTGTAAGTAGGTCACTGTCAGGAAGAAAGTGTGAGCAGGTCAGTGTGAGCAGGTCAGGGTCAGCAGGTCAGTGAGCAGGTCAGTGTGAGCAGGTCAGTGTGAGCAGGACAGTGTAAGTAGGTCAGTGTGAGCAAGTCAGTGTGAGCAGGTCAGGGTCAGCAGGTCAGTGTAAGCAGGTCATTGTGAGGTCAGTGTGAACAGGTGAGTGTGAACAGGTGAGTGTAAGTAGGTCAGTATGAGCATGTCAGTGAGCAGGCCAGTGTGAGCAGGTAAGTGTGAGCAAGTCAGTGTGAGCAGGTCAGTGAGCAGCTCAGGGTGAGCAGACCAGGGTGAGCAGGTCGGGATAAGATCAGAATAGTGTGGGCAGGTCAGTGTGAGCAAGTCAGTATGAGTAGGTCAGTGTGAGAAGATCAAAGCCAGCCATTCAGAGATGGAGCAGGTCAGGGGGAGGAGCTCGTGGAGGGAGAAGGTCCGAGGGACGCAAGTCAAAATGAGAGGAGCTCAGGGCGAGAAGAGTTCAGGGAGCGAACAGCTCAGGAGGCCATCTTCAGCCAGTCTTTAAATCACTGACTGTCCACACGTCTGCACGTCACGACCTGCTCACAACATCTGAGATCAGTCGCACCCGTTACGATGAAGGATACTGCCCCACTCAACCAGCATCAACAAGTGTATGTGGAGCATGGAGGTGTTTTACATTAGACTACACATAACTAGCTTTACCTTTTTGTATTGGACGAATTTGGTCTAAGCGTGTGTTGTTAGTTGTTTACCTAACCCTGATGTTCGGTGATCACAGTATTGGCGGCCGCCAGTAGTTCACATACCCAGTACGAACCTCTATGGCGGTCCTTGCTGTGGTCAATAAATAGCAATACTCAATAAGTTAAGCTCGTGAAAGCACCAGTTCTCACCGACCGTGATCGGCTATAAATAGCGTGGGGGATTGGTGGAAGGACTTCCCGAAACAAGCACCACAGACCTCCATGGCTCACAGCTAGCTTTCAATGTCTCTAATACTTCATAAAGAGGTTGGACTCATCCCCATAATGTTGACAAAGTACGAATGCTGCCTCCGACAGTTGGAATGCTAACTGGGCTTTGTGTGGCTGGGCACGTAGTTTCACGTAGCTTCACGTGGTTTCACGTGGTTTCACGTCCACTCCTCCCGTCACTGTTAGTCTTATAGTACACGTGTTAGGGTGACGCTAGTTATTACAGTTAATTGTCTACTGCTATCCACTCTGGGTCTCTACTTGGGCCTCCTACCACCTAATTAACTTTCTACCCAGGCCTACACTGCCAAATGTGTTCTCTACATAGGCTTACGCTGCCTAATTGCTTATTCACATAGGTATACTTCTCCTGATGTGTTCTCCACATAGGCCTATGCCGCATAATTGGCTCTTCACACATGCCTATTTCTCCTAATTTGTTCTCTACATAAGCATACACCACCTAATGGGTTCTCCATGTATGCCTACACAATCTACCAGGTTTTCTATGCAGGCCTGCACCACCAAATGAGTTCTATGTGTAGGCCTACATAGCCTAATGGGTTCTCTATGTAGGCCTATACCACCTACTTGGTTCTCTGTGTAGGCCTACTCCACAGTGGGTTCTTTGTGTAGGCCTACACCACCTAGTGGGTTCTCTGTGTAGGCCTACACCACCTAGTGTGTTGTCAGTGTTGGCCTACACCACCTAGTGGGTTCTCCGTGATCTTGACCTAGTTGTCTACCCAGCCTAATTGAGGTGACATTGAGGTTAGTAAACATACTGATCATTTGTCCTGTTACCTATTATCTATTATCACTACTATCTTTGGTCAGATTTGATTGATTGTCGCTGATAAGACATTTATATGTACAAATTTGTATCACAACAACTGGAACGAGAGATATGACAAATGGCACAAAACAACGCGGTTCAAATAGATCTCGAATGAAACGGCGAAAAACGGCCGCCAAGGAAGTGAAATTTACACATGATCAAACATGGCGGAACCCGGAGCTGGTCGGCTCCTAGTAAAATACATAACATATCACAACAGCACAGACTGGCGGCGGTATCCATGGTAATGGCCGGACATTGTTCTCATTTGAAACCGGAAGTACCGCATCCGTTGTGCGCATGCCTGTGAAACGCGGAATCACGACAGGAAACTGGTGATGGCAGAGATTAAGCGGCCTGCCGCACCGCGCAGCTGCTAGGTGCACCGAACACCTCTCATAGGTGCACCGAGCACCTCTCATAGGTGCACCGAGCAGCTCTCATGGGTGAACCGAGCAGCTCTCATAGGTGCACCTAGCAGCCCTCATAGGTGCACCTAGCAGCCCTCATAGGTGTAGTGAGCATCTCTCATAAGTGTAGTGAGCATCTCTCATAGGTGTAGTGAGCAGCTCTCATAGGTGTAGTGAGCAGCTCTCATAGGTGTAGTGAGCAGCTCTCATAGGTGTAGTGAGCAGCTCTCATAGGTGCATCCAACTCACCTGGTTGTAAACCATCTATGAGAGCAGCTCACATAGCTGTAAACCAGCTCTGTGTAACTCACCTGGTTGTAAACCATCTAAGACAGTATGAGAGCAGTCCCCCTTGTAAACCATCTATGACAGTATGAGAGCACTCCCCCTTGTAAACCATCTATGACAGTATGAGAGCAGTCCCCCTTGTAAACCATCTATGACAGTATGAGAGCACTCCCCCTTGCTATGTTACATCTGTGAGAACGGCTCGCTGCACCCAGCAGCCCACCAGGCGGCGCTCACTGAGGGATTAATATTGCGTAGCCCCGCGCCCGGCCACCAGGTGACAGTGCGGCGCCCGGCCGCCAGGTGGCCGCGTGACTGGTGGCGCGCTGCTGCAGACCGCCCTGCTGCCCGTCTCGGCCGGGCTGGTCCCGGTCCGCTCCCGGGCCGGTCCCGAACCGGTCCTCCACCACTCTACATAATGTGGTCGCACGCTGTGGAATGACTATTGTAAAGAATGTTGCTTTCAGTTTGACCAGAATAGACACTTTATAAGAGAGGCAGTTAGAGCGTACACGCACACGTACACGTGCACGTACACGTGCACGTACGCGGACATACGCGCCCTGCCGCGGAGCACATGCACAGAACAGTCTGTAGTTCACTAAATCCACTCACACATTCCTTAATTAAAATAAACAATGCTGCGGGTTGATGGCCGTGGGCAGGTGGGCGGTCAACCATGACTGCTATGTTACTGCGCGGTAAGCTGCAGTAAACTGTGCAGCACCACACGCACACCACCCGCCCGCAGTCGCCCAAGGCACACCAACCCCAGCATGACCTATATATACATATATATATACATATATATATATATATATATATATATATATATGGATATATATGTATATATACAAGTATAATAAATATAATGTACCATCCTTCATTTTGATATTCGACAATATAACAACTACATATTTATCACCATCGGCAATGGCACCAGCACCGTGACAACCACCAAGACTTAAACCAATCAAACAAGGGCCGCCTCACCATGACAACCACCAAGACTTAAACCAATCAAACAAGGGCCGCCTCACCATGACAACCACCAAGACTTAAACCAATCAAACAAGGCCTGCCTCGACGGCTGGCCGATACCCATACGGCGGAAATATTACAGTATAAAGAACTCTGCACCTTCAACACCACACGCCAGGCTTTGTATAAATATATATATATACACACACATACTCAGAACACGTTGCAAAGTGTACACGCAGTCAGATAACAAGACCGGCAAATCATAGGCTACTCATAACAATCGTTACTATGGTAGTCACCATGGGAACAAAGAAGCTACGTCATCGTTACGTCAGCAGGTCACGTCACTGCACCCCAAACTTGACACATTAATGCCGTGTCGAGACAAGGCTCGTATGTTGCACACAGGAAGCCAGAGGACGCCCAGGACGTCGGCTCCTCTTGTATCCAATAAGATCAGTAAATACACATATACTGCAACACGTCATTCAGAAGGTTTACCACAAATCTAAAATATATATTATATATATGTGTATATAAATGCAGTAGTTAAGGATCACACTGCACCTCCAATAGGAAAACACCGCAGGACCGCAATGCGCAGGTTCAGTTTATGTATATATATATACTAGATCTAATTTGTGTGTACACGCGTCAGAAAATTATATTCTCTTTGTCTATTAGCATCACCATCAGCATCATCGGTAGGGTTACGTAGAAAGAAAGCACACCCACAGCACTTCGGTAAAAAATAAACCACAACAGACAGCTGTTGAAGACCGGCCGGGGCCGGCCGTATCATATAGGCACATAGTCACATAGTCACAACAGCGGCCCAGCCACACACCCGCACCGCCCACTTCCGCCAGTGACGTCACGCCCGCAGACACCACGTGACCGCCCTACCCGGGCGCGGTTGTTATCCGTGTCGGTGAGGGCGAGTGCAGGTCCTGCCATGTCGGATCAGAGATAGTCACGGCTTCCAGTATTGGGGATAGATTCAGGTGAGTCAGCACCCTCTGGTATCGTATTAAGGTGAGTCAGCACCCTCTGGTATAGATTCAGGTGAGTCAAGATCATCTGGTATAGATTCAGGTGAGTCAGGATCATCTCGTATAAATTCAGGTGAGTGAGCACCCTCCGGTATAGATTCAGGTGAGTCAGCGCCCTCTTGTATAGATTAAGGTGAGTCAGAGTCATTTGGTATAGAGTCAGCGCCCTCTTGTATTGTATTACAGTAAGTCAGGATCATCTGGTATAGATTTAGGTGAGTCAGCACCCTTTGCGCTATTTATTGTATTAAGGTGAGTCAGTGCCCTCTGGTATAGATTTAGGTGAGTCAGCACCCTCTTGTATAGATTAAGGTGAGTCAGGACGTCTGGTAGAGATTAAGGTGAGTCAGCGCCCTCTGGTGTTGGCGAAGAGGCCTCTACGGGGGACGGGAACTGGCTGTTTCCACAGTCGGCCGCCAGGGGCGGGGCGTCCTGCACGAGGCTCGACGTGCTGGCGTCCTGTGCAGGCGTGCCGGTCGTCTGACTGCTGAGTCCAAGATGGCGCCGGATGTGAGCCTTGCACTTGTCCTTCCGGTAGAACGTCTTCTTGCAGATGGAACAGGCGAAGCGGCGCATGCCGGTGTGGATGGGGCGGTGGCGCAGCAGCGAGGACTTGGTGGTGAAGCTCTTTCCACACTGGTGGCAGATGTAGGCCTGGTGAGCGGCCAACGTGTGGTGGATGTAGCGCGTGATGCTGTCGAACTCCTCTGAGCAGTATTTGCACCGGAAGTTGAAGTCGGAGTGCTCGGGCTGCCCCAGGTACTCGGCGATCTCCTCAGGTGTCAGCAGGTCTTCGGGCGCGCGCCGCCGCCGCTTGCGGCCATCCATGCCGAGCTTGTCGACGATGTAGTCGGTCTCGATGCGCGCGCCTTTCTGGGTCGACAGCGGCGACTGGTCGTCGTACATGATGATGTCCTTGATGCGCGAGCTGTTGCTCACATCCTTGCCGTTGGCTCCGACAGTGTAAGGCCCGGTGCTCGTGTACTTGATGGTGAGGCCGTCGCCCGAATCGAGGCGGGACGGCGACGGGGAGTCGTAGTCGGGACGTGGCAGGTACATGCCGAGTGCGGGGTAGGGCAGCGCCGCGTGCAGTCCCTCCATCCGTGCGTCGCGGTCTGCGCCGTCTCCGCCCGAGAAGAGCGCCGCCACGTTGGCACGTGCGTATTCCTCAAGGGACGTGAGCTGCTCTTTGTACTCCGTCTCCGAATCTTCATCCGGCTCGTCTTTCACGTGCAGCCCGTCGTTCCGGGGGTGCGTGCCGGCCGTGCTGCCCGGCCGGTCGCCCGGCAGGGCTGGCGGGCAGGCGGGGGAGCCCTCACGCGAGTCACGCCCGTTCACGGCCGCCATGAGCCCGTTCTGCTTGGCGGGCGACGCTGAGTTGCTGGCTGAGCTCCCCGCCGCCAGGTTCATAGGCTGGTCGTCACCGTCGTTGTTGGAGTAGGTGCCCGCGACGTAGATGGGTAGACTGATGCCTTGGTGCGCCATGCCGCCCGAGGCCGAGCTGCGGCCCGTGCTCGAGGCGCCACTGCCGTCGCCCCCGTCCTCTGACTGGAACGGCTCGACGGGCGGCAGGGGGCGCACGTAAGGGCTGCCGACGGGAGACGGGTACTGCGGCACGCGGAACTGATGGCTCGGCTTGCGCTTGGCGCTGCCGGACGGTGTGACGGGCGCGCGGTGGTAGCGGGTCGGCGGGGAGCAGGCAGGCGGCGGCCCGCGCCCCGACTGCAAGCAGGACGGACTCGGCGGCCCCGACGTCGGCGGGCAGGAGGCCTCGGGCGCCTCCGGGGTGATGATGGTCAGCGGCTCGTCGTCGTCGTCGTCACTGTCCAGCTCGTTCACCTGCTCGAGCACCTGCTGCGACACCTTGGTCGGGTTGGTGCCCTTCCGCCCGTGTGACTTGCGGCCAGACACGGTGGAGAAGTTGAGCGCCACGGGGCTCGGCGCCGGGCTCGGTCTGTGGCAGGCGGGCTGCGGGCCGTCCTCCTGGGCCGGCCCCCGGGACAGGCTCAGATCCGTGCCGTGGAGCTGCGTATGGTGATGCGCCGCTTGCAGCGTCTGCACGCTGGGTGGCAGGTGGCCGGCCGCCAAGTGCGCCACGTCCTTGGCACCTGACACGGGCCCCACACGCTTGAGTGTGTTGTTGACCTTGACAACGAGCTCCTGCTGCTCGTCGTCCACCGTCATGCACAGAACGCCCAGGATCTGCAGTTTGTGCGTGTACCCAATGTGCTCGTTGCACAGCTGTAGGATGGCGTGCTGCAACAGGCGCGTGATGGACTTGGTGATGGCGGCGTGCGGGGCGGCGTGCGGGGCGGCGGGCGGGGCGGCGGGCGGGGCGCCGGGAGGAGCGCCGGGCGGGGCGCCCGGTGGGGCGCGGTGGTGGGGCAGGCTGTGCGCGGGGTACTGGGGTTCCGTCATGTTGGTTACCATGGTCGTCATCATCACGTGTCCGACGACGTCCTTACTGCGGCCCAACACCTGAAAGCAACAAGCAGAATAGAATCAGCGCACAGCAGAACAAGCAGGCACAAACGGGCGGAGGCACCTCTCAGCCACAGACTAAACAGCAACATTAAATATATTACTATTATTAGAAGGAATTAAACGCACCATCACACCACTTCCCAGCTCACCCAGTCCTTCACGTGGAACCACCCAGTAAACAACCTGCTAGCTCACCCAGTACTGACCTAGTTCTCAGTGGAACCACCCAGTAGACAACCTGCTAGCTCACCCAGTACTGACCTAGTTCTCAGTGGAAACACCCAGTAAACAACCTACTAGCTCACCCAGTACTGACCTAGTTCTCAGTGGAACACCCAGTAACAACTTACCAGCTCACCCAGTACTGACCTAGTTCTCAGTGGAACACCCAGTACACAACTTACCAGCTCACCCAGTACTGACCTAGTTCTCAGTGGAACACCCAGTAACAACTTACCAGCTCACCCAGTACTAACCTAGTTCTCAGTGGAACACCCAGTAACAACTTACCAGCTCACCCAGTACTGACCTAGTTCTCAGTGGAACACCCAGTAACAACTTACCAGCTCACCCAGTACTGACCTAGTTCTCAGTTGAACCACCCAGTAAACAACTTACCAGCTCACCCAGTACTAACCTAGTTCTCAGTGGAACACCCAGTAACAACTTACCAGCTCACCCAGTACTGACCTAGTTCTCAGTGGAAACACCCAGTAACAACTTAGCAGCTCACCCAGTACTGACCGAGTTCTCAGTGGAACACCCAGTAACAACTTACCAGCTCACCCAGTACTGACCTAGTTCTCAGTGGAACACCCATTACACAACTTACCAGCTCACCCAGTACTGACCTAGTTCTCAGTGGAAACACCCAGTAACAACTTACCAGCTCACCCAGTACTAACCTAGTTCTCAGTGGAAACACCCAGTAAACAACTTACCAGCTCACCCAGTACTGACCTAGTTCTCAGTGGAACCACCGAGTAAACAACTTACCAGCTCACCCAGTACTGACCTAGTTCTCAGTGGAAACACCCAGTAACAGCTTACCAGCTCACCCAGTAGTAACCTAGTTCTAAGTGGAAACACCCAGTAAACAACTTACAGCTCACCCAGTACTAACTTAGTTCTCAGTTGAACCACCCAGTAACAACTTACCAGCTTACCCAGTACTGACCTAGGTCTCAGTGGAAACACCCAGTAACAACTTACTAGCTTACCCAGTACTGACCTAGTTCTCAGTGAAACACCCAGTAACAACTTACCAGCTCACCCAGTACTAACCTAGTTCTCAGTGGAACACCCAGTAACAACTTACCAGCTTACCCAGTATTGACCTAGTTCTCAGTGGAAACACCCAGTAGCAACTTACCAGCTTACCCAGAACTGACCTAGTTCTCAGTGAAACACCCAGTAACAACTTACCAGCTCACCCAGTACTAACCTAGTTCTCAGTGGAACACCCAGTACACAACTTACCAGCTTACCCAGTACTGACCTAGTTCTCAGTGGAAACACCCAGTAAACAACTTACAGCTCACCCAGTACTGACCTAGTTCTCAGTGGAAACACCCAGTAACAACTTACAGCTTACCCAGTACTGACCTAGTTCTCAGTGGAACACCCAGTAACAACTTACCAGCTTACCCAGTACTGACCTAGTTCTCAGTGGAACACCCAGTAAACAACTTACAGCTCACCCAGTACTAACCGAGTTCTCAGTTGAACCACCCAGTAACAACTTACCAGCTTACCCAGTATTGACCTAGTACTCAGTGGAACACCCAGTAACAACTTACCAGCTCACCCAGTACTGACCTAGTTCTCAGTGGAACACCCAGCAACAACTTACAGCTCACCCAGTACTGGCCTAGTTCTCAGTTGAACCACCCAGTTACAACTTACCGGCTTACCCAGTACTGACCTAGTTCTCAGTGGAACACCCAGTAAGGACTTACTAGCTTACCCAGTACTGACCGAGTACTCAGTGGAACACCCAGTAACAACTTACCAGCTCACCCAGTACTAACCTAGTTCTCAGTGGAACACCCAGTAACAACTTACCAGCTTACCCAGTACTGACCTAGTTCTCAGTGGAACACCCAGTAACAACTTACCAGCTCACCCAGTACTGACCTAGTTCTCAGTTGAACCACCCAGTAACAACTGACCAGCTTACCCAGTACTGACTTAGTACTCAGTGGAACACCCAGTAACAACTTACCAGCTTACCCAGTACTGACCTAGTTCTCAGTGGAACACCCAGTACACAACTTACAGCTCACCCAGTACTGACCTAGTTCTCAGTGGAACACCCAGTAACAACTTACCAGCTCACCCAGTACTGACCTAGTTCTCAGTGGAACACCCAGTAACAACTTACCAGCTCACCCAGTACTGACCTAGTTCTCAGTGGAACACCCAGTAACAACTTACCAGCTCACCCAGTACTGACCTAGTTCTCAGTGGAACACCCAGTAACAACTTACCAGCTCACCCAGTACTAACCTAGTTCTCAGTGGAACACCCAGTACACAACCTGCTAGCTCACCCAGTACTAACCTAGTTCTCAGTGGAACACCCAGTACACAACCTGCTAGCTCACCCAGTACTGACCTAGTTCTCAGTGGAACACCCAGTAACAACTTACCAGCTCACCCAGTACTGACCTAGTTCTCAGTGGAACACCCAGTACACAACTTACCAGCTTACCCAGTACTGACCTAGTTCTCAGTTGAACACCCAGTAACAACTTACCAGCTCACTCAGTACTGACCTAGTTCTCAGTGGAACACCCAGTAACAACTTACCAGCTCACCCAGTACTAACCTAGTTCTCAGTGGAACACCCAGTACACAACCTGCTAGCTCACCCAGTACTAACCTAGTTCTCAGTGGAACACCCAGTACACAACCTGCTAGCTCACCCAGTACTGACCTAGTTCTCAGTGGAACACCCAGTAACAACCTACCAGCTCACCCAGTACTGACCTAGTTCTCAGTGGAACACCCAGTAACAACTTACCAGCTCACCCAGTACTGACCGAGTACTCAGTGGAACACCCAGTAACAACTTCCCAGCTTACCCAGTACTGACCTAGTTATCAGTGGAACACCCAGTAACAACTTACCAGCTCACCCAGTACTGACCTAGTTCTCAGTTGAACAACCCAGTAACAACTTACCAGCTTACCCAGTACTGACCTAGTACTCAGTGGAACACCCAGTAACAACTTACCAGCTTACCCAGTACTGACCTAGTTCTCAGTGGAACACCCAGTACACAACTTACAGCTCACCCAGTACTGACCTAGTTCTCAGTGGAACACCCAGTAACAACTTACCAGCTCACCCAGTACTGACCTAGTTCTCAGTGGAACACCCAGTAACAACTTACCAGCTCACCCAGTACTGACCTAGTTCTCAGTGGAACACCCAGTAACAACTTACCAGCTCACCCAGTACTGACCTAGTTCTCAGTGGAACACCCAGTACACAACTTACAGCTCACCCAGTACTGACCTAGTTCTCAGTGGAACACCCAGGAACAACTTACCAGCTCACCCAGTACTGACCTAGTTCTCAGTGGAACACCCAGTAACAACTTACCAGCTCACCCAGTACTGACCTAGTTCTCAGTGGAACACCCAGTAACAACTTACCTGCTTACCCAGTACTGACCTAGTTCTCAGTGGAACACCCAGTACACAATGTAAATCTCACAATCCCACCTTCACACACGCAGATTACTCGGCATACCCAGTTCAAACTGAGCAAGTGATTTTCATTTTTCTCTTCATATAATTGTTTCCATTGAAAAGTATGCACTGTTGATTGTTTCACGGTAAATTGTTATATCAAGAATAAAATGGTGCAGTTCCGACGGCAATATTCATCGATTATATTTCACGATATGATAATGTAATACACCAGTCAGAAACAGAGCCAGCGTTCGCTGCCAACCTCCTTACGCCCAAAAGGTCGCCAACCACACAGCGTCCCATTGAATACATTGATTCAAAAACGTGGTCGGCGCCAGGTCGGCTCCAGGTCTCTCCCGTCACCCCTCCCACCCCCACCCTGGCCTGTACCCCGCACCTCTTCAAACAAACCCTCGCTCAGAACGAGTCGCAGGTCAAGCATGACCTTTCATTTAACCCCAATGTTGGACCGCTTCCAGAGCAGAACTTTGGAGGGCAGTCCTGGAGGACCTCCTTACGCCACAGTCACACCTCCACCCCACAGTCACACCTCCACCTCTGCCACACCTGCAAATCAGTCACACCTTCACCCCAGGTCACACCTGCACCTCAGGCACACCTCGTCCTCACACCTCCACCCAGTCACACCTCCACCCCAGGCACACCTCCACCTCTGCCACACCTACAATTCAGTCGCACCTCATCCTCAGGCACACCTCCACCTCAGTCACACCTCCACCCCACAGTCACACATCCACCTCAGGCACAGTCACACCTTCACCGTAGTCACGCCTGCACCCCACACCTCCACCACAGTCACACATGCACCTCAGTCACACCTGCACATAACAGTCACACCTCCACCCCACTCCACCTCAGTCACACCGGCACCTAAGTCACACCTCCACCACAGTCACACCTACTTACAGACGTGTTTCACACCCTACTTACAGACGTGTGTTTCACACCCTACTTACACATTTGTGTTTCACACCCTGCTCATATACATGTCTTTCACACCCTACTTACAGACGTGTGTTTCACACCCTACTTACAGATATGTGTTTCACAGCCTACTTACAGACGTGTTCCACAGCCTACTTACAGACGTGTGTTTCACACCCTACTTAGAGATTTGTGTTTCACACCCTGCTCATATACATGTCTTTCACACCCTACTTACAGACGTGTGTTTCACACCTACTTACATATGTGTGTTTCACACACCACTTACAGACGTGTGTTTCACACACCACTAACAGACGTGTGTTTCACACCCTACTTACAGATGTGTGGTTCACACCCTACTTACATACGTGTATTTCACACGCTACGTACAGACATGTGTTTCACACCCTACTCACATAAGTGTTTCACACCTTACTTACACATGTGTGTTTCACACCCTACTTACAGATGTGTGTTTCACACCCTACTTACAGGTGTGTGTTTCACACCCTACTTACAGATGTGTGTTTCACACCATACTCACATACATGTTTTTCACACCTACTTACAGATGTGTGTGAAACACACGTCTGTAAGTAGGGTGTGAAACACACGTCTGTAAGTGTTTCACACCCTACTTACAGACATGTGTTTACCACCCTACTTACAGACGTGTGTTTCACACCCTACTTACAGATGTGTGTTTCACGCCATACTTACAGACGTGTTTCATACCTACTTACAGACATGTGTTTCACACCCTACTTACATACGTGTTTCACACCCTACTTACACCTACTTACAGATGTGTGTTTCACACCTTACTTACAGACGTGTGTTTCATACGCTACTTACAGACGTGTGTGTGCAAGGGATGGTGTTAAAGTGGGTGGCACTCGGGTGCCGTTTCCAGCATGCCTTCTGTTCTCTGCATTAATGCACAATATGTGAACTGTACATGCCACGGAAAAGTTAGTTGTGAGTCCAGGCGTTATGCTGTCAACTCGCTTTGTCTGCACACATTACACTGTCAACACAGTCAACACGCTTTGTCTGCACACATCACACTGGCAACACACTGTCAACACGCTTTGTCTGCAGACATTACACTTCAACACAGTCAACACGCTTTGTCTGCACACATCACACTGGCAACACACTGTCAACATGCTTCGTCTGCACACATCACACAGTCAACACACTGTCAATATGCTTTGACTGCACACATTACACTGGCAACACACTGTCAACATGCTTCGTCTGCACACATCACACAGTCAACACACTGTCAATATGCTTTGACTGCACACATCACACTGTCAACACACTGTCAACAAGCCATATCTGCACACATCACACTGTCAACACACAGTCAACATGCTTTGTCTTCACACATCACACTGTCAACACGCTTTCGTCTGTCCACATCACACTGTCAACATGCATCTCTGCACATACCATACTGTCAACACACATTCAACACGCTTTGTCTGCAGGCATCACACTGTCAAGACACTGACAACACACCATGTCTGTACACATGTCGTGATATGACCTTAGATGCTGCTAGGACGTGAAACAACAACAAGTACACACACGCACACACCACGCTGTCAACACATTGTGCATGTTACGTGCAGGTTTCCTAGAAGCGGTTTTGAGTAGGGTGAATGTTGAACAATAAACTCCGAGTAAACCAATAAACTACCCCCTCCCGCCCCCACCCCCACCCCCTCCAACCCCTCACCCCCTCCACCCCCACCCCCTCCCCCTCCACCCCCTCCCGCCCCCACCCCCTCCAACCCCCCTCCACCCCCTCCCCCTCCACCCCCCTCAATCCCCTCCTGCCCCCACCCCCACCCCCTCCCGTCCCATTCAACCTTCGCACGCCCCCTCCCGCCCCTTCTCGACTCCCTCCAGCCCCCGCCCGCCCCACAGCCTCTTTCAACCCCACCCGCCCCTCCACCCTCCTCCAGCCTCCTCCAGCCCCTCAGCCACCCCCCCCCCTGCCTTCCATGGATTGACAGCTGACAGGTGTGCCGGGGGTTGTGCAGGGGTGGGAGGGGGGTACCAGGGCGTGCCGGGTTTGTGCCCGGGGGGGGGGGGAGGGGGTACCAGGGCATGCCGGGGTTGTGCCGGGGGTGGGAGGGGGGTTACCTGGGTGTGCTGGGGTTTGTGCTGGGGGTGGGAGGGGGGTACCAGGGTGTGCCGGGGGTGGGAGGGGGGTACCAGGGTGTGCGGGGTTGTGCCGGGGGTTGGAGGGGGTACCAGGGCGTGCCGGGGTTTGTGCCGGGGTGGGAGGGGGTACCAGGGCATGCGGGGGTTGTGCGGGGCTGGAGGGGGGGGATGGGGTACCAGGGCATGCCGGGGTTTGTGCCGGGGGTGGGAGGGGGGTACCAGGGTGTGCCGGGGGTTGTGCTGGGGGTGGGAGGGGGTACCAGGGCATGCCAGGGTTTGTGCCGGGAGTTGGAGGGGGTACCAGGGCGTGCCGGGGTTTGTGCCGGGAGTGGGAGGGGGTACCAGGGCGTGCCGGGGTTTGTGCCGGGAGTGGGAGGGGGGGTACCAGGGTGTGCCGGGGGTTGTGCCGGGGGTGGGAGGGAGGCGGGGAGGGTTCCGGGCAGGGGGCGGGCAGCGGAGTGAGCCATGTACAGGACGGTGTGTGGGAGGATGTGAGGAGTAGCTGCAATTGGACGTGCTCGGGCAGGGTTCAGCTGTGTGGGTAGAGGAGTTGTACGGTTGTGTATATTTATGTGGGTTACAGATACTTAAACTGTGTATTACAGGTGCTTACAACTGTGTGTTACAGATGCTTACAACTGTGTGTTACAGATGCTTACAAGTTATACAACTGTGTTACAGATGCTTAAACTGTGTTACAGATGCTTACAAATGTGTGTTACAGATGCATAAACTGTGTGTTACAGATGCTTCGAACTGTGTTACAGATGCTTACAACTGTGTGTTAGAGATGCTTAAACTGTGTTACAGATGCTTACAACTGCGTGTTACAGATGCTTACAACTGTGTTACAGATGCTGAAACTGTGTTACAGATGCTCGCAACTGTGTTACAGATGCTTAAACTGTGTGTTACAGATGCTTACAACTGTGTCACAGATGCTTACAACTGTGTTACAGATGCTTAAACTGTGTTACAGATGTTTACAACTGTGTTACAGATGCTTACAACTGTGTTACAGATGCTTAAACTGTGTTACAGATGCTTGGAACTGTGTTACAGATCCTTACAACTGTGGTACAGATGCTTACAACTGTGTGTTCTATGAGTGTTCTCGTCGAACTTGATCTCACTTGGCGAGGGTGTGTCGTGTAGGTGTGGAACCATAGCGGTGGGAAGCCGGTGTCACAGTTTCATTTCCCAGCAGTTGAAGTTCCCACAATTGCTTCTGCGCATGCATCAACATCTAACGGCATCGTCTGCGCATTGTCAATGGTCGTGAGCAATCTCCACACATAAAAAGTGAAATATCTCTAAAACTAAACCAGCTAGAAACAAATCGCTTGGTACACATATAGAAAACATGTTTACCAACATGATTATATTAAATTGATATGGTTAGGGTTCTGGATTTCTATTAATTTTGAATAATGTTTTGCACTGCACGTACCGCCAAACTCAACGCATTGTCAATGTTCGTGAGCAATCTTCATGCAGAAAAAGTGAAATATCTCTAAAACCACACCACCTAGAAACAAATCGCTTGGTACACATATAGAAAACATGTTTACCGAAAAGATTATATTAAATTTATAAGGTTAGTCACACTGACATTATAGCGACAGCGATTTGCGGTGATCGGCGATGGTTTAAATCAGGCTACTGTTGACACATGCGCAGACAATGCTTTGACGCATGCGCAGAAGGAATTGTGGGAACTTCAACTGCTGGGAAATGAAACTGCGACACCAGCCCTGGGTGGCCATAGAGGTGTACAGAGGTGTACAGAGGTGTTCAGAGGTGTACAGAGGTGTACAGAGGTGTACAGAGGTGTTCAGAGGTGTACATATGTAAACAGGAGTGTACAGAGGTGTACATATGTAAACAGAGGTGTACAGAGGTGTTGAGAGGTGTGCATATTTATACAGGGGTTTACAGAGATGTACATGTGTTCAGAGGTGTCCAGAGGTATACAGGGGTGTACAGATATATACAGATGTATACAGATGTATACTGGGGTGTACATGTGTATACAGGGGTGTACAGAGGTGTACAGAGGCGTACATAGGTGAACAGAGGTGCACACAGGATGTGACATGTGCACAGTGTGCCGACAGGCGGGCCGCGCCCACGTGACCTGCATTGATCTCACATCGACCCTCAGACCCACGTTGTACCAACACCTCACCTGCTTCAAACCGCCCGCGTGGCGTTGTACCAACAACTCACCTGCCTCACATACTCAGCGACCACTTCCCCGAACACACGCCGCATTCCGGTCGCGCCACCTGGCGGCCTCACAGCTAGCGACCCTCAACACCCCGCCATTCTGAACAGATAATACTATTAGGTTGATCGTTGCAATCTATCTTAATTTACTTTGAAATAACTTTGATTTTAAATCAATAAATGGTTAACTTAGTTGTTAAATTAATTGTTGCATATTTGCTAAAACTCTGTTCTATTGAATTGACTTAGGATTTCGTTCTATGTCGCAACAATAACTTACTAAACAGTGCATCAATGTCTGAGTTGGATGTGTAGGATGAAATGTAGATAATACCAGCGGTCTGGTTTAGAAAATGTGATTGTTTCAATGCAACTTTAACTGAGTCAGCCAACACCACCTCAACCCCAACCCCCACAAACCACCTCCACACACCACCACAACCCCCACGCAACACCCACACCACATCCACACACCACCTCCACACCACACCACACACCTACCCACCATCCACACCACACCCACACCCACACACCACACCACACCTCCACACCACACCACACCACACACCTACCCACCACCCACACCACACCCACACACCACACCTCCACACCACACCACACCACACACCTCCCCACCACCCGCACATCACCACCTCCCCACACACATACCATCCACCTGCATCCCCCCCCCCCCCGCCCCACACACACCACCCCCTGCACCATGCTGCACTTGGACGAGTGCCAGTTCTTACGCAACAGGCGGTGGTCCGTCTCACCCTGGGCAACCCCGCTAGGGTCAGCGCTCGGACACGCCCCTCGGCCCTGCCCCCCCACCTCCCGCCTCCTGCCACCCGCCTCCCGCCACCCGCCTCCACCACCCGCCTCCGCCACCCGCCCCACGCCTCCTGCACCCGCATCCCACCTCCCGCCTCCGCCTCCTGCACCCGCCTCCCGCCTCCGCCACCCGCCACCCGCCCCACGCCTCCCGCCTCCCGCCCACGCCTCCTGCACCCGCCTCCCGCATCCCTCCCCTGCACACTCACGGTCCGCCCCAGCCTTCCCCAGCCCAACCAAGCTGCTCCAGCTTGCCCCAGCCTGCCCCGGCTTGCCCCAGTGCCCCCGGCTTGCCCCAGCCTTCCCCATTATGCGTGGGGCGCTGAGTCAGGGGCCCACAATGCCCCTCACAATGCAACAAACAGGACGATAAACACGCCTGGAGCATGTATATCACAGCCACACTCCTCAGCACCCGAACCTCGCAGCAACACGAGCTGTGCAGTATGGCACGGGCAGCGATACACCACTAAACTCGCGCCACGGCTTGCGACCACTTTGCGACCACTTTGCGACCACTTTGGACCAAATAACCCACAATCATCTGCAACCTCGTTGCGACCAAAGCAATGGTCCCGGACCTCCTTGCGACCATTTTGCCCTTTAAATTTCAATGCAGTAGCAAAATGGTCGCAAGGAGGACGGCGACCACTGAGGACCATTGTGCAACCTCTTGCGACCATTTTGTAGTCCGATGGTTTTTAGTTTCTACAACTAATTGAGATAAACATATTAGACTAATCACTATAAATAGTATAATGTACCCCGTGTCCTTGTGAGTAGGTTCGGGCTCCGGCTGCCTGCTGGGGACCAGGCTACCCAGTGTCAGAAGTACCACCTGACTGAACACGTGTCCACTGGAGGGTGGCTTCATCTTGGACATGGCCATATGGAAATGAGACCAGCATTGTAAACCGTGGAGCATCAGTGTGTAACCCGGGTGTAACCAGGCACCCCCCCCCACCAACACACACACTTCCCCCCCACCCCCACCAACACACACACTCCGCCCCCCCCCCCCCCTCCCCGAACCCCACCAACACACGGCGCAACCCAGGCGGAAACATGTGTCATGCCTGCAGCGTGACGTCACACGAGAGACGCCGCTTGTACAGGATGGGATGGGGACGGGGGTTGGCGGGAGGTGGGGGTGTATGTGTGGGCTAGGTGTGTGATCTGTGGGTGTGAGGGAGGATGTGGAACATGGGTGTGGAGTGAGGGTGTGTGGGGGTGTAGGGTGTGTGGTGTGGGCTAGGTGTGTGACGTGTGGGTGTGAGGGAGGATGTGGAACATGGGTGTGGAGTGGTGTGTGGTCGTGCACCACGTGGTCGTGTACCACGTGGTCATGCACCACACCATGTGTAGTGATCCATGCCTGTCATTTCTAATGTCTGCCCCCCTAAACACCCCCACCCCCACCCCCACCCCCACATCACCACACATTGTGATCCCCACCACTGTCCTTATTGCCTGCCTGTCCATCCCTCCTCTCATCTACTCCCCCCCCCCCCCCCACCCCCCTGTGATGTATGTAAAGGACATTGCACACCCCTCCATCCCTCAATATCCGACACCCCCACATCACCGTCCCCACCTACCCCCACACCACCCCGACATCACCATCAACATGACACCCCAGCACACGGTTCCCCCCTCCCCCCCACACCCACACCCCCTCCCCTCCCCCCTTCATGCTCCCCGCCCCAATATTGACACTGACGCGGGCCACAACTGGGCGTCTAAACCGTACCCCAGTCACACGAGAGGCAGCGTTCGCCGCCAACCTCCCTACGCCTAAAAGGACGCCAACCAGCCAGGGTTCCATTCGATACAGTGAATAAAAATATGTTGTAGGTGCCATGTCGGCGCCATGTCGGCGCCATGTCGGCGCCAGGTCGGCGCCATGTCGGCGCCAGGTCGGTGCCGACCACATGGTTACTGCAGCATCCAATGGCAATTCGCCAACCCAGGGCGGCGCCAGGGCAGCGCCAGGGCGGCGCTAGGGCGGCGCCAGGGCGGCGCCAGAGCGGTGCCAGGGCGGCGCCAGGGCGCCAACCATTTTGAATGGCGCCGCCGGAACAGGGCGCAAGGAGGTTGCACGTGCAGCAGCAGCAACCTCCTTGCGCCCAACATTTCCGAAATGGGCGCCGGGTGGTTGGCGATTTCGCGGCGCCAGGACTCAATAAGGGCGTAGGGAGGGCGCAAGGAGGAGGTTTTGACGTCGCCAATCGATCGTTAGCGAACGCACGCCTCATGTGACTGGGGTATTAGCCACTCGGGCCGGGTGCCCTAACAATTCGCTACCAACTCGGCGCCGACTCACTAACTCCTCACCACCATACGGTCTGAGGCTTCACTGGGAGAGAAGGCGTTGTGTTGCTGCTTACATTTTGTTAGTGACACCGCTTCAGTTAAAGGCGCGGTGTTGGTTGAGTGACGTGGATTCCAGGTGGGTGAAGTGGCCGAGCGTCCCGAACCCGTTGCAGAGGAGGACGGCACTGTGACAGAGGAGGACTACCAGAGGTCGCCACCTCGCTCTGCCTGCAGCAGGGGGGGGGGTGGCACTGTGACAGAGGAGGACCACCAGAGGTCGCCACCCCGCTCTGTCTGCAGCAGGGGGGGGGAGTGGTGGCACTGTGACAGAGGAGGACCACCAGAGGTCGCACCCCGCTCTGTCTGCAGCAGGGGGGGGGGCACTGTGACAGAGGAGGACCACCAGAGGCCGCCACCCCGCTCTGTCTGCAGCAGGGGGGGGGTGGGTGGCACTGTGACAGAGGAGGACCACCAGAGGCCGCCACCCCGCTCTGTCTGCAGCAGGGGGGGGGAGGTGGGTGGCACTGTGACAGAGAGGCCACCAGAGGCCGCCACCCCGCTCTGTCTGCAGCAGGCGGGGGGGGTGGCACTGTGACAGAGGAGGACCACCAGAGGCGCCACCCCGCTCTGCCTGCAGCAGGGAGGGGGGAGTGGTGGCACTGTGACAGAGGAGGACCACCAGAGGCCGCCACCCCGCTCTGCCTGCAGCAGGGAGAGGGGAGTGGTGGCACTGTGACAGAGGAGGACCACCAGAGGCCGCCACCCCGCTCTGTCTGCAGCAGGGGGGGGTGGCACTGTGACAGAGGAGGACCACCAGAGGCCGCCACCCCGCTCTGCCTGCAGCAGGGGGGGATGGCACTGTGACAGAGGAGGACCACCAGAGGCCGCCACCCCGCTCTGCCTGCAGCAGGGGGGGATGGCACTGTGACAGAGGAGGACCACCAGAGGTCGCCACCCCGCTCTGTCTGCAGCAGGGGAGAGGGGAGTGGTGGCACTGTGACAGAGGAGGACCACCAGAGGCCGCCACCCCGCTCTGTCTGCAGCAGGGGGGGTGGGTGGCACTGTGACAGAGGAGGACCACCAGAGGCCGCCACCCCGCTCTGTCTGCAGCAGGGGGGGAGTGGCACTGTGACAGAGGAGGACCACCAGAGGCCGCCACCCCGCTCTGTCTGCAGCAGGGAGGGGGGAGTGGTGGCACTGTGACAGAGGAGGACCACCAGAGGCCGCCACCCCGCTTGTCTGCAGCAGGGGGGTGGCGACCCTCTGGTGGTCCTCCTCTGACACAGTGCCACCCACCTCCCCCCCCTGCTGCAGACAGAGCGGGGTGGCGACCTCTGGTGGTCCTCCTCTGACACAGTGCCCACCCCCCACCTCCCCCCCCTGCTGCAGACAGAGCGGGGTGGCGACCTCTGGCGGTCCTCCTCTGTCACAGTGCCACCCACCTCCCCCCCTGCTGCAGACAGAGCGGGGTGGCGGCCTCTGGCGGTCCTCCTCTGTCACAGTGCCACCCCCCCCCTGCTGCAGA
>CM059191.1:107357899-107430819 GCA_030323885.1 Branchipolynoe longqiensis | reverse complement strand
ATGGCCATGGCGTACCACTCAAAAGCGTCCTTAAATGTCTCCCATCTCTCCGCCACATTCCCTTCATTTAATCTGAGGGCTTCTGGTGGCTTAACTGACTCCATATTCCTTACCTTTGCTTTTTACTCCTGGCACCATGAAAAGATCACTGCATACATTTGTATAGCTGGGTTAGAGTGGTTTATTCCCAGCATGCACCCCCCAAGATGGCATGCCTTAGTACATACACAAACCGTCAGGTGGCAGCACCACCAGTGGATACCCACACCTAGTAGTATCGACACAATGGCAACCAGAGGACACACAGTTTGGGGAGGCTGCGTGTTGCAGACCGCCTGTCTACACCACGCCGAACACCGAACTACACAGTATTATTAATGTTGCATAGTCCGAACTTGTTCGCATTTTTGTATTATTTTTTAGATAAATATATCAAATTGATCGTTATGACCTACTAATCAATATTCCGGAGTCATTTTGATGAAAAATGGCTAGTTTTAAAGCAATTTGAGCTGAAAGAACCCAACATATTTCCGACAAGCTTTCCAAAAGTCCTCTCGCCATGACCGGTATTGACATCTCGCCATGACCACGTGATATGAACTGAAATATAGCCTGGTCACCTACCATTTTTAACTGATGGCGCCATTGCACTTTTCATAGTCCGGCCGCGTTTGAATTGTTGTATTATTTTTTAGATAAATATATCAAATTGATCGTTATGACTTACTAATCATTAGTTTTGAAGCAATTTGAATGTACGTCTAATGTACATCGACGTAGGCCTAAGTTATACATAACGTGCAGCCGACGTACGTTTGCGCGATGCATCATAATGTGACAGCACCATAAGAATTTAATCCTCCCTGCCCACTGCTCTCCACTTCGTTCCCGGTTCTTGTCGGACAACTTCAAAATTACCTGCACGCAGAGCCTACCCAATAGAAGCACACACCCCATTTCAAGATTGAAAGCACACACAAATGTAAATCATATTCCGACTGAATGCACATAAAATAAGACAATCCCACTTTATTTCAGAGGCACGATAAAAACAAATCCATGAAATTCTTTGAATAGACGCACATCCATGTGTCTGCACTCGCGCAGTGCGCGTCTATTGGGACATATGGTATGTGGTTTAGTTTTGACAAATTGCTATGGTGCCAACAGTACTACCACTGGACATCCTGGAACCTGACTAGGTACTTGGAATGAGGGTCAAGTCTAATGAGGCCACGCGATTGACCTAATTGGTTAATGGCTTCCCTGTGTGATAGCTTTCTCTAAGTATGTCTATAGGGATGAGGTAGTAAGTTCACTGATTATTCTATATATATATGGTGTCCCAAATCGCTAGTTACCTCACCAATATCTAAGCTGGATATATATATAATCAAATGAAGATACATGTTTTGGTTTTGAAAAATAAATATTTCATCGGACCATGCACCTTTAATGTATTCCATGAGAAAGGGAGACAAGACAGGATTCGAGCGAGTCGAACACTCCTGCTGGCCCTAAAGACTCCGTTACAGTTAATTAAAAGCAAAATCGGTGCAGAACTGGGTCAAGGAGGGGGCAGCAATATACTTATTTTTATTTGAAGTGGAAAACTGCCAAATTAATTTGGATATGCATGTACAAAATCTGACACCATAGGCTTCATTCAACAGCAACGGGTTCTATTAAATTGGCTCCGTATTCCCTTCTATGGAGCAACATATGTTTAATAAGTGCACAGGTATTTCTCCGTATTCCCTTCTATGGAGCCACATATGTTTAATAAGTGCACAGGTATTTCTCCGTATTCCCTTCTATGGAGCCACATATGTTTAATAAGTGCACAGGTATTTCTCCGTATTCCCTTCTATGGAGCAACATATGTTTAATAAGTGCACAGGTATTTCTCCGTATTCCCTTCTATGGAGCCACATATGTTTAATAAGTGCACATGTATTTCTCCGTATTCCCTTCTATGGAGCAACATATGTTTAATAAGTGCACAGGTATTTCTCCGTATTCCCTTCTATGGAGCCACATATGTTTAATAAGTGCACAGGTATTTCTCCGTATTCCCTTCTATGGAGCAACATATGTTTAATAAGTGCACAGGTATTTCTCCGTATTCCCTTCTATGGAGCCACATATGTTTAATAAGTGCACAGGTATTTCTCCGTATTCCCTTCTATGGAGCAACATATGTTTAATAAGTGCACAGGTATTTCTCCGTATTCCCTTCTATGGAGCCACATATGTTTAATAAGTGCACAGGTATTTCTCCGTATTCCCTTCTATGGAGCCACATATGTTTAATAAGTGCACAGGTATTTCTCCGTATTCCCTTCTATGGAGCAACCTATATTTAATAAGTGCACAGGTATTTCTCCGTATTCCCTTCTATGGAGCCACATATGTTTAATAAGTGCACAGGTATTTCTCCGTATTCCCTTCTATGGAGCAACCTATATTTAATAAGTGCACAGGTATTTCTCCGTATTCCCTTCTATGGAGCAACCTATGTTTAATAAGTGCACAGGTATTTAAGTTGGATATGTAGAACCATATAGTGTTTTGTTCTGCCATACCCGAGAAACATGGTGGTGGTGTAAGCAGGCTATAGTGAAATCAATACAAAGAGAAAGGAAGACTATAAAGTGTAAAGGAAGAGAGAGTCAAGCCCTCTGGTTTATTATTTATATGGTTACATGGGTTCATTGTAGAGTATCACCCCACCCCTTTCCCCCAATGGAAAACAAACATTCTTGGCCCTACCAATAGGGATCCAGCATTCCTCGTCCCTATGGCTACCAGTGGTCTGCCGACCACCATCAAGCTGTGTGGCCCACCAGGCCACCACCAACCTTGAACCTGAATGTGGTGATCCTACCCAGCAGAGGGGGAGGGGGTAGGCACTGAGTGTGGTTACACCCAGCCGACCACCATCAAACTGTGTGGCCCCCCCAGGCCACCACCAACCTTGAACCTGAGTGTGGTGATCCTACCCAGCAGAGGGGGAGGGGGTAGGCACTGAGTGTGGTTACACCCAGCCCTGTCAGCACCACTATGTCTATTTACATCCCACTCAGGCACCACCAGCACTTACATATATACATACATAGTTAACCGTTTGGTCACGTACACCTGTTTAGTAATAGAACATTTGCATTCCCCCCAATGCCATCAAACAGAATATTTTACAACATGTTCATAAAGCCTGCTGTCACAACTCAGGTGCAGTGTCACAGGTTCATAAAGCCTACTGTCACAACCCAGGTGCAGTGTCACATGTTCATAAAGCCTACTGTCACAACCCAGGTGCTGTGTCACAGGTTCATAAACATGCTGTCAAAGCTCAGGTGCAGTGTCACAGGTTCATAAAGCCTACTGTCACAACCCAGGTGCAGTGTCACAGGTTCATAAAGCCTACTGTCACAACTCAGTTGGACTCAACTCATGTAGGAAGACTTGAACTCACTGTATTTGGGGTGTGGGTGGGGGGTAAACTGGGTCCTCAGAACCACCGGTTTCAAATATATATTTCACAAAAAAAGCGTCCAAATTGTGTACGTTGGTAGTACATTGTCGCGATAGTTTATTGTTGTGTTCATGAGTTAATTTTCCTCAAAAAGTAAAAATAATAGAACTTCCTTAACTCGCAAACACAAGAGGGTGTGTTGTTGGTTTTTAATGATACCAACAGTAGTTTTGCACAATGATATTGCAATCTACCCTTAAAGTGTATTATTCCAACTTTCCAATGTAATTAAACTTCTATTTTAGTTTGATCCTTTTAAGTGTATACTAAGTAACTGTTACCCTCTTTCTTCTGTCCTAAGTTAATTTAGCATCAGAGTCGTCTCCATCTCATTACTTTGACCATTAATTAAGCACCTGGTTTGTGTGTACAGTAAAACCTCTCTAACCGACCACCTCCGCAGATCGCCTACTCCCCTGTATCGATCACTTTATTTGGGTTCCAAACGATCGCACATACAATACAATTGTAACGATTGAAATAACTCCCTAAACCGATCACCTCCCTAAATGGACCATTTAATGTTGGTCCCATGGCCGGTCGATTTAGAGAGGTTTTACTGTATTTGCAAAAGGGTGGCTCATTGTTGCTGTGCTGGTGGGTGTGATGTAATGATGTAACCGGTGTGCCCTGCTCTGCTTGCAGGTCTCCCTGATGGCGTCTCACCGGTAGCCCGATGGTGGAGATGGTGAGTCGCGAGCTCCAGCAGGGGCTGCTGTCGTCCTCAAAGGTGGGCGGTGGTGGTCTGTGCGGAGCAATGCGCGAGGCCATCCTCTCACTCTGTCGCGACAACCTCACCTATGGCGGCATGGTCGAGGTGGACGGCATCATCTGCATCACGGGCCCACGTGACGGCCAGCAGCTCGTAGTCAAGGTGCACGAGCTGCTTAACAACGACAAGTGGCGCATCACAGAGGAGGACCGGCCCAACAGTGGCGGTGGTGGTGGGGAGGATGAGGGTGCAGAAAACCTCTCTCTGCCTTCGAGACCTGCCACCACCACTGAGGAGCACCACCACCGAAGTAATACGCCAGAACCGGGGCCGGTCGCAGCCCTGGGTCAGCCACAAGACGAGCGCAGCAGCCCGCGAGTGCTCGCCTCGAGAATGATGACCAGTATACCGGTGAAGGGGTCAGCACCCATGGACATGCCGAGCCATGATGGAACAATAAGAAGAGATCAACCGGAGCTCGCGAATAAGGACAGGAACGAAGCTGCCATGGAGAACCAGTCTGATGGCAGTGATGTCGAAGATGAGAATGAGGAAGATGACGAAAGGCGGGGTGGTGTGCCAGACCACTACAGCAGTGAGGGGTTGGATAGAGGCCAGGATGTGGGTGAGGTGGAAGCCCTCGACCTGCGGCTTGATTCACCAGCCGCACGCATTAAACAAGAGCCGATGGAGTATGAGTTGGAGAGTCACCGCTATCATCCCTATGGCAGCAGCAGCAGTGGCAGTAGCATCTACAGACCCAGTTCTACTCACGACCAAGGGAGATTTGACGGCAGCAGCATAGGTCTGGGCAACAGTACGATGGTGGGACTGCATGAGGACCAGCACCGGGCAGCAGACAGTGGCAATGGGCGGTCCAGTGTGACGAGCCCCCACCCACCCCACACTCCACTCCTTGTGCCTTTCCTTGGACCTGCCCATCACCACACTGACATGAGCGAGACGGCCACGTTCCCCGCACTGCACCACGGGGCCTCCCCGTTCATGGACTCACGTCTACGCCACCTGCTGGCCAAGATGCCGTATGTGAAACCGCACCCCGGATTGCCCTTCCTGCACCGGAGTCCATTGTTTCCGACTATGCCAATGCTGCACTCAGGCGCACCAGAATGTAAGGCCTGTGGCTTTACTTTCGCTCAAGTGGAACTTCTCAAGGAGCACAATGAAGCTGTTCACGCTGTCTTCACCTGCAACGTATGTTATCGAACCTTCACATCGCGCTCGAACCTTGACCGCCACTCTCGCCTGCACACAGGCCACAAGCCTTACATATGCGTCAAGTGTGGCAAAGCCTTCTCACGAAAAGATCACCTTACTAACCACTCGGCCAAGCATGCCTTCAAATGTGGCAAGTGCCTGAAGCGATTTGTTGAGCGCGAGGCGCTTCAGGGCCACTACGATCACGACCACCAGGTCCTCCTCACTAACATCTGCGAGCATTGTAACAAGGGCTTCTCTGACCCAGCTGTCTTCACCGAACACCTCAAAAGCCACCCAGAGTACATTGGTGGTTCCAAGATCCATCCAAAGCACAAGCCGTTCGCCTGCCCCGACTGCAACTATGTATGCGCAGACAAGCTACAGCTGCTGAAACACAGCCAGCTGCATGCGGAGAATGGACAGGACCTGGTGTACAACTGTCTGGCATGTGCGGAGACATTCAGCGACCCACTTCTCTACAGTCAGCATTTTGAGGGCCACCAGGAGCTCGCTGATATCTTCGAGTGCTGCATCTGTCGCAAGATGTGCTCATCATGGCGTGAGCTGAAGCAGCACGAGCAGAGTCACCTGCATCCATCTTCACGTGGACCCACCCTGGCTTGTCCGCTCTGCTACATCATTTTCGATAACCCAGATGTGCTTGCTGAACACATGCGGTCACACGATCTGGACTTGGACCCATTCCCCTGCAATGTGTGCAATGAGGCATTTCCTTCGATGAATGCCCTCCAGCACCATGAACAGGTGGAGAAGCACTATGTGAAGAAGGCGTTCCTTTCGCCACAGCACCACCTCAACTCACCTCTGTCCTCCCCACTACCTGGCAGTGCACCCAGTCCACGGCCTCTATCCGTAGATCGAGCATTTCTTTCATCGGTCGGTGACTCCGACAGCAACGACTCAGATGAGGAGCTTGACGTGATAGCTGTGGATGAGGCGCCATCTTCAGCGGCCCTCAGCAACAAGTCCACCGCACCATCAAGAGGGTCGCAGCTTCCAGCATCAGAGCAAGATGAGGATCCCATGAAGGACTTTGTCGTCAGCGACAACCCCATGCCTATTATTGAGATGTCTGGTGCAGATCGTGAAAATGCTAGTCCAGCGGTGGCACCTCCATCAACAGTTATGCCAGCAGATGTCGAACGGCCCCACTCGGAGTCCAACTCATCGATTTCGTCATCACCAACTTCCCTTGCAGGATCTGCATCTTCAGGCGCGACACTGCCTCCCGCTCTACCATCGGTTGCTGTGTTTCCTGACCGGTCCCCTATTCGTGACTCCCACTTAGGCATACCTATGTCGTCACCGCCACCAATGCACATGCCACCAGGTCCACTTGCGTCCTTCATGGCATCACATAGCTCTTCCCCGGACCTGATGTCTTCAGCAGCTGCAGCTTGGCTGCCGTCAGCGTTCCACAACCACAACAACTCTGCGTTTGCCTTCTCCACCACCCCAATGCACACAGAGTATGCATGCCCCATGTGCGATGCCAAGCTGCTATCCTTCCACGACTTTGAAGCTCATTGCTTCAGTGATCACTTCCGCTACCCGTGCATGTACTGCACGAAGACCTTCGCCCAGAAGGCCAACCGCGACCGCCACGTCTGCATCCACACTGGAGAAAAGCCATATCCGTGCCCTGAGTGCGATCAGAAGTTTGCCCGCGGGGACAAGCTCAAGATCCATCGCACAAAGTGGCACAATATCCAGTTTCCGTCAACATACAATCGACCGAAGGAAGGGACGGGCGGTGGCGAATGGTCCAGCAGCCGGCGAAAGGAAGACGATGATCTTCTTGGCGGATCAGCACTGAAGGATGGAAGCTCGAGTCACTGGTCGGATGCGGATTCACAGGACCAGAGTCTGGCTAGCGATGGCGCGCACAACTCGTGTCTGGTGAAGGCGGAGCGAGAAGCCGCGTCCAGCGACATGAGTCCCCCTCCGTAAGGCGGCACCACACAGAATGTAGGAAATTATACTAACCAACTGTGCGTAACTCCAGTAGATTTCTGTACCTACAGGTATATAGTGTATGCATATATAACCGCATGATAATCTGATTAATGGATGTGAAATCCTGTTTAATTCTGCATAGGGTACAAAGACTCGGTTGAAGCTGTAAACAGCACCAGGCATTTAGGTACAAAGCGTCTACTGCAGCAAGTCACTCTTAGAGAGTGTGTGGGTGGTAATAGTATTGTAATACTTAATTTTTTTAATTTTGAATGAATTGTGATAGACATTCAGGGAAGTTACTGGGCTAGGTACTAGTGCATGCATGCATCCTTCATATAAACTAACAAAACAACAAACAAAAAAATCCAAAATGCATTTCGAGTGGTACTCGTTGGGTGGAGATGGTTTTGGGTTGCTATGGTTTGTGCTTAATGCGATGAATACAGCAGTACTACTAAACAAGGCCTTATAATCCTCGACCAAGCTCCTCTTACTTGATGTCCAAATGGCAGCTGAGACCCGCTCTGACCACTAGGAGGCGCCCCGCGTCCTGGAACGCTCGCCTGTCTCCACTCTCTTCGCTGTGCTGCTTGGATTGTTCTTTTAGTAGGGACCCCGTATTTGACCTTCAATGCAGGTTGTTGACCTTTCGACATATCTCTGCAGCAAGCTGTTGAGCCTGAGTCGCTGGGAGAGCGGTGTTTTTACCATTTGGCCCCTTTCGGCCCGCCAGGTGGCCCAGCTGGTTTCTTTGTGGCCTCTAGTTGGGTGGACACCTGCCAGGTGGCCCCGGCTGGTTTCTTTGTGGCCTCTAGTTGTCACGCGTCAGGGGGCGCAGCAGCATTGGTTCCATCTGAGTTGAACTCAGTCCTACTTTGGATCTGTGATCCTTCATGCGTGACTGTAGTGAAAGGTTTGACAAGTCGCGTGCCATTCACGCACGCGTGTGTACATAGATATACATGGTATTTACATTATAATTGATTAATGAGCCTTTCTGAAGAAATCCAAATTAATTTGAAGAAAAAACTGCTACCAGGGTAATGACGCCTCTCGTATATATATAATTATACTCATGGCCTTTCAATATTTATGGATTTTGCCCCAAATGTTTAGCAAGTTGACAGCGCTGAAGCTGACTATTATGTAGTTAGCCGAGCTTTGTTATACTCGTGCACTATCCTGCAGGACAGCGCTTACAGTCCACATTGTTGTCATTCAGCACTGTCCTGCAGGATAATCTGTGTGGCAGACAGGGGAGGATGCTCCTTAGATGAAAATGTAGACAGATCTCCCTTGCGCCAGTGATGGCGCATTGAGAGCACACTGAGTCTCCTGCATGTGTGGCGGTTTCAGCGCCCGGTCAGTTTCAGCGGCCTGTCATGGTCAAAACACCCGAGGCCTCGCCGTGCCCGGCAGTGTTAGGGACCGATTAGGCCGAAATCTATTGAATGCGATCATATTTAACAGAATTACATACGCAATAAGTGAAATTTTATCAATTTAACCCTAAAGTCGAAGCGTTATTAAGGCTACCGCCGCATTGGTGGCGATATTAATAGTTATATTTTCGAATCGCCGCAACGTGCGAAAGTCCGTTCATGCGCAGAAGCCACGACAGGCCGCTGAAACTGGACCGGGCGCTGAAACCCCCACAGTTGTGTGCAGGCACAAATGGTGTACGGTTAGATTGGTTTACGTCTCCCCGAAAGCCAGACGAATTGATGTTGTCTTATCCCAGATTGGAATATCCCAATATTAGATTCCCAGATAGGACTAGCTAGTACAGTATATCCCAGATTGGAATATCCCAATCTTAAGATTCCCAAATGGGAATATTTCAGATTGGGATCTTACTCTAGTATATCCCTGATTGACGTGTCCCAGTATCATGTTACCAGATTGGAATATCCGGTCTATGATGTCCCAGATTGGAGTGTCTGGTGTGGGGTGTCCCAGTACCAGGTGTCCCAGATTGGAGTGTGGTGGGGGGTGTCCCAGTGTCAGGTGTCCCAGATTGGAGTATCTGGTGTGGGGTGTCCGAGTACCAGGTGTCCCAGATTGGAGTGTCTGGTGGGGGGTGTCCCAGTACCAGGTGTCCCAGATTGGAGTGTCTGGTGGGGGGTCCCATTACCAGGTGTCCCAGATTGGAGTGTCTGGTAGGGGGTGTCCCAGTACCAGGTTTCCCAGATTGGAGTGTCTGGTAGGGGGTGTCCCAGTACTAGGTGTCCCTGGTTGGAGTGTCTGGTGTGGGGTGTCCCAGTACCAGGTGTCCCAGATTGGAGTGTCTGGTATGGGGTGTCCCAGAACCAGGTCCCAGATTGGAGTGTCTAGTGGGGGGTGTCCCAGTGTATATGTCCTGATGTCAGGTCCCTGAAGTAACCGGTGTAAGTAAGCATGTGGCTAAGGAACGTGAAGACGCCATTGGCCTGTTGCCATGGAAACGCGCGGGTGCATGGAGCAGCGGAAAGGCGTGGTTGTAGACCACGTGACCGCGCCACTTGGTGCCGGTGTTGCTGTTTTAAAGGGTGTCCGGTTTTAAATGTGCCTTTTCGCAATGCGCCTGCATCAAAAACGAATGGCGCTTTCAAACTACGGCTGCTGCAGTTTGATCAAGTTCCCGGCGTGAGAAGGTCATTTGAATAAACCTTAAGCTAAGATTCCATATATGTGGTACATTATAACCCCGTTAAACCAAACTTGAAGGGACCCTAGAAATTTGTTTGGATTAACCGATCATTGTTTTAACCGAACTTTGGCTTCAACCTTGACTTGGCTTTGGCAAAAACGCCAGTGCATTATGAATGTAATGTAATTCTTACTTCATCTTCCGAATATTGGAAGTTAAATATCTGGGGAGAGGTCAAGCCCACGCAGACCGGATCTGGCTTCAGTTAGCAACTCGGCAGCAGAGGAGCAACAGCGAGTTGGAGGAGGAAAACGAACTTAGATAAGTTTTAATTAAACTAAGTGATATTGATCCAAAATATAATACGCACAATAGTGAAGTGACTGCTTGGTGTGCGTGTGATACGTAATACTTAAATGTATGTTATGTGTGATTAAGACACTGTCTAATCTCTGCTCACGCTGTCGTTACAGAACAATGTACAAACAAGACTGCGATAACATGTGCTCCTGACACTGCTATCGGCCTGGTCGAACACGCATTGCGCGCTACTAGACGGTGTGGTCGCTAATACGCCCAAACACCACTCAATATGTCAAAAATAATGTCCGTAGAGGACCAGCCATCGATTTCACTGCATGTTGCCAGTGAATCGGAGCGTTAAACAGCAGAGCCCACGAGGGTGTCAAAAGCCAAGCCGCGAAAGAAAATGGTGGCAGATACTAAGCCGAAAACCAGGGCCAAGGCACCCGATACAGTGCAAGCACCCGCGGCAACACAAACCTCTACGCCACAACCACAGATGGCGGAAATTAAGAGGATGTATGAAGAACTCACCTTATTAAGGTGATGTGGAACAACCTACCAGCCAGAATCAGGGCAGCGTCCTCTTACCTAGAATTTAAAAACTCACTAAGAGTACATCGGATTGGGCAGGCCCTTATGCAGTTGCAGTAAAGTATGTTCCATGGCATCACCATACCGTAAGTGGCAGACCACCAAACCCTCAGCCTCGGTTTCTCCCCACCCCCCACTATTTAAATTTTTTTGTTTTTGTTGCTGTTCCTGTTATCTCCAGTCAACCATATATGATGACAGAGACAGTCCAGGTAAAAATGTCAAATTTAAAACCTAAATGCACTGCGATTGGTCCCACTGCTTCACTGGTCACAGCTGGTCCAGTGTATTATTAACAACCCCACCCCAACAACATAATTCATAAACTCACATAACTAACTACACTAGAGTTACGCTAGAATATTCCTAACAAACCAACATTTATATACCGCTGGCCTAACTGAACGTTAAAACTTACAACTTTACCAACTGAATACAGAAGATAACTTCTGCTTACATTCTAAATACTATTTAAATACTCACATTGATCTGACTAATATTGTTCTAGTTATATGACACTACTCTTACCATATTGCTATGCAACTTTTGGGTTACAGAATTTCATTGTGTTACATGGTGCAAATTGTGTATTCAACAGGTATTATACACCTTATTCTATATACCTTTTGTGTAAATAACCCTGAATTGAAAAATGGCTGGAAGACCATTGCTTCGGCACTGACAAAAGACTTATTCAGCAGAATAAACATATTTACCACCAAAAAAAAAAAAAAATTAAGACATGAGGTGAGAGAGTAGAGACTCGAAACGGAGCAAATTAGGTAGAGCGCCCGAAAAGAGTGGCCGCAGCAGTCTGCTGAGCGGACTGAGCGAGACACAAAAGTAGGTCAACATGGCGGAGGTGTGGCCGCATGGCAAGACTACGAAGAAGAAGATGAGGAGGAATACGATCCCTACTGGGAGGAGGAAGACAGAGGAATACTCCCTCAGTACCTCTGAACAAGTGTTGGCATTAAAATACGGTCTAAAACAGATTAGTGAGGAACAAAAAACGGAGACGAACGAGATGATTAAACCGTCACCGTTTAGCTCATTCAAAGCACCTCCGCCAAAACCACAGCCAGTGGAGGCAGCCGTTACAACAACAATGGCAGCTACACCAACCGTGTCAACGGCGACCAAGCCTATGCCCAGACGGGAGTACAAGATCGCCGAAGGGCTGCAGGTGGGTCAGCGCTAAAAGAACTGCAAGAAATTTACAAAAAAAAGTTAAGCGTCCAGTGACTTCTAGAATTACAGTAAGCGAGACAATGGCTCGAATGATACACGACTACTATGGGGGGCCAGCCAGGGGGGCCCCGAAACATCTGAAGACCATACGAGATGTGGCAAGGCTCTACACAGGGCTGGTGGATGTGCCCGCAGATAGGATCCAAATCCGGAACGACAAAATTTGTTTCGCAGAGGGACGGAAAGAAGGTGAAAGTGCCTTACTGACGGTGTCTGAAGTTGCTGCTAGGAGCACTCACAGCAATCGTCCCGACTATGGACCTAATCATACAGCAGGGTGTGGCAGACCCCAAGCTAGTAGCGCAAGCAGTGAACGTGCTCAATGCTATTAAGTTACTGGTAGCAACCCACAGTCAAGCCAGAGATGACCGTATTGCTATTGTGGGTAAAGTAATATACACACTAGCAGGAACTCATGCATGTTATAAGTGTACGTTACAAAGTGTAAAACGTATGCGCACACAATGATGAGTGAAATGTGAAAACAAAGGGTTTCTAAATAAAGGTATATACATAAAGAACTATGTAAACATTGTTGAATACCTAGACCAGTAAAAGGCCATAGGGGCCGCAATAAGCACAGTAAATGAAATGACATAGCAAAAGTGCCCAACACTATGCTCATATTTACAGAAATGGAAGAAGGACGGAGAGAGGAGAAGAAAAGGAAGCAAGCCGATAAAAGTTGGGTCGCAAAAAACATGCTTCGAATACTCCCCGGATACTTAACTTGCGGTATTCGGAAGAGGAAGTAAGAATATGATAGTTATACTAGACTTACTTGTAAGTTGAAGTATTAGTGAGATTCTTACGAAACTACAAATACGAAGGTAAGGATCAGGGGCCCGCCCACCCACACTTAGAATTAGGGATAAACAATGAGTTACTCAAGTATAAACCTAAAATTAAATAATATATTCCTAAAGCTTAGGGAAGGTCAGGATACTGATCCTGGTTTTAGATTTTTTTACTCCCCGCCAACTACGAAAACTGAAGCCAGATCCGGTCTGCGCGGGCTTCACCTCTCCCCTGATCCTTACCTTCGTATTCATAGATTTGTAAGAATCTCAGTGATACTTCAACTTATAAATAAGTCTAGTATAAATATTGATATTGTATAAAAGTGTCCACAAACATTGTATATATATATATATACAATCTTTGTGGAGACTTTTATTGTTTTTTATGTATATACAGTATAACCCCGTTAAACCAAGCTCGGTTAAACCAAACGATCAGTTAATCCAAACTTTTTTCGGCGACCCAGCAAAATACTACCATTTATTATATTTTGAAAAGTCGGTGGGGTCTCAGATGACCATATAACTAGGTATCCCAAACACAGGCTGATTACTTGTTGAATATGCCAAATTCTGTCAAAAAATGATCCACTTCAACACCCTGGCAAAACAAACCACAAAGGATTTTTACAAATGTATTACAGCAGAAACAACCTTTGTTCTCTTACCTTTAACCTGGTCTTGGATTCAATTTATTCTTCAAATAAATAAGCCTGATATAGCTAAATAAAAACTACCACCAACTCCCAGTTTTCACTCTCAAGCCATGGTAATTCCCAGGTGGAGATGTGTCGCGGTATCCCTAGTAGAATTAGCTAGTGTACAACCAATTTGTGCAACAACGCCATTTGTTGATCAAAGTACCCAGGAAAAAGGTACTAATACCCCTAGATAGGTGAGATTCCGAGCTTTCCATTCATATAAAACTGTATATGTTTTAATTTTAGAGAAAATGCAAAACAAATTCATTGAAATTCGAAGTTACAAAAATTTCCATTTCAAGTGCTATTTTCTACTGAAAATATAATTTTACAACCCTTAAAAGTGGGTATTGAATTAAAGAGAATTTACTTCCCTGTCCAATCATAATTACCAGCACTCGTGCTAACCTATGGTGCTCATGCGCACGGCGATTTAATGACTAAAAATGGGGGGATAGTTACTACCATTTATTATATTTTGAAAAGTCGGTGGCGTCTCAGATGACCTTATAACCACATGAAAGTTTGGTTTAGCCGTAGTCGCCTGGGGCCCGACAATTTTGTTTGGATTAACCGATAGTTTGGATTAACCGACTTTGGTTTAACTAACCTTTTTATATGATAAATGGTAGTATTTTGCCGGGCCGCCGAAAAAAGTTTGGATTAACCGATCGTTTGGTTTAACCGAGCTTGGTTTAACGGGGTTGTACTGTATAGATATCGATGCGATTTTCGGTCTTTCTTTTTTACAACTTTGTGAAGGAAAGTCAAAGTTACTATTGTGTTCAATGGCAAATGAGGCAGCATTCGCATTCACACCGATCGCTCGTCACAGCCATCCACTTGCCGCATGTGTTTACATGCTTTTCCCTTTGTTTGCCACATTCGCCTATATGGAATCTCAGCTTTACTATCAGGGCTATCCAGTTTTGTATATCTGAAACGTGAGTACCACCTCAATCTGGTGGAAATGCTGTTCGATTTTGACGCATGCGCATGGCGAAAATGGCCGTTTTAAACTGGGTACCCTTTAAAAGCACGACACCTGTCAGCCCCACACCTCCCAGAGGCGGGTTCCGCCCCCGACTGTAAATTCGCCCATTAAAGCTGCACATTCCGATGAAGGCAACAACTGTTCTCAACCAAAACACGGTAGATCTGATCCTACTCATCCAAATTAGATACTTTCGAATTCATTAAGCGTTTATTGCTGCTTCCGGGTTCTGCTGAATTTTGGGATGCACACCGAAATTAATTATGCATGTTTGTACTTCTTATCTCTGAGGTGAAGCCTTTAAGATAAGAGTTAACCAAACTATGTAAAATACTTTTACATTATATAAATTATAATGATTACATTTACATTATGTACATTATAATGATTACATTTACATTATGTAGATTATAATGATATTTAATTCTTTATAATTAATGTGCTACAAACTCCAAACCGTCGGATTATGCAACTTTAATCGGGTAAATTTCAATTGCAGAAAACTGGTTTTTCACTGGTCTTGTTCTATCCCAGTAACGCCCGGCATCAGTTCTGTACATCTTTAGTTTTGAGTCCTAGGGATCGAACCCGAGACATTCCACGCAAGGTGTGGATGCTCTACCATTCGACCATCGCGTCTGCACCTAGTCAACGTTGGTTTCACATGTTTAACTTGACACTGGCACAGTATTGTAGGAGTTGTTTACTGGCTTTCACAATGTTTGTAGCCACTCAAGGCTTAACAGTTGGACTGTAATGCTCTGGATGTAATGTAAATGATTTCTGAGGGACAGCGTCAAGTACAATCTAGGTCATTTAAAAAAAAGTAAAGTAGGACCTAATTGTTTATGTATTAAGAAATGGAAAGTTGAAAATTTAAACTAGTTGCTTTTTAAAAATGTGATATTACTATTATTAGGGAATGATCAAAATTGTGGGCTATTTAAAAAGGAAAATAACCTTTTTAATAGAATTATGCAAGTTGATATTAAGTACATAGTGATAAGACAAAAGATTAAGTTATTTAAAACAATATTTATTTAGTAATAGTAATTATACATATTGAAATTCAGTAAAAGACCAAAGATTAAGTTATTTAAAACAATATTTATTTAGTAATAGTAAATATGCATATTGAAATTAAGTACGCGGAGGAGAGTCCAAGATCAGAGGGTTAAAACAGTATTTATTGGTGGTAATTATGCTAATTGAAAATAGCATGGTCTGTACAGGGGCCTGGAAAAGTCTTGGAACTTCATTTGTCCCAATTCAAGGCTTTGAATTTAGCCTATTTTGAATAATTAGTGTTGAAAATCGTTGAATTCCATTCAACTGTCCCCACTGATCAAAATTACTCAGAAATCGCCATTCAACATTGTTGGTTTTTCCTGAAATCCAAATGAAAAGCGTCTTGAATTGTTATCAAAAACAGCCTTGAAATAGCCTTGAAATCCATATCTTCACATGTGTACGGACCCTGTAGTAGGTACTTTGTAATATAAACAAATTGATAATGGAATTATACAAATTGAACGTATGTGTGTGAAGTCCTCCCCTGTCCCCATGAGCCCGTTAGGAGCAGGGCCCTAGCTTCCATATCGCAGGTACGCAGCTTGTGCCACCTGAGATTACAAATAATTGTTTTTAATTAAGGAATTTGATGTTTTATAGTTTGTTTTCCCCCAATAGAGTTGCGTCTGGGTACCATCTGAAAATCCCAACCTCTTCCCCATAGGATTCTTTTTGTCTGCGTGAAATTTTGAAACTTCTTTGGCCCAGGTCCTGCTGTCAACTGCTTGTCCCCGCTGTGATATAGATGTCGGTACCACGCAGCCACGGTGACCAGTGTAGCCACGCGGTGGTGGGGGTAGGGGCCTCGATAAAAGATTCACCCCGTACTTGTAGTAGGGGTGAACGACAACATAGTCTAAATGCGGGCGAAAAGAGCGTTATGTGGAACAGGAAGTACAATAGCTGGTTCCAGCCTCAAATGGCTACTTGTATCGACACAGAGTTGGTGAAATGAGAGAATGCAAAACGACAAGATGGCAGCGATAGAATGCCGTCGATTTCACTTAAGCTACATGTTTTATTATATTTTTCAACTCAAAAGTAGCCGGTCAATATGAAGACGTATATAACAAATATATTTTGCTTCTTAAATTGAAAATTTATCAGCTCATTTCATTTACTCAGCATGTCAACATTTTTCGCCATCTTTTATACAGGGCCCCTCCTGTGGCTACCGCAGCAGTACGGGGTGAATCTTTTATCTTGTGTTCCTCTCTGTGTGTGGTTGTGGGGGGTGGGGGGGGTGTACACTCTGTGTGAATTTGTTGACTGGTTGGTGATGGTAGGGTTGGAGTTATGGAGTTGTGTCCTGCTGTTTACCTTCACTGTTCCCCTCTGTTAAACTTTACGAACGCTCCTCGGCTGTTGCTGCTGGCGCCACCTGGCGTCGTTCAGTCCGCCACCATGCCGTGCTCCTGGCGCCCTCTCGCGCCTTCTTCTGATACTAATGGGCTGTTGTGGCATTTTGTCGATTTGTGGGTTAGTTTGAGTTGAAATTGAATGAGTTGCTGTTTTAAAGCCTCCCGGTGACGTCACAATTTGTTACCATGGCAACAGCGATGTCTAGGCGCATAGGGAAATAAAAAGAACTTTAGGGAATTGATAGACTGATGGTGGCTGGCCGGAGTAGATGTCATCATTGTTGTTCGTTGATGTCGCTGCCAGCGACATATTATATATAGAGCCTGGGCTGAAGCCGAGATTAGAGTGCCTGTTTTGGTGCAGGGTAGACGTGGAGTCCTATCGATTCGTTGATAGAAAACTTGTGTGATATCCCATATGGCCTAGAACGCTGACTTAAATGTTGTCCGTTACTATTTGACGACGCAGGTGACGTCACAGTGACGTCATCCCGCCTAGATGGTGTCAGAGACTGGCCGGCTTTAACTGGTAGTGACGGAACCTCGGCTGCTATTGTTGCTGTTTGCATTTGCTGTCCCCACTGTTCCCCTCTAGGCTCTGTTGTAGCCTGTGGTTAATAATGTAGATTTTAGAATGGATCCAAGAATGCCTAATAATATTTATTAATGTTGTCCGTCTATATGTTTATGTGATACATATTTTTTCCTGGGAAAAATGCTTAATTGTTGATGATATATATACACATACATATATACATAAATATATATATATATACACTGTCACATACATACTCAATCCGTGCTTAATCATAGTGTCTGCCAAGGCAGAGGTGTGTCGGTTGTTTATTATTTTTATGATTTAATTGTTAGCGGTAGGTGGTGATACCTCGTCGCGTGGCTTCCGCAGCCACCTGAGAACCATGCCTTTCACTTGAACTGCGCGAACCACTCAACCCGCCACACTCGAAGTCCCAGCTAACTCGTCGCCGGGCGGGGCGGTGGGGTGCTGACTATTGTTGGCGTGTCGCTTCTCTGTCGTGAGGCAACAACTTCTTTCTACCTCATCCATTAATAGTGTTTTAAACCGATTACTCCCCACCAGTGTTAAATGAGCTAGTCATGATTAAAGTGTATTCCCTGCTGCTGTTGCCCCTTTGATAAGACTGTTGTTAAGTGAACCGCAAGATGGGCTGTGGAGCGGCTTGTCGTCTACATGAGGCAAGCTGGTTCCAGACCGAATACCTCAGTGAGCGCCAGGCCGGGTTCATGGCTGACAGGGGGACTGGGCACCAGTCTTACCTTCATCTGTTATTGTTTGTCAGCTGTTTTTAAACGTGTGTCAGCCATGGCCCTTACTGGTTGCAATAGAGACTTGCCTGATGGTCCCTAGAACCAGAACTCGTCAGCATCGTTTAAATGCCTTTTGTTTTTTTTTGTTTTTTTAAAGAAAGAAACCCCTGTTTATGAATAAGACTTGAAAAGACACTTGTACAGTTGTTAAAGATTCTTGTTACTATTTGACTTAGATGTTTAAATACCAGTGCCGGAGATCATGTTTAATGAAAGCTTTTGCGAACAGTCATTGAGCTTGGGCGTAGACTGCGCTAGCCAGATTCTGATTATTTTGAGTCTATATTGTTTTTTTTTAGCTATTGGTGGCGCGCATCAGTTCTTTCATAAAGGTCGAGATTGTTTAATATGATTAAAGGGAAACCTGCCACCTTACTGAGGAAACCAACCTGCAGGTCTCCCAGCTCACCTCCAGCCAACTCACCCTGGGGGGAATCCCGAGCAGCTCACCCTGGGGGAATCCCGAGCAGCTCACCCTGGGGGAATCCCGAGCAGCTCACCCTGGGGGAATCCCGAGCAGCTCACATGGGGGGAATCCCGAGCAGCTCACATGGGGGAATCCCAAGCAGCTCACATGGTGGGAATCCCGAGCAGCTCACATGGGGGGAATCCCGAGTGGCTGCGATGTGCTGGTGGATCCTGGTGTTAGGATGTGTGTCGGTGAGAATACAGCAGGTGGTTGCTTCACTGTGTTATGATGTTAACTTGTGTTGCATGTGTCCAGCCTGCAGGTTATTGGTTGATTGGGATGTATCGGTGTGAAAGCTTCGGAGAGCTCTGGTGTGGCCATTCGTGGCTTGTGACCGACACTATGTCTACCCGTTGACTCATGTGACTGTGCTTTGTGACTGCAGTATCGCATTGCTGGTACCACATCTGTGCGGTTGCCTCGAGTCACCGGTACCATGGCTGTCTGGTTGCCTCATGGCACCGGAACCCCGGCTCTCTGGTTGCCTTGTGCCATTGGTACCGCAGTTGTCTCATGTCACTAGTTCCATGGCTGTCTGGTTGCCTCGTGTCACTGGCATGATGGCTGTCTAGATGCCTTGTATGACTGGTACAACGGAAGTCTGGTTGCCTCGTGTCCCTAGTACCATGGCTCTCTGATTGCCTTGTGTCAATTGTACCACGGCTGTCTGGTTGCTGCATATCACCAACACCATGGCTTTCTGGTTGCCTTGGTTCGCTGGAACCCGGCTCTATGGTTGCCCGGTGTCACTGGTACCACAGCTGCCTGGTTGCCTCATGTCATTGGAACCACAGCTGTCTGGTTGCCTCATGTCATTGGAACCATGGCTGTCTGGTTGCCTCGTGTCATTGGAACCATGGCTGTCTGGTTGCCTCGTGTCATTGGAACCATGGCTGTCTGGTTGCCTCGTGTCATTGGAACCATGGCTGTCTGGTTCCCTCATGTCACCAGCACCACCGCTCTCTAGTTGCCTCATGTAACTGGAACCCGGCTCTCTGGTTGCCTCGTGTCACCAACACCACTCTCTGGTTGCCGTGTGTGACTGCTTGCCTCATGTGACCGTGCTTCCTGACTGCAGTGCTAAGTGACCGTGCTGTTGCTTGTTTGTTGTGGCCGTATCTGACGGCCTGTTCTCGTGCTGTGGATGAGACTGTGATGAGGATGTGTATTTACGCGCGCCCTGGTCCACTGGGTGAAACCACTTCTGCTAATACTTGCCAAACCTCTGTGATTGCACCGGTGTCTGAGGGCGCGTTCTTCGCAAACTGTTTCCCACTTCTGCCAAAACAAAGAAACCAAGTATTTTTTAACTCCTTGTTGCAAATTGTACATTTGAATACCTCCATTTAGAGAGCTTTATTTAATGCATGTTTACCGGGACGTGGTTCCCTCTGAAGCCGGGAGGGGGCGCACTGCATTCTGTTTTGGCGGAAGTGGTCGGCAGTCTGTTGGTACAACGCGCTGTGTGTGACGACGAATATTTGCTGGTCGTGCCACTTTTGTGGACCTTTTCCTTCTTTTTAAGCCCACGGTAACAATCAGAAACTTGCAATATTAACCCCTGTTTTTGTCATTGTGGGCATGTTTTTGTTTGTGGTTGTTGGTGGGTGCCCTCCTTATTGTTAACCAGGCACTGTGTGCCACGTGACTGCCACACTTCCGGTTCGCACAAGTATCCCCAGTATTAGATTGTGTTGCTGCTGAGACTTCAGCGTAGTAAGCAGGTTGCACTGTAGAACTTTTAGAAGCAGCATTATGGCCACGTGATGCCGCCCACCTCCCCCCACTCCCCTGTCACGTGGGTGCGGAGGGAGGGGGGGTCAGTGCATCTGGCAGGGCGCATGTGGTGTAGAAAGCATGCACGCCTCTTAAAGATGCATAGTCCGATGCTTTTGAGTTTCCGTCATATTGTGAGATAAATATACTTAAGGCCAGTCGTTATAATCTATCTTATAAGCAGTCCAGGTGTGCCGGCGGGTTTTGCGTGCTTACAGTCCATTGGGTCACACTGTATTTCTGATATGATCTACCAATCTTTCCAGGAAAACATTTCTAGAGATGTAATTCAACTACAGGCACTCCCAGGCTGTAAGCGCATGGCACTTGTGGGCGCGCTTGGGTGCTCCCGGCCACAAAGGCTCCCATATATTTGAAGTGTAAACATACCAAATTAATTTTGGCGTGTCTCGTCAAAACTCTAACCACATAGACTTAAGCAGTAATGGGTTCTATTAAATTGCCTTCTAAGCGCAACGAATGCTTAATAACCGGTATCTAAATTGGATGTGCCTTTTGCTTTTGAAAATGGTATGCTTTTATCGGACTGTGCAAGTTTAATATGGGTTTTGGCTGAGCTGTGTGCCCCCACCCCACCCCCCTTTTGTTGATTGATGTCTGCTGGATCTTAAACAACCCTCATTCTCTGTCCGAAAGCACGTTGAACCGAATACATACCTCATAGTCATGGCCAAAGTAGAAGCGTGCTTATCCATGTTACACTTGCTGTTCTCGGGGGGGGGGGGGGGGAGAGGGGGGGGGGGGGGGGGTCTGCATGCCGGTGTTTGTGTTGGGACGCTGAGCCTACCTCAGGCTGCTGCTCAGTATGTCAACTTAATCTGTGCAATATTTAGTCAGTTTGGCGTGGATGAAATGAGGGCTGACACTACGCATGCGTTGTACACCACATACTTGAGATGACATTGTGTACGTAGGTTGACACTACATACTTGAGATGACTTTGTGTACGCAGGTTGACACTGCATATGTGGGTTGACTTTGTGTATGCAGATTGACACTGTGTATGAGGTTTGACTTTGTGTATGCAGGTTGACACTGCATACTTGAGATGACTGTGTATGCAGGTTGACACTGTGTATGAGGGTTGACTTTGTGTACGCAGGTTGACATTGCATACTTGGGTTGACACCACCTATGTATTTTGACACTGAATGTATGAATTAACACCATGTATCTGTGTTGACACCAGATATGTGGGTTGACGTATGTATGTGTGTTGACACACGTACCTGTGCCTACGGGGCTCAAGTGAGCAGGGGTGTAGCGAGACAAATTTTAATTGTGAGAACAAAATTGTTTGCACATGCTTAAAGGGAATTAACCAATTGTACGCACAAAATTGTTTGGACAATTGTAAAAATTAAATTCAAATGTTCTTATTATAAAATATTTAGTATGAAAAAATGTGATGCTCAGAAAAATTGTTTGTACGTTGCAACATTGGAGCTACGCCCCTGATGAATGAGTGAGAGAGTGAATGAATGAGTTACTCCGCACACCAGCAGGAGGCGCTGTGAGCTGGAGTTGTTAATTCACAAGTTGAAGGAGGGGCATTATAGGCGCCAGTGGCGCTACCTGGGTGCGATGTAGGTATCAGTGGCGCCACCTGGGTGTACCAGTTGGCCACCGGCTGTTGGTGTGGAGTGAGGCACTAGGCTCGAGTCACCTGAGTTCACGCACTGCTCACACTGAGCACATTATGTATTTACACTATATAACATATATATACATATATATTTATGTGAAGTATACACAAGTAGTCGGGTCATTGTATATGTGTATTACACCATTGGTTAATATGGTTAAGATCTTAATTTGGCTTGTGCATTAGGCCTGTTTGGTTTTGATTAATCTCAGACAGGAGACTGCAGAAGCTGTTGAATTAGCGAGCCCATTCAGGTGGAATGAATACATGGCACGCGGGGTAAGTGTGTATTGCATAGGAGTCCCATGCGAGTGACTCCTGCCTGTGGCTCTGGGGTGAGTCCTTGGACTGGGCGTAGTCTGCATGCCTGTAGAGGACTGTGCCTGGGTGCTCATAGTTCTGGGGTGGTGACTTCCTTTGCTGATATGATGCTTCAACAAGCTGGTGCATGGCCATCAGCTGCCAGGTGCAGTCAGTACCCGGTGTGCGACTGGTGCCTGTGGGGTGGTTCATGCAGGTTTACTATTTCCAACAGGATGTGGAAGTTGTCCCTTTGTTTACCTTTCCAGATTGGCCTTCCCACAAGGGTGCGCCTTAGTACCAGCAAGATGCACGTTAGTGTCCCGCTATATCCTCTGCCCCCCAACAAGGTGCACCTTAGTGTCCCGTTATGTCCTCTCTCCCAACACGGTGCACCTTAGTGTCCTGCTATGTCCACTCCCCCAACACGGTGCCGCTTAGTGCCCTGCTATGTCCGCTCCCCCAACACGGTGCCCCTTAGTGTCCTGCTATGTCCGCTCCCCCAAAACGGTGCCCCTTATTGTCCTGCTATGTCCACTCCCCCAACAAGGTGCACCTTAGTGTCCCGTTATGTCCTCTCTCCCAACACGGTGCACCTTAGTGTCCTGCTATGTCCGCTCCCCCAACACGGTGCCCCTTAGTGTCCTGCTATGTCCACTCCCCCAACACGGTGCAGCTTTGTGCCCTGCTATGTCCGCTCCCCCAACACGGTGCCGCTTAGTGCCCTGCTATGTCTGCTCCCCCAACACGGTGCCGCTTAGTGCCCTGCTATGTCCGCTCCCCCAACACGGTGCCCCTTAGTGTCCTGCTATGTCCACTCCCCCAAAATGGTGCCGCTTAGTGTCCTATGTCCGCTCCCCCAACACGGTGCCCCTTAGTGTCCTGCTATGTCCACTCCCCCCAAAATGGTGCCGCTTAGTGCCCTGCTATGTCCGCTCCCCCAACACGGTGCACTTTAGTGTCCTGCTATGTCCACTCCCCCAAAATGGTGCCGCTTAGTGTCCTATGTCCGCTCCCCCAACACGGTGCCCCTTAGTGTCCTGCTATGTCCGCTCCCCCAACACGGTGCCCCTTAGTGTCCTGCTATGTCCACTCCCCCAACACGGTGCAGCTTTGTGCCCTGCTATGTCCGCTCCCCCAACACGGTGCCGCTTAGTGCCCTGCTATGTCTGCTCCCCCAACACGTGCCACTTAGTGCCCTACTATGTCAACTCCCCCAAAATGGTCCGCTTAGTCCCTAAGTCCGCTCCCCAACACGCGTGCCCCACCCCCCCCCCACCCGCCACTTATTCCTATTTCCACTCCCCACAAAAAAAAAACAAATAGTCCCAGCTATTCCCGCTCCCCCAACAACGTGCACTATAGTCACATGCTAGTAAACTCCCCCAAAACGTGCCGCTTAGTTCACCGCTCCCCCAACACGGTGCCCCTTAGTGTCCTGCTATGTCCGCTCCCCCAACACGGTGCCCCTTAGTGTCCTGCTATGTCCGCTCCCCCAACACGGTGCCCCTTCGTGTCCTGCTATGTCCGCTCCCCCAACACGGTGCCCCTTAGTGTCCTGCTATGTCCACTCCCCCCAACACGGTGCCACTTAGTGCCCTGCTATGTCTGCTCCCCCAACACGGTGCACCTTAGTGTCCCGCTATGACTGCTTTCCCAACACGGTGCACCACTTTGTGCTCTCCCTCACCAAGGTGCGCCTTAGTGTCCCACTATGTCCTCTCCCACCAAGGTGCACCTTACTGACTCACTATGTCCTCTACCCACCAACACGGTGCACCTTCACACAGTTCGGCCTTAGTACCTTATGCAGGACCTGACGTACGGCCTTATCTCACACAGGCACCCCCGTGTGTCTGGTATCCTAGTGGAAATAGCTCCTAGTTAACTGTAGGTGTCAATAGCGTGTTAGCGTGTCAGAGTAGAGTAACGAGCAGAGGCTGGGGACGCTCGTCCACCCAAGAAACTGCATGCAGTGCTAAGAAGTGTAAGCGAACACGTTGTTGTACTTGTAACGTCACAGGACGCAAGGCTCTTAGAAGTCACGTTGTCCATTTCACGATATTCTGTAATACTGAAAGGGAAGCACTAGGTACATACATATTATATACATGATATAATGTTAACCCAACCTTGCCAACGCGCATGCGCAGCGTTATTATACAAACAGACTGATCCATGTCCGTGCCTGTGTGAGTGTCGGTTCTTAACACGGCAAACTGGGAGTACCTAATGGTCACTTATTGGGCATGTGTATTGTTTCCTTTACGTCAGCTAGTCTTACTTAATTGTTTCCGGGTGTGCGGTGCACCCTGCTACCTGGTGGCGGGGGTTAACGCGTGCACTGCGTCCTGCTGTGGTTCACAAAACGCCCGCACCGCGTCGCGTCGCCCAGACATGCCTAGCTTTTCTTGTATTGTTGCACAATATGTATCTTCTATGTACACTGTGATACCATTCTGTATAGGTTCATCTTTAAGAAGAGACAGGGATAATTTATGTTTAATGTTTACATACTATCTAATGTTCACAAGTTCTGTGATACCCAGCGGCAGGTGGTTCTTTCCCGGCCGCAGCCTGCCACTAGCCTGCCACTAGCCTGCCTCCAGCCTGCCTCCGTCAACCAATAGCTGCCCCGGACTGTCACTACGTTAGCAAATTTAATCTATTGCTCTTATTCTTGTGTCATCGACTTTTATGTTTTGGACCAATTGCCCCCCCCCCCCCCCCCCACATCGGGGGTGTGTGGGTGACACGGGCAGACTGTGGGGGTCTTGGTGGAGCAGGGCGGTGTTTTAATTGTTGGGGTGGCTCGTCTATGTGCCACTTTTTAGAGTTTGTCACGCGACCCTGTCCGGTGGCTGGCTGCGTGTATGGAGGGGGGGGGGGGGGGGGGGGGGGGGGGCGCCCCCGTGTGGGAGTTGTGACCCGAGTGGGACCAGTTTAAGCACCCACAGCAGGCGGCGGGGCCAGGTTAGCCACCGAGACATGCTAATATTTATTCTCATTTATTTAACGAGCACTCGTATGGTTTATAATTATTATCACCATTATAATATATGTACTACATAATTACACAGAGGTATAGTTTGTGGGTGGGAACTTAATGGTGAGAACTGACGTTATTTCTTTCTTTATTTGTCCTTTGAATCACACACACATATATATATATATATCTATATGTTATATATGTATCATTCCAGTTGGTTTCGTATCTTCGCGTTATTTTCACACTCACTCTACTAGAGGAGATGTTCCAAGTTATATTTTGACGGTTCATGGAACAAATTACTGTAACAGTAGTATATAATGGTGGCCTTATATGACTCGTCAGGAATTTCTGAAAAGAGGTGAGTTGTTTTTTCCAATGGCGACCCCGCCTGACGTTCACCCTTGTTGTCAGGGTGTGGCCGGTGTTGCAGTTTGAAAGGTTACCCAGTTTAAAATGGGTATTTTCGCAATGTGCATGCATTTCCACCTGATTGAGATTGTACCCATGTTTAATAACTTGTTAATTGCTTTTTAACTTGTTCATGCAGAAGGTAATATATACTATCAAGCATAAAATAGTCACCACAATGATGCCTGAACAGTCTCATTATTTGTCTCGCCCTACATTTCCTGAGAGCTCTTCCACAGACAGAAGCAAGCCAGAAATTCAGACAAGATTTCAGGCTTGCCATTTAAATTTGACTCATGCTCATTTGGAATAGGCCCTTTTTAAACTGGGTACCCTCTCAAACTGCGACACCGGGTGTGGCCGGGGTAGGGTGGGTGTTAGCCGTGTGTGCAGTCTGTAGCGAGGCACTGGACCGTGTCCTGTGCACATACCTGTATACCGTGTATATATACTTATAACATATGTCGCAAAGTCTGCTATATGGGTGTAAACCGTGATTAGTGCACGCGTGCCCGGGTTGCTTCTCGGGTGCGCCCGGACCCGGCGCACAGTGCGCACTACTGAGCTGTGCAATATTTGGTTCACGATTAATCAATGACTGTTGAAGTGGAGCGGTGTGCGGGCGTCGAGCGGTGGGCCGCGCACCGGCTCTCGTACTGGTAGGTCTTAATGTTGGAAGAAACACTAACTAATAAAGTTCGGTTCACTCTCTTGCCATGAAAACTTGTCCTTTTTGTGTTTGTTTGTTACTGGCCGGTTCAGTACGCGGCCTCTAGGGTCAAGGTCAGTAGCCGGCCTCTAAGGGCAAGGTCAGTAGCCGGCATTCAGGGTCAGTAGCTGGTCTCCAAGGTCAGTAGCCTGCCTCCAAGGTCAGTAGCCAGATCCCAAGATCAAGGTCAGTAGCTAACTTCCAAGGTCAAGGTCAGTAGCTAATCTCCAAGGTCAATAGCCGGCCTCCAAGGTCAATAGCCAGTCTCCAAGCTCAGTAGCCGACCTCGAGTGTTGACATACATTCGGCCTCCTTAACCCTTTGGGGCCGGGGCATCCGCACGTTCCACGGGCTAACCCTTGTAACGGCCCTGGTGAACCTGTAGTTGAATTGCTTATATTTTCCTGATCATTTATTTATAGGTCATATCAGAAATACAGTGATACCCGTTTGCAGGTGCATTCAGGCACCCCACTGTAAGCATGCAAAACCAGCAGGCGCACCCGGCCTTAGAGGGTTGACCAAACCATGACAATTACATTGTGTGGCTTGGTACTTAGTGGGGAGGACTGTTAAAAAGTTGTCCATATCAAACAGTTGAATTTAGCCAGATTCTGGCAGATAAAAGTAAACTAACAAATTGTGAATTTTCAATTAGGAATTAATTAATTGTGGCAGACAGGCAGTAGAATGCTTGTTTGGTTCAATCGCTGGCTATTTTCTTGGGGAGTGCCTTGTGCGCTTATTATTTTGGGGTTAATGTGGCACAGGACAATTTTAGAATTTAGATCAAATATAACTGAAAACGAATACCTACATGTAAGTGAAAGCTTTGTGGTAAATACAAACGGACAACGCTTTAACCACTGGCTTAAATCTGTATCACTTATAGAGAATTCCACCTTCACACATAAGAAGTTAGTTTCAACATATATAAATTAAGAACAGAGATAACGTGTTTGAATGGCAAGAATTTTAGCTTTATTTCATTCGTTCTCTCTGAGTGACAGTGATATGTAACAGGACTGAACATAATGCAGCACGATATTCTCACATCTAACTGACATGCACAACACACGCAGCCCAATAGCCTGCATCCTGCATCCTATAGCTCACATGACCGTGTATGACACAACACACGCAGCCCAATAGCCTGCATCCTGCATCCTATGGCTCACATGACCGTGTATGACACAACACACGCAGCCCAATAGCCTGCATCCTGCGTCCTACAGATCACATGACTGTGTATGACACAACACACGCAGCCCAATAGTCTGCACCCTGCATCCTACAGATCACATGACCGTGTATGACACAACACACGCAGCCCAATAGCCCACACCCTGCGTCCTACAGATCACATGACCGTGTATGACACAACACACGCAGCCCAATAGTCCGCACCCTGCGTCCTACAGATCACATGACCGTGTATGACACAACACACGCAGCCCAATATGCCCACAGCCTGTATCCTACCGATCACGTGACAATGTACAACACAGCACACGCAACCCAATAGGCCCACAGCCTGTATCCTACTGATCATGTGACAATGTACAGTACAACACACGCAGCCCAATAGGCCCGCACCCTGTATCCTACTTATCACATGATCATGTATGACATGATCATGTATGACAACACACGCAGCCCAATGGGCCCACACCCTGTATCCTACCGATCATGTGACATTGTACAACACAACACATGCAGCCCAATAGGCCCACAGCCTGTATCCTACCGATCATGTGACAATATACAGTACAACACACGCAGCCCAATAGGCCTGCACCCTGTATCCTACTTATCACATGACCATGTATGACATGATCATGTATGACAACACACGCAGCCCAATAGGCCCGCACCCTGTATCCTACTTATCACATGATCATGTATGACAACACACGCAGCCCAATGGGCCGCACCCTGCATCCTACTTATCACATGATCAAGTGGAACAACAACAAAGAAGCATTTTACTTTCTCCAGATAAAAAAAAACCTCTCCATCCATTTCATGTACAAACAAATGTTTCCTGACTCGTTATCTCTGACGTCACAAGAGCAATTATCTACAGCCATCCACACACTGCGCAACAGTTTGAATCAGCGATTAGTATTTCGCTGACCGGATGTTCTTGCACCTCACCGAGCAACTTGAGCGATCTGCGTCTTGCTACTTAAGGCGTGAAGTAAGGATGACCCCAGCAACGCCAGGCAGTCCCGGGAGGTCCCCAATGTCCCATATTGGTATGACCAATGCTGCTGCCGTGCCCTGATATGACATTAGATGCCAGGATGTAAAACACCAACAACCAACCAAAGCCATGCGTGTAGAGGTGAGTTCCCCAGCAACACCCGACCTGATATGACCTTAGATGTTGCCAGGACGTAAAGCTCCAACGACCAAGTCCCTCTGTTACAGTAACAATGTGTGCACGTCCTAGCGACCATACAGTAAAACCTCTCTAAACCGACCGACCGAGGGACCGATTTTAAGTGGTCCATTTACGGAGGGGGTCGGTTTATGCAGTTAGAATATGGTTATAATTGTATTATTAGACCCAAATAAAGCGATCGATATATGGGAGTGGTTGATCTGTGGAGGACGGTCGGTTAGGGAGGTTTTACTAGTTGTTGATGCTGTGGACATATTTCAAAGTAATCTTGGAACACTTCCCTAACTTCTGATGTTCTTGGAATTGTAACACATGTTTCATGTAACATGTAACGCAAGTTTCATGTGACACCCAATAATGACTTAGGTTAGAAACTGCGAATAGCATGCAAAAACTGTATTTGTTCAGGGCATTATTTGTACACATTACATGTTTGCAAATATTTCTTTTGAGTGTTACAAGTTTTCTTATGTGTTACAAGTTTTCTTATTGTGATGACATAGAGGATAAAGATGACAACAGGTGAACACGTGTTTCTTATTCATCGATGTGTGATGTGCCACAGTAATAGCATTATAGCACAACTCCCTGTTTATGACTTAAGACACCACATCATCACCAGGTGTGTAGATGCCCACGGTATATTTGAAAATCGTGGTGAGAAGAGATATGATACATTGTTGGATTTTTTATCACAAAATAAATTTTCGCGATGATGCATGTTTCACCCATGACACAAGTTTTTATTGCACTTTTAATGCATTTTAGGAAATAATATTATATCTTTTGTGTTCAGAAATAGGCATCTATGATGCTATGCTATTTATAGCAGCATGGTTTTTCCTGGCTTGCATTGTTGGATATTGTGAAAATTGAAGGTGAACACATTTCATGACATGACACCTCATGAAACACGCATTATGCTCACTTTCAAGCCTCATTGTTTTACACAGAGACACTCAACAATCCTAAAATTAGCTTTCTGACATTTTTGCATGTTACAACTTTGCAAATAAACTAGCTATATTTGAATACTTCGGTCTGCTATGAAGTAGTTTTCCAACACAAGCAGTACAGTTTCACCATTCCCATTTTTAGCTGTCATATTTGCGTGACAAATGAATCTATTTTTGCAATAACAAATAAACCAAACATTTTTTTCCCACTGGATTGCTGTCATTGCTTCTTTGGGGTATAATGAAAGGAATTTTCTTCATTTGGTATGAAAATGAGAATTAATTTAGAAGAAAATCGTTACAATGTGAGGGACCAACCAATACACAATATTCACAATGCATGCGACATCTGATGGCAGCGGCAAACACTACGGTTGTGGGACCATTGCCACAGCGCATACAAAAGCTATGGAAATGACTAACTTTCAAATGCATGTATGTCACTAAAATTTTGGGATATTTTGAAAATTACAAAAGTATATTGCTTTTGGGTCATTAGAGCTTCCAAGAAAAATAAAATTGTCATGTTTGGACCCTTTTGAAAATGTTAGGAGTGTACCAAACTTGTCAGTCACTATTAATACACAATAATATTCACAACACATGTGACATCTGACGGGGACGACAAACACTACGATTGTGGGACCGTTCCCACATCGCATGCGTGTGAATATCGTGTATTATGACCAGCACTGAAGAACCCAAATACACTTTTATCTGTAAAAGAAACTGAGACCTCTGAAAATAACATACATTATACAATAACAATGGGGTATTTTAAAAATATAAATTGCAGATAGGCAATTAGCTCTGATTATAAGTTCATCAAATATATTTAATATTTGACATGGTCATTGAATTAATTACCTGCTACCCAGTTGCATTTCAATAGATTCCATTTGACGGTATTGTTGTCTTTTCTCCGTTATTCAGTATGCCACTCAGATACAGCACGTGATTGAAAATGTCGCTTGGACAGCTTTCATTTATTCCTGATTCGTTACAACACTATGACACTGTAATATACCGTCCTGATATGACCTTATATGTTGCTAGGACGTAAAACAACAAACACTGTATACTAATATGCAAAAATTGACACACATAAGGGTAGGTAGACAACACGGTTATTCCTAGTTCTGCTGGTTCCTCAGGAAGTACAGAACTCGTGACCCAGCACGCCGGGTCACAGCTTCAGCTCACACACCGGAAGTCGATGTTGGTGTCCCACCTTCCCCTATCCTTCACTATCGACCTATCACTTTGTGCCTGTAACCACATGCCTCCTGATGACCAAACCCTGTAGCGTTATTAGCATACATTTGTTTCTAATGTAGATTACCTTAATTATCCCAGCACATATTTTACATTAGAGAAATTTCTATTTTGTGTGTCTGTATTCATCACCTTCCACCGGGTAAGCTATAAGACCTATTTCATGTGACGTCAGCACGGGTATCTAGGTCAGTGTGTGCGCCTTTTGGCTGCAGGATGACACACTGTCACACTGCAAACTCAATGGCCATGAGCAATCTTCCTTGAGAAAAGGTGAACTATCTCTCAAACCACAGCACTTGGAAACAAACTGTTTGGAAGACATAGAAAACATATTCAATGAATAGATTATATTAAATTTATATGGTTAGGGTTCCGTATTTCTATTAATAAAATAGAGGTTTTGCACTGCATGTACCGGCAAACTCAATGCATTGTCAATGGCCGTGAGCAATCTTGAATTATATTCATACAGAAAAAGTGAAATATCTCTAAAACCACACCAGCTAGAGACAAACCGCTTGGTACACATATAGAAAACATATTCAACGAATAGATTATATTAAATTGATAAGGTTAGGGTTCTGCATTTCTATTAATTTTGAATAAAATAAACGTTTTGCACTGCGCGCACCGGCAAACTCAATGGCAGTGTGCTTCGTTCTGCAGCCATGCTGCGCGTGCATACACAATGTTAGTAAACATTGAAATAGATTCACCCCGTACTGCTGCGGTAGCCACAGGAGGGGTGAATACCAACCCTATGAGGCTATGTAAAAGCTGGCGACAGATTTTGACATGTTGGGTAAATGAACTGAGCTGATAAATTCTTAATTTAAGAAATAAAATATATTCTTTACATATATATCTTAATATTTAACTCCTACTTTAGATTTGAAAAATATAAATAAAACATGTAGTTTAATAGACTTTAAAAGTGAAATTGACGGTGATCTATCACCACCATCTTTTTGCATTCTCTCTCATTTCATCAACTCTGTGCTGATATAAGTAGCCATTTGATACTGGAACCAGAAATTGTACTTCCTGTTCCATACTAAAGCTATGTTTGCCCGTATTTAGACTACGTTGACGTTCACCCCTACTGTAAGAACGCGGTGAATCTTTTATCGCAGTAAGCTACAGCTGTGACCTGACATTCTGGGTCGTACCGCCGTCCTTCCTGTCCCTGCAGAACTCGAAACACATTGCATTTTGGAACCAATCAAAGCACACCTAATAACCATCAACCGCTAAATAATATCTAATGTATGTAAATTCCTTTCCTTAAAGTTGCATAGTCCGATTAAAATATCAAATTTTCAAAACAAAACAATTTGCTACATTTGATTCGACATATCTAACTATAGCCGTGTTCACACGGGCAATGTAAATCGATTCGTAGAAATCGACTTGCCTAGTTCGACGCACATTTCGCGTGTGAACGGGCGTCTGAGTCGAATTAGGGCTGAATCGATTTCTGTGATCCCAATACTGTAAACCACTTGTGGAGGTCGATTACGTGAGTCGATTTCTGTGAATCGATTTATTTTGTAATTGTGGATGCACTGAGGGGGATTAAGGACATCACACGCATGCGCAGTCGAGACCTTAGTTTGTTGACTTTCCAGTCGATCAAAAGCGCATATTATATAATTTGGTCTATGAACCTGCTAGAGGTGCACAGATATTTTTGTCATCATTTATTTTTAGGGTTTCACTGCCCAGCAGAAGTTTTGACCGTTCCAAACCAATATGATTCAGTCCATACATATCTAGGTCGAACCCACACTCTCTCATGGCGATGTCGATGAACCCAAACTGGCGCTGGTTAGTATCGACTTGCTCATGCGCTGATATCGATTTCCGGCCCAAGTACTGCCCGTGTGAACGGGCGGCTAAATCGATTCCTAATATTCACCTTGGCTGAATCGCTTTAGATTTTGCCTGTGTGAACACGACTTTGGATACTGTTGCACTTATTAAGCATGTGTTGCCACATAGAAGGTAACACTGAATCAAACTTATAGAACCTGTTACTGCAGAAGCCTATGCTGTGCTAATATGTGCAGACATGCAAAATTAATGTTGCATGTCTACACTTCAAATATCTTAAAACACATTACTTCAAACGAAACTTTACCTCATGGACTATACCGATTCAAACTGATTTTGTCTCATTATGCCTTGATATAATCTGATTTGAACACTCTGGAGAGTATTATGTTCAGGGAGAACATATACAACCAGATTGTAGCTATTGAATTTTGATCAACATACGGTAGAGATGCCAAACTAAGGCCATCAACAGTGAAACACCCTTTCGCCAACTTTTACAACGGGTTGTCATTCACCTCTGAACACAGTCAGATGTGAATCTTTTATCTAGGAGTTACATACATAGCAGCTTCCAAGCCGACTCGACGTATTTCCATTAAAAACATGTAACTTTAGATTGCTGCCTTGACTTGTCATTCGTACCGCAAATATCAAATATTGAGACTCACGTCAACTGTCAAACACTAAATTTCTGCTGACTTTGCTTTTATACCTACGGGTATCAGTCTAATTCTTCCAAAGTGTTGTCAATAAATTAGATAATTAAAACCACAGTACCATGACCATAACCCAGCTACAAGCAAGGGACACACCTGTAACCACACACCTGTGTCAATGCTCATACACAGACCAGATATAAGAAGAAATGTAAACAATGTTAAAGACACATGCGGATGGATTTTAAGTACAACACGTTGCTATATTTATAGCTGTATTTAGTTGTAATAGCCATGTCCAGAACAGAGATGGATCAGAGAAACCACATGGCGTGTTTGTGTGTTTTTTGGTTGTGCTTTTTTTGGGGTGGGGGGGGGCGGGAGATTTCTTTTTACAAAACATTTAAAACTGGCAAATGCACTGAATCTCAGCTCTCCACGTTGCCAGTGTGTGGTCCTCTCCAATAATTAAAGGTTTGGAACAGTATTGTGAATAGAGATGTGAGTGAGATGGGATGGTTGAATGACTTGAGTGACCATTTTGGCAGAGGTTCAAAGCATGGCTGAGTCCGACCAATGACTCATATTTATACTTATTTAACCTGGCATTCTACGTTACTAGGAAGGGCTGGCAGCAGTGGAACAAAGATCAACCAATTGGAATGTAAATAATATTTAAAATAAATTAAAACTCTACCCCTCATCCAGCTGAATGCAATTTGTGAAAATCAATGGTGGCCGTGGTTACACAAACTCACGCTGGTGTGCAGGCATTCTTGTCTGACTTTGCAGTAGGAAAAATAGATAAAAGATATATCCCTTGTTAAATATACATGCTGGTAAAGTTTAACTAGTACTAGTTAGTAGAGGTCAAACTGGCAAACTCACTGAAACTCCACTCACGATGTTTGTCATTGTTGTAAAATATTGTGAATAAATAAATAAAACCCGCAGAACCAAAATAATAGCCCAACTACCGATAATATCGGCTATTTTTATTGATTACTCCTGCTAGCCAGGAAATGTGCATGCGCAGGGAATGTGCATATGAATGGGGATACGCATGTGCAGGCAATGAACCCGAGTCTCTGTGTGATGCTGGTCACGGAACCGGATGCCACATGGCATGTAGTGGGCACCAATTAGCAACGATGTTGTACAGCTGTGGGTGTTTGTTTGTTGTTTTACGTCCTAGCAACATCTCAGGTCATATCAAGATTGATGTGTGGGTCTTCTTATTGCAAACTGGTTAACAGGTGAAACAAAAACTAATAACATTATCAACAACGGCTTGTTTATATTGCAGTATCCGATTAGAACTGATCTTCTCAGGGCAGACCTGTCCTACTGCTACCAGACACACCCTGTACACACACAACTAGTGTGTGTATCAGGGTGTACACACACATCTAGTGTGTATGAGGGTGTACACACACATCTAGCGTGTGTATGAGGGTGTACACACACATCTAGCGTGTGTATGAGGGTGTACACACACATCTAGCGTGTGTATGAGGGTGTACACACACAACTAGCGTGTGTATGAGGGTGTACACACAACTAGCGTGTGTATGAGGGTGTACACACACAACTAGCGTTTGTATGACGGTATACATACACAACCAGTGTGTGTACAGGGGTTTCTTTTAACATAAAATTAAAACCGTAACCTATAAAAAAACCTTTCTTAAAATATATATATAAATGAGGGTGTTGAAGTAGATTTATCCGGTACTCTGGCTCAGGTAGAATCGCCTGTACCAACAATACAAACAAACAGATTTCAGAGCAGTGAAGTCTGGACGAACGCCCGTCAGCACCAGCACATTCCGCTGGTGGTGCCAGACATCCAGACTATCCCGCACCCATGGGAGAGGATCAAATTCTGCAAGCCGCCCATTGGTCGATTTGCAATTAAATACATACACCTTATATCTTCTGCTATATTTATATACACATGATCCTTATACTCCACATAAACTGCACGAACTGGTACATGCGTCAAATCATATAAACATCTTATAGAGGAGATTCGTGGCGATAATAAATGCACACAGAACATTTTATCTTATATTTTAACATTTAGACCAAACTGAAGCTGCTCCCAACGGTTTCACAAAGATGGCTGACAAAGGCCAAGGGTGAAGACTGGAGACAGGCCATGGGGAAAGCCTACAGACAGGCCATGGGGGAGGCCTACAGACAGGCCATGGGGGAAGGCCTACAGACAGGCCATGGGGAAGGCCTACAGACAGGCCATGGGGAAGGCCTACAGACAGGCCATGGGGAAGGCCTACAGACAGGCCATGGGGAAGGCCTACAGACAGGCCATGGGGAAGGCCTACAGACAGACCATGGGGAAGGCCTTGTCTGCACACGCCACCTAGCGTGCAAACTGTATCATATGTTAGTAGCCTAATGTTAGATAAAGCTGACTAAATTGGACTTTATAAACATTTGTCTTCTTTCAAAAAAAGAAGAAAATACATTTAATGAATGAAAGGGCTGGAATTCTGGCTCAAATACCCACCTCCAAATTTGGATAATTATCATTAATAGACCTAGTACAATTATTACATGCAGTATCCGTACGAGGGAAGTTTCAATGCTATTCGTGCAGCTTCACTCGTTATATTTAATTAAAGCTGTCTCCGACTTTTTTTAAAACCACATATATTAAAGCTGCATAGTTCGATGAAATATCAAATTTTCAAAACCAAACCAATTATCTAGATCTTACATATCTAACTTAGATACTGATGCACTTATTAAGCATTTGTTTCTGCGTAGAAGGCAATACTGAGTCAATGTAATAATCACATGTTACTGCAGAAGTCTATGGTGTCAAAGTTGTGGCAAGCTTTCCAAAACTAATTTTCCATGTTTGCACTCAAAATATCTCAAAAGTTTACCATTTAAAATAAAAGTAACTTTGAACTAATGTAAAGTAGATACTAGTGATCAATCTAATATATATTTATCTCAGAAGAAATACAGAAATTCAAAACCATCGGACTATGCAACTTTAAGCTGTTTGTTATAATCGACCATACTTTAGCTTCTTTGTTGTTGTTTTACGTCCTAGCAACATCTAAGGTCATATCAGGACGGGTACCTACTTGTTACAGTGCGCACTCATGCAGACTTTATAGTGCTGCCCCACTGGGAAATCAGGCTGCCGGCACCATGACCCAATGTCCCACTCAGTCACATTATCATCACACTGAGCTAACCAGTCCTTGCCCTATCCTATTAATGCCGAGCGCCAGGCTAGGAAGTGACAACTACCAATTTTAAAGTCATTGGTTTGACTCGACCGGGAAGCGAACTCCCGACCATCCACGCGCAACGCGAACGCTCTACCGATTAGGCCAGCGCGCCCGGTTTAGCTTGAAGTAATTTCTATAATAAATGGTTAACTTTGGAAATAATTATGGTAAAAACATGTAAAATTAATGTTGGCATGCATGTCAACATTGTGGCAGTGCAGCCTTCAGCAGTAACACGTGACTGCCATAGAACGCCCTTCTAAATCTATGCAGCACTGCACGATTAATGAGTGCCCAGTACCTAAAGTTGATATGGAGTATAAAATCCAGATTACCTTTTTGGTTTTAAAAATATGATGCTTTCATTGGACTATTTCAACTGTAACATCCATAACTTGGTAAAGAAGTTTTCCCGACTTGGTCAACCAACCTCTAGTTGAACATGAAGCTCAACCATTTGACATATAACTCAATAATTAATTAGAACATTGTGCTTATAGCTCTAGTTACTTCGGAACTGACATTACGCTGTAACACAGTATCAGGCTCAGGGATGAAAGTGGTCTCCAGAAAAAATATCCGGAAATCTATGCCTACAGTAAGATTATCTGTAAACTAGGGGTACATTTCCACGAAAACGCAGATATTCCCCCATCGACTTAGCACTGTCAGGGAATCGCGGAAAATTCCTGGAAGTCAGGTTTCATACATATCGATATACGCTGATAGTGCTGCAGCATTTGAATCAAATATTAGCATACACTGACTGTGCTGCGGGATTGCAGTTCAGTAAAAATCGTGGAAATCCGCGAAATGGCGGAGATCTTTCATCCCTGGGGGTACCATGAGGACATTAACTATGAAGACGGTGGCTGAGTGCTTATGTTGTGAACACAGGTCGGTGTTTAGCAGTGTCCACTCACAGTTAGTGGTGGAGGGGTTTTTAGCTGAGCCACTGTTGAAGTAACCCAGGCTTCATTGATCTACTCCTCAAAATCCAGAAGTGTCATAACTTAGAATAAGAGCTTTAATAATTCTAGAAATCAGTGTGAAATGCTCCCCAAAACAGAGAAGTCATAATTTTGTATAAGAGCTTTAATAATTCCAGAAATCAGCGTGACCTCAGCATACAGCCGTACCTGCCTGACTCCATAGGACAACTCTGCATCCAGACCATTGTTTTCCTGACAAAGCAGGTGTCCTCTCATCGAAGGGACAGTCAAATGAGACAACTTTGTACATTGAAGAGTTGTGCGCACATTGGGTTCGCCAATCACAACCCCCCGTCCTAATATGACCTTAGATGTTGCTAGGACGTAAAACAACAAACAAACAAACAAACCAATCACAAGTGTCACTCAATACAGGTACTGCTGGACATGTATTGTTTGTTGTTTAACGTCCCAGCAAGGTCTAATGTCATATCAGGACGGGTACCGAATTGTGACAGTGCGCACTTATGGCGACTTTATAGTGCTGCCCCACTGGGAGTTATGTCTAAATCAGGGATGAACCTACCTTTGATTAGTTGCATAGCTCGATGATTTGGAGTTTTTCGCATTTTCTGATAAACATATTAGGTTGATCATCATAATTTCAATACTTTGGTTAACTTTTGAGATATTTGAATTGCAAACGTGCTAAATTAATTTTGGCAAGCTTGCCAAAACTCATAGGTTCTATTAAATTGACTCAGTATTCCCTTCTATGTGACGACAAATGATTAATACGTGCACCAGTATTTAAGTTAGATATGTAGAATGAAATCTAAATAATTGTTTTGGTTTTGAAAATTTGATGTTTTCATTAGACTATGCAACGTAAACAAAGTAGTTCAATGTACCTGCTGGTAAATTGTCTGGGATTATGTGGCAGCAAAGACCCTATAATACTAAGATGGCTCACTCCCTATCTCTCCCATGGTAATGTAAATTTCGCAGTGCCACCTTGTGGTGGGTTTGATCAGCCCGGCTGCTGGTTGGTGTTTCACATGTAAACACATACAATTATATTATACATGAGATAGGTAAGTTTGAATACACATCAATATGAAATTGTTATGAACAAATACACATCATCAGCATCATCACACATCTTTCACATTCATATATACATTTATACATATAATATAGCAACTGTTTAACCAAGAGAACAGGCAGCGCACCAGATGGTGGGTTTGATCATTTTGATTACACAGTACAGGCTGAGTGAGCCGTCTTAGTAGTATAGGGTCTTTGGTGGCAGTCTTAAGCCTCTGAGGGACTCGTTGGAAAGTCTGGAAATCAGGTCAAATGCAAAGGACTTTTATCCTGATGAATGTGCAGTCGATGCATCTCTGCAACTAAAGTACATATGTGTGTACAAATAAATGGCCGCCAAATGGTCCAGGGTGTTCCATTGACCTTTTGACCCCATCAACCAATTATTGCCTGCATTAAACAGGGATGAAAGTGGTCTCCAGCGGAAATCAAGCCGAGAATATTACACCGATGGCAAAGTTCCGCGAAAACGCAGATTTCCCCCCATAGACTTACCACTGCTAGGGAATCGCAGGAAAATGCCGGAAGTCAGGTTTCAACTATCCTTGTACCTATATTATCGCCCATATATCTAACTCATTCTTGCTTGGGTTTTCTGTTCTACCAACATCTAAGGTCATATAAAAATGGGATTTGAATCCAATTGTTGTCATATACATCCAGATTGCTTGTCATTTTGATTAACATTAATCGGAAAATATAAAAAATCGTGGACATCCGAGAAATCGCGGAGATCTTTCATCCCTGATTAAGGTTCCTTTCGTGAAACTCTAGGTTTGGTTGCCATAGCGACATGGTGATGGTCAATGTACCACACTGGTAACTCTTTACTCATTTGAACGTTCCAATATAACCGTTCTAGATATGTGCACTTTATTGTGCACAAACAACTAATTCTGCTTCCAAATTGTCTGAAATATATATAGGAAATTATATTAAGTTCTGTTCTTCCCTTTCACTTCACACACAACGTCATGGAATACAGATACAAATCGTAAGTTTAGCAGAGGAGAAAACAGTCTCATCCTCACACACATACCTGTCTTAAAGACACTGTATTAAACTAAATGCTTCTCTGGTATAACTGCGTAGATTCACGGCTCAATTGTTGGGAGTCACTAGCAGCAGGTTCAATCCACAACTACCACCAGGTGGGTTCAGCCAATCACAGTGACGAGCTAGATACGCTACTGGAGTGACCACCAAACACCACAGGGACTAGACACAAAAATATATATGTAAACTTTGGATGCACTCAACATAGTGTGCAATCTAGTGTATATCTGCAGCAGTTACAAAGTACTGACTCGTAGCTTCTCCTGTGAAATATAACAATGTATCAACAAATATATAATTGTATTTGTAAACATGATATGATCACTTATATATATGCAACAGTCAACATCACGTTAACAGCACTATCACGATTCATCACAAGACGGTGTAAAGCTGCACCACTTTCACATCACGTGGTCAGGGGCTGCTTCACCAGCTCTTCTCCCCACCAGGGACGCCCTTGGCTGCTCCACGCCACGCTGATGAGGTCTGCGAGGCGACTGATATAGCCTCATAGGGCCATCCACAATAACCTATAGGATTTCAAATTTTATGGGAAACCCATTTTGTGTTCCGTGCCCAGGGTTCATGGGAACCCATCGGTAACGATTCTTTTGGTTTCATGAAACAGGCGATGACGGTGGCTAAGCGCTTATGTTGTGAAGTGAGTCTTAATAGAATAATTATGCGGGAAACTAAATTTTGGCGCCCTTGTTTTTCCAGCACGGTAATGACACATTACCAGAAATGCTTGAAATCCTATAGGTTGCCTAAATGCAATGCGACCAACCATCACGTTGGACTCCCAGAGCCGCTGTTGTAAAAGCGATACCAGGCGTCGCCACCAGGCCTCGTAATAATACCACATTGGCGCGGTCTACAACACCGGAAGTGCACAGGTCGGTACTTGGGCTAACATCCGAAGCCGGCCCCTAATCATAGAACACAATTAAGTAATCGATAAACAATATTTACACTCGCATAACAATATATATTTTTTTGTAATGGTCTCCATGAGGCATTATGAAGAACTGATGAGTGAATATGGGGAGGGGAAACTAAAAGAAATTAAGGATTGTCAAATGACTAGTGTGCAGGCACTAGGAGTAGGAACTACTATGGCAGCTTGCAGGCAATGAGCTGGTAGCATAAATACTTCTCCAGAACAACAAGATTCTTGGAACATTATTGGCCACATCCAAAATGTCTTCAAAATAAAAGCAAGGTACCTTGAACGGCAAGAACAGATTTTACTGTCCCAGCATCGAAATGGTAACCAGCATCCTAGACTGATAGGACACAGTCTGGGGCTGGGGTGGTGTCTGCAGCAGGAGAGCGCGGTGATGGCGGAGATGAGGAAGGTGAAGTTGAGGCACTGTGCCGGCCTCGCTGTCGCTGAGAGCACTTCTTGATGTGGCCAAGTAACTCAGCCTTCTTCTTTATAACTACGTGGCAATAGTCACATTGGTCACCAAGGTAACCATCAGTGTGGATGATCTGATGCTCCTTCAAGGTGTCCGAACGTGAGAAGCTCTTTCCACAGTCGGGGCAGATGTGCTCCTTTTGTCCGGTATGACTGCGGATGTGACGCGAGCGGTTGTTCTTATTAGAGAAGGTCTGGTCACAGAACTGGCACGGATAACGCAGGTGTTGCTGTACATGGTGGTTCTCATAGCTACCGAAGTTCTCCCACTCCGATTTGCACAGATGGCACCAATAGCGCCGGTCTAGAGTGATCAGTGTTGGCCACTCCTGCTGCTCGTCTCTGCTTGCTGATATAGAAGTGGACATTATAGTGGGTGACGTTCTGGAACTGGTGGATGAACTGGAGCCACTGCGAACCAGAACAGCAGGCGATGGCGAGCGGCGTACCCTATTGGTTCTGTCTTTAAGGTCGGTCATCTGGAGATTCTCAGTCTGTGGCTTCTGACCGGAATAAGTGAGGAAGGGAAGGTTTGGCAGCCCTGTTAACTCCACCTCTGGACATCCGTGAGGCTCAGGGGGCTCAGTTTTTATGACAGTTCCACTTGGAAAGACAATCCTTCCAACGGACAAACTGTGCACTGTAGAAGCGTCATAGCTGCTGTGATCAATCCCATTTGGATCCGTGGAGACAGGATCAGCATATTTCATCTTTTTCAGGGCAGGACCTTCCTCCAAGTGGCCCCCACTGCTACTGTTGCATGTTGGGTAAATGTGGATAACTTTCTTTGGCAGTTCAGGTATGGAGTTGTTGCGCACGGACTGTTTCAGGATAGATCGTGAGAAAATTGGTGTTAGCTGTGGAGTTGGGATCATTGTACTGGCAACCCGCTCCTTAGGTGCAGGGTACTCTTTACTTCTGTGACCGAGGCTTTCAGATTTCTGGTTTACACCGACCATATTTTCATCAGTTTCGCGTTGAGCCTCCGCCATGTTGCTTTCGAATCCAGCCTCATTGTGCAGCTTGGTGCCTTCTTCTGAAGCGGGTAATGCCTTGTGTTGCTTTTTCTCACGATCTTTGAGGTTTTGAAGTTGCTTAAGTGCAAGCTTGGAGAGTATATCTCCAAGTGCAGTGGCCTTATGCCGCTCCACATGTTGCGATGAATGTTGATGTGACTGGTGGAGACTGCTAAAAGTTGGCCGCCGGTGAAGCTTTAGTGTGTGAATACGCAAATCATTGTTACGGGAAAAACCCTTACCACACTGAACACATGTATACTGCTTACGTCCCATATGCAGTCGTTCATGTCGTTTCAGGTTGCACATCATAGAGAAAGTGTTGAGGCATGTGCGACATGTGAAGCGGCAGTGGATATCGTAGTTGTGGGTATTCAGGGAGGAGAAATTGTCAAACCTGCTGCCACACAGGCGGCACAGGTACTCTCCCTGAGATGACATAGAGTAGTGCCTGCCCTGGCCACAACCCTGCTCCTCTGACCCCATGGGTCTTTGCAACTCAATACTACTGTGATGTCGATGATGCAATGGGAAAATATCCCTGCATGGCAGCGACCTAGTTGGTCCCAGGTGAGCACCTGTTCCACCATGTTCATCATCACTCGTCTCTGGTTCTTGCTTCACACTGACTGCTCCTGTTACCGTATACTCTATGCTAGTCCCATTCTCTACTGCCACCGAAACCTCCTCATATTGCGAGCCGCTATCCACTGAACCGATGTTAGATGGACACCCATCTGTGGAGGACCCACATCCGCTTCCTTCTTGACCTCCAGTAGTGAGGAGTTCCTCACCCTTGATGCGCTTGTTACTGCACTCACTGCCTGGGATGAGCGTGCCCTCAGGCGGCCCCGAGTCCTGTGCCTTCGCACTATCCACAACCTCGTGCACTTTGACTACGATCTGCTGTCCATCGGTCGCACTGCTCGTCGATATACATATAATGCCATCGATCTCCAACTTATCCTCAAAGGGCACATTTTCCGAGCAGAGTAGCAATATGGATTTGCGGAGGAGCTGGCTGAGGGTGGCCTGGTAGTATTGAGACCACATGGTGGGGACGCGCGCCGTCTGGTGGAGGCCAGCTGAAACACGATGCACACGTGGCTTTAACATCTTCACTACAGACTTGGATGGTCAGCCATCTAATGTGAAAAACATTCTCTGAAACTGAAAGTGTGTGTATGGCCAGGATCATGGAGGGGAGCATACGCCATATATATATATATATGTAATTGTATGTATGTATGTATGTATGTATGTATGTATGTATGTATGTATGTATATTGTATGTATGTATGTATATTGTATGTATGTATGTATGTATGTATGTATGTATGTATGTATGTATGTATGTATAAATATATATGGACTAAAACTACTATTACATGTATATATGAAGAGCTCAGGCGCAAAACCCCAAACATGTAGATAAATATTGGAATCAAACCTTCAAAAAGTTAATTTTTTAACATTCCTACTTTTTTGTTCATTGCTCCATAATCATGTGAGCATAAGAAAAGTGGAATTAGTGAGAATTAAAATAATTTTCTTAGATTGGTGTTTACAGGGATTTGTGCTTGAACTCTTCATATACAGATATTATATATAAACTCGTACACAATTAAAAGAGGACAGTATATTCAAGTTCAATGATAAACCCCCAAAAAGCAAAATAGAGAGCGCATGGTGATACCTCATAACCTGGGTAATTCCATACAAAAATTGTTATATGACATTGACAGACTAAGTTTTTGCAAAGACCTGCTTCGGTCCGAGTACATGTATCCATATAATTTAATTTCATACAAGAAAGTTGTGAATGGCAAAACCCGAAATGATGGCGAGAGCTAGACTTTTGGACTAAGGCCAACTAAAAATATTTAAAAATTGATCATCCCCGCCCATGCCTGAAAAATCGCTCGGCCTGATTTTATTTTTTAACTGTTAAAAATGAATCAGGCTAGCAGCAATTCAACTTTCACATAAATTTGTAAGTCATTGGTTTGACTCGGCCCGGGTTCGAACCCTATGACCTGCCAGAACAGGAGGCGGATGCTCAACTCATTTGGCTATCACGTCTGGTTATGTAATATGTCTGTCATATGCCAGAAAATTTAAAAAAATGAAAAACTCACGCCCAATGCTGATTTGTGTGATCAAAAGGACGATCACCATTTTTGGAGGGAGGCGGGGGGGGGGCCTAATTTTGGAAAGATAGTTTCTCAACTGGATAATATTAAGTCATAGGCCTACCCACTTTAAGCTTGAATAAAAACTGTATAAGAAATTATCAGTTGCGTTGTTAAAGGTTAATATTTTTAAATGATCTCAATTATAATTTTATAATATTGTACTCATACCCTCCCTAATAGTTATACCCTGAAATAAAATCAGTGCGGGTTTAAAATATGAAACAGTATAAATACAAGTCCAGGCTCCAGCTATAAATATTCCATGACTGTCTTGAGAATTCGTTATATTTAACCCCAGTTTAAAATACGCAGATCGCCAGACATTGACAATTCTCTTACATCCATTAATTCGGTGATATAATGCAGGCTGAAGGATTTCAGATTTCATGGGAAACACTTTTTTGGTTCTGTACCTGGTACTCATGGGAACCCATGGGTAACTGTTTTTCGGTTCCGTAAAATTGGTAATGGGTACCCAATCTTGAAACAGTTAAGTAAATTTAGTAGGAGTATATTTTGAACACACCTGTGCAGAAATTGTACATACACTTAATCATCTACAATGTAATGAAAACAACCGTCTGTAGCATTTAATTTAATTAAAAAATGTAATTGCCTTGCGATTGGTACAGGTAGATGAGTAGAATAACCAATATTTTAGTTATACTAAACTTACTTGTAAGTTGTGATATTGCTAAGATTCTTACGAATCTATGAATACGAATGTAAGGATCAGGGGAGAGGTCAACCTCGCGCAGACCCGGATGTAGCCTCAGTTCTCTAAGTTGGAGGGAACAAAAAACGTAATAATTACTTTTCAAGAAACCTACCCTCCCATTACCTTGTTTTCTGAACCTTCTTTTGATTGTTATATTCGAGTAATCGTGGTCCATAATCTGTCAACACGGTGAGTGTGGACGGGCCCCTGTTCCTTACCTTCGTATTCGTAGATTCGTAAGAATCTTAGTAATACCACAACTTACAAGTAAGTCTAGTATAACTAAAATATTCTTACTTCATCTTCCGAATACCAGAAGTTAAGTATCCGGGGAGTGTCTTCGTAGCCTGGATTTTTGCCATCCCGACCTCATGTCCCGTATACATTTTTCTTCCTCCATCTTTCCTTTCATTCTCTTTCTCGTCCCATTTTTCCCCATCTCATCGACTGCAATTATAAATACAAATATAAAGCATATCCTGTCGACAACGTTAGTTAATGTTTCTAAACTCTTTTTACCAAAGGTTTCCAACATTGATTCAAGTCTGGGTGATTTCATTTCTTTCTCTTTGACAACCTTTATTGATCCAAATCATACAATGCCATACCTATGGTGCCACTTACATGTACTATGTAACTACCTTTACTACGTAACTAAGGACCTTTGTTGGTCCTGCTAAAGATAGCTCTCTGGACCTCGCCTGGGTCCTCAATTTACTTATGATAGAAACGTGCAAAATTTATGCTGTTCCTCCATGAAGCATTCCTCATGATCGCATTCAGGCTTGCACCCAGTACCTTTGCTGAGGATGCCGACGCTCCTCGCGTGCGGTGTCCCTTGTACTTTGCAGTGTCCACTCCTGAGAGTTCCAGTACACTCAAGAGTCCATCTGGCCAGAGTGGCCCTGGAGATTGGTCCATGTGGACCAATGTAGGAGATAAGCAGTTGCTTACAGTCCCGCCTGATCTTGTCAGTCCTAATCAAGTATCTCTTCAGAGTTCTAACTACACACAGTTTTCGGTCCTCCCCATATTTGTAGAACCATACCGAATCCAGTGGCTGTCCCAGCTGGTTATGTTTCAGTAATGTTTTCATCTTGAAGACTATAGAGTCATCTTCTATCCTCATCCTGTCCACCAACAGGCTGAGGATCGTTTGTCCCCTCTGGGACGACACAAGCAATAACAATAATGTAAGTTTATACGACAACATTTTCAAATTCAACTCAGAATTACCTTGCAGTGTCTGAATCCATCTCAGCACTGTTTCTACACTCCAGAATGTATCATACCTGGGCTGTGGTGGTCTCTGCTCATGGCAGCTCTTGCACAATCAGTTTACCAAGTAATGTTCACCTATGGTGCTTCCATCTATTCTAGGTAGGATGAGGCTCAATGCGCACCTCGCCGCATTTACTGCCCCGTAACCAACACCTGTCTCAAAGTATATTCTTAGATATCTAAGTATGGCCACTAAGGGGGGGTCTAAGACACTCACCCCATGCTCTAAGGCCCACAGTGCCCATTTGTTAATCTGGGTCTTGTAGCACTTCCTTGTGGAGGGTCTCCACATGTGTTTGAAGTCAAGTAAAGTTTGCTTATCTATGTCCTACCCATCCAGTGTACGAGCTAGAAGAGGGAGGCCGTCAATCTTGATCTTGTTAGATCATCTCTTGTAGACCTGCTTCCATGGTCGGTCATTCTAACGAGGTTCCCCTCGCCTTTGGGGAACTCTCTGCTGTCTCTCGACTCGCCTTGTAGGAGGGGGTGCCAGCTTTGTGCTGGCCAGTGTGGAGCCACCACTATCGCTGTCATTAGACCGTTCTGGATCTTCCGCACTACTCTGGGGAGTAGAGCAAATGGAGGAAAGCAGTAAATGTACATGTTCATCCATTTGATCGAGAATGCATCCGTTCTCCGATTGTCCAGTTCGGGCTCCCAGCTCACATATTTTGTTAGCTTAGCATTCAAACGTGAAGCAAACATGTCAATGTCAGGAGTTCCCCATAATTTACAGAAGCTCTGCAAAGATATCATCACTCAGGGCCCATTCTAGATGGCCCTTGATCTTAGATCGGCTAACACATTGTCTACCCTGGGATGTGTGTCATTGTCAGCCAGTTATTATGTTGCTGAGCCCATTCCCAGATGTCAACTGCTTCAACTAGGCAGTCCTCCGACTTGGTGCCTCCCATGGTTTTTTTATGTACGCCAGTGCTGTCGTACTGTCTGTTCTGACCCTGATATGAATGTTTCTCTTTCTACATGAGCTTTTTAGGCCAAAAGCAATTGCTCTTAATTCTAATGCATTAATGTGTGTCAGTTCTCCCAGGTGCCACCTGCCTCCCGTCTGCTCGGAGTCTGTATATGCTCCCCAGCCCTGATGTGATGCTTCTGTGAACAGTTCCACATCTGGCTCTTCTCTTATCTTACGAGGATTATCTACGTTATTCTCCCACCATGTTATGTCATTGTATCCCCTTTTGGAGATCCAAATTACATCTTCAAAGTTACCCTTACTTCTCTTTAACGCTTTAATCTTGTCTCTCTCTAGACACTTGAAATGTATGCCCCCCATACTCTACCGCCGGTGCATAAGCTACCATTAGCCCTATGAGTCCAGCTACCTGTCTTATCTTCCTGAGACTTCTCTGATCACCTCTAACATTTTTGTTTCTTTTTGTTTCTTGTCAGTGAGTGAGACGAACATCTTTACTGAATCAATTTCGAATCCGAGAAATGTCAAACATTGTGTTGGTGACAGAATCGACTTTTCTGTTTACTTTGAACCCTAGTTCTGTAAAGGTCTTGACTAGTACCGAGATCGCTTCATTGCATTCGTTCGCATCTTTACCAATTATAAAGCTGTCATCCAGATAGGGAAACCCTATATACCCCAATTCGCCTAATATTGGATAAATAGGCTTCAGTGATTTGGTGAAAATGTGTGGTCCCGGTGCCAACCCATTTGGCAACACTTGGTACTCGAGTAGTTCATTCCCCAAGCGGAATCTTAAGAACTTACATTGTGATTTATTTATTGTGACCAAATAATATGCATTTGTGAGATCTGCACTCGACATCCACATGCCTGCCCCTATAATACCCCTGTCACACTACGACACAACAGGCCAGCGAGTGGGCAAAGTAAAAATCACATTTTTAAGTTGAGATACATCGAAATTCTCTGCGTTTCAGGGCCAAATTGGACGTCAGTGCAATATAGTGGATGTAGGCGAAATGTTGGTCTAACGTAGTTGTAATGTGTCTCAACAAGTTAGAAAGTAAAATAAAAGGCCCAAAGTAAGTCTAACGAGTCTCCAGCGTGCACGGCGTCAGCCTAGCGAAACCCTAGCGATGGCTAGCATAGGACTCACGTAATTACGCCCACCCTAACATAGCTACATGTGACTCTGGCGTAATTCTAACGTAAGTCGACGTCAGGCCCGCGAGTGAGCACAGTCACTCTAATGAGTCCAGCGTGCTCAGCGTACAGACACCAAGGCAAAACGTTCACACCACGTTTGCTTACATTTGAAGACGTCAAGATATGTTAGGCTTACGTTAGACACACGTCATACCTAAGTCGAGATACATTAACATCACAATGTCAGCACACGGGCTGCACGTTCCTCCCGGCTCTCCGTCAGTCTATCATAAGTCAACGTAACTCAACGTAGACCGCCGTAGCTCTAACACACGTCTAACATATCTTGACGTGAGCCTAACATGAGCGCAACGTAAGCCCAACGTAATGGCCTTTATGTTGAGCTACGTCAAAAGTTTTGGGTATGTCCAGAACCTTGACGTGTGTCACCGTATCTCGACATAGGCTTAACAAACGAGTAATGTATCTCAACATAATGGCCAAATTTCACCTACGTCGGCTTACGCTACTGCATTACGTCATAGTGTGACGGACATTAAGTCTAACGCTGTTTTTAAATTAAACATTTTGAAATGCTCATATTTCACAAACTTGTTCAACTCAGTTAAGTCTAGGATCATCCTGAACCTTCCATTAGCCTTAGGTCTGAGGAAGGTGGTCATCTTCCTCCACAACTTTCAACGCTTGTTTGTCTATGAGACTGCTTACGTCTTTCCTCACGAACTCCTTCTCCATTTCATCCATTCTGGATGGGAAGGGTTCTCTCTCCTGTACTGGAGTCGTTAACAGTGGGATTGTCATCCCAGACACACAGTTCAATATCCATGGGTCGGACGTGACCAAATGCCAGCTGGCCCAATTATTTCTTAAATTACCAAATTTAACGCCATGTTTATCTGTTACACATTTTACAATAGGCAAATGTTCAGTAAGCTCATTCTTACCAGGATTCAATTCCGTTGAGGCACCCACTTGGACAGGGTAGCTGACTTCTGAAACCCCCTCAATTTGAGTTTCCCTGGCCACGCCCCTTGTTGTTGGGGGTGTTGCCGTATTGGGCGTAGTCCTCAGATGAGCGCCCAATCACTTGTCGGGAGCTTGTTGTTTCGTTCCCCAGTTTGATGTTCCACCTCCCCGGCTCCCTTTAAACCGTCCGTTCCCTCGGTACTTATTGAACGAGTTGCTGCCTCTGGCTTGGTGGTCCGACTGTGATCACTGCTTCCCACTGTAAAGTCGTCGGCTGGCAGCTGTAGTTGTGTAGGTAGGCTAAATAGGAAATCACTACAGGCAAGTAGAAGAAAGGCAGAGTATAGAGTGTGTAGAAGGAACCAGAAGGAGCTTGCTTGTTTTATTATTATATAGGTTGTAGAATCCAAGATGGCTGTCACACCTGACCAGCTCCTCCAATCAACAGTAGGCATTCTCCAATCTACCAATGAACAGTCAGCATGATTGTATCCATGCCTTGGTTGTTTATGGCTACAGTGCCCTGTTGTGTCTGGGTGTGCAGTGATCCGTAAATAACAGTTGGGGAGCAGGGGGTATGTGAGCAGAGCTGCTAAGGCTCTATCACACTAAGAGTAGTGCCCCTCTCACACTATCTATAAACTACACAAGGTCTATTTAAACTCAGTAAAGGATCACCAGCACCACATAATACCTTAATGCCTCTGGCCCTATATCATTTACCTTTTCATATAACATTTGTAATCTACTATAGACCAGTTCACACTACCCGCCAATGTCTATCAGGAAATGTTACACCACGGTATGCCGGATTCGTCTGCATACAGTTGTCAGACACTCTGACTGATTTCATCAGCTGCTTGTTTCTTTCTGCTAGGTTGTCACCCAGCAAGTACTCTTCTGGGAGTGGTAAGTCTCCATAGACATCCCGCTTCTCCTTGATCTGCTCCTTCCCAAGACGCAAATTAATCACCTTAGTCACACTAAGTTTCCTGTCGACCCACATCTGATTGTGCGTGCAGACCAGTAGCTTAACAGCATTCAACATATGCAATGAATCCTTATTTAACTCTGGGTCAGCTGACCCCCTATGCCTAATCACATCCATCACTGGTGCCACGGCCGTCAACACGCCTACCACACCTTTTGTCGCCGTTACCAACGCCGACTCGCCTTCCTCTCTCCCATCTACGAATCTAATCTCTTCGTTCAGGATCTGTACTCTGGCGCTCGGTACATCAGCCAGTCCCGTGTACTGCCGGGAGTGTTCTCTTATGCATTTAAGTGCCTTCGGGCCGCCTTCTTCAGGCCCCTCGTAGTCGTGGTTTATCACTCCTGCCATGTTTTCACTGATCGTGACTCTGCTCACGACTGGTTTCTTGCTCTTCTCATACAACAGTTGTATTTCACCCAGGAGGACTCCCTACTGTAGGTCCGTATCTAACTTAAAGTCTCTACGCTTATGCTTAGCTTCTGCAGTGGTAGTAGTGCTCTCTGCATTTTTTGTTTTTGTCGTTTTGTCCACCATCGGTTTTGGTGGCGGCGGCACTCTAAAGCTGCTGAAAGGGACAAGCGGTGGTGTTCCCGCCGTTTTTACCGGTGCTTGTGCATCACTCGCACCCGCACTGGCCTGAACTCCGCTGTATTTATTTCTTAAAATCAACAGCTGTTCTGCCATACTGTGAGCCTACTGAGTCGGCTTCACTATTGTCTTCCTCGTAGCACTCTTCATCTTCCTCATCATCCATGTCGTAACCCCATGGGTCACGGCACGCTCCGCCATTTTTACTTACATAGGCCGCATGCTTCCTCCTTCCAACGCTCTGCCTCCACTCGCTGTCTATCTGATTCTTGTCATAATGCTAACAGTTCCGCATATATCTTCTTAATCTCCGACATATCTGTTGATTGTGTGTCATCGGACAGTGTGTTCGCCTGACCTGACTCTGCCAGTTTGGCGCGGTTTTCGGTTTGGCCTCGGGCGCCAACTTTTTTCGTTTGGCTTTAGAATGTGCGTCCAAATTCTCCAAGTCATTCCCACTGAGTGTAGGTCCGTTATGTGGCACCGATTCGTCCGTAGACATCATTATTGCCATGAAACTGTCACCCTTTTGCTTGTTTTGCGACCATTCCACTTGCTCACCCATTAACTGGGTTTCTTGCAATGCGGCCGAGACTCGTGATAGTGCATGTGTGCTCGCAGTCTTGTTTTAAGGATCTGGAATGACAGGTGTTAGATTCGTTTTAGATCACAATTAATGCACAACAGTTCAACATGTTAACACAGTTTTCACTTGCAAATCGTATTTCACAAATACGATAACATTACGCAGTGTTTCCTAACTTACCTAAAATAGTGAGTTCCTCCTCCACGCTAGCTTGACCTCTCCCCGGATACTTAACTTTCAGTATTCGGAAGATGAAGTAAGAATTATGTAAATGGGTCATTCTCAGAAGTTGTGTATCAATACTGTGACATCAGTACCACAAAATCAAAATGCTGTCAAAGTCCTATATATATATATAGGTACCCTAGAATCCGCCGGGATCGCCACTGTCGCCAGACCGATAAAAATGGTACAACTTTTTGCGACCTCATCTCAGGCAGAGTAGATTCAGGAAAAGTTACCCCACCCGAGAGTCTTGCGCAGTACCTTTATTTTTACATCCGTTTTTGAAGCACCAAAGACTTCAGCACAGATAGAGACTATTTTCAGTGTTGTACGACATTTGAAAGGCATTTTACTAAGCCAATAAAGTCTTCAGATGCAAAAATCAGAGGTAAGACTGCCAGGAATGTGCATGTTAACTATCAGAATGTGAATCTTTAGCATTTTTTCTTCCTAAAAATGGTCACACAATGACTACAACTGGAATCGCAACTCTAGAATCTGGCAGCCAAAAGTTGGTGTCAGGCAGTTTTGACTGGATTCTCTAGGTCAGAATGTCATGGCTGGGGTGAGTAAGTCATCACATAGCCTATTATGCATCATCACAATGCATCTGCTCATCACCCAATTTTCATGAAAATTGGTCAATACATAGAAAACAGGTATACGAAAATGAATATGGTAGATTAAAAAATGTATATCCTCAAATAATAATAAATATTCATTATTATCGGCCGGAGCGAAAGTCTGGTAAATACTGTGATGTGCACATTCCTAATACTCATTGGATAATAGGAGTAGAGCTTATAGGATTACACCAATGTAAAGAGCTCATTCTAAAGGTTTTATTATTATTATTATTATTATTATTATCCTCTTCTTTGATGCAGGCTTGTGGTAGCCTATACAAAGCTCATAGCTCTCAGCTCTAATGGTATGCAGCCTCGAAATCATACAGGAATGTTTCTCTGGCCCAGGCCCTGTCCAGCGCATTCTTGAATTGATTCATGGTAGCTGCTTTAAATACAAAGTTTCATGTTATTCTATAAACAACTCACGATTCTACGGACGCTAAATGGACATGGAGGTGGGAGTGATTGTATTATGGTTGCCATGGAAACCTACATTTTCCTGATTTTTTTATATCAGTTTTGATAAGCTGGGGTGATTTGCTATACAAAGAAGAACCTTGGTGTGAAGCTTGATCAGGATCTGATCACTAATAAAGAAACTACAAAGAAATGTTGTTATAATTAATCTATTTAACAGCCCTAAATAAGGCACTTCTCTAATGCATTAGCTAATACAAAAAATCTTAAATTCAACAAACTTCAAATGCTCATATCTGATTCAATTTTTGGAATATCTTAAAAATTCAAAAAGCATATTGCTTTTGATTCATTGGAGCTTCCAATGAAATTATAATTTGGATGTTTGGAATAATTTGAAAATTTTACTGGGGTACCTAATATATACAAGCTTCCTCAATGTGTATGTCCTTTTGCATCTGAATAATTTAAAATAAACATATTCTGACATTTTTAAGTAGGTCAAATGATGCTCACCCTCCCAATAAAGAGGAGTATAGCATGGAAACCAATCTGACTCCAAAATCAAAGTTTCCACACAAAGCTTGACATTTTTAGGACATTTCACATGCCACTTGCTTTAGAAACAGTAGTAATAATAATTTGAAACCTCATTGCTATGATTTTGTCTTAAAAAAGCAGAAAAATATTAGCAAGCTAACAGTCCAAGTGGAATCAACAATTTTAGAGAGATGTTCGCCTCAAATTTCAATGTTTAGGGGCAATTTCAGGATTTATCTTTTACTATACCATAACTGGGTCCGCGCATAGAGTGTCAAATGATGAAAGTTATAAATAGTAAAGGAGGCTCAAGTTAAAGAGACATTACATCATGCACCCAAATACAACACAACAAGATTATAAAACTGAAACCCTAGTTGGTCAAAATGAAATTAAACTTAGTATATCATAATGCATACCATATAAACTTAGCACATAACATTGCATATTCACAATCTAGTCCTAATGATAACAAAGAAATAATACAAGTAACAACCCAGAACCATATAAAGAACCACCCCTCCAAATTTTACAACTAAACATGGCCATGATCAACAAACACGTAACATTGCATATTGCACTACCCATAGCATCTACTGCTGTGAACATTTGTCATTTGCTAATTAATGACATACAGCCTAACTCAGATAGGCAGAGACTAATAATCTGTCAGACTGAATCTCATTCTACAAACATTTAGTCAAGAGTATTCTTGAACCATTTTAGATTATTTTACTCAGAGAACTTGGATCATCATATATTATTGGATCCTGAGTCTGAACATCATCTTATGAACCCTTACTCAATTGTGTTTGCATTTGTATGAACCCTTGTCTAATGTCATCTTGATTCACTGTATGCTATTGTGACTCATTGTATGTTATCGTAATTATTAACTCATTGCACACGCTTGTAGTCAATTGTATACTACCGTAAAATATTGTAGCCTGAATTCACTGTATGTGATTGTAGTCAACTACTGTATGTAGACGCTGAACAACTCAACTAGCACCTGGTAGATTACATACCTGGTAACCTGCAAAACCCATTGTGTACACAAGTACCTAGAATATTCTTAAAGTTAATGGTTACAACCACCAACACCAGAAAGTTCCTTTTAGGAAAGTCCATGCAAAACCCACACATGTCTAAAAACAGGACAACCCTCTCAATCCTACCATTTAGTAACATCACAAATGTTGAATTGCACACAACACTTGAAACTGCTGAAAGTTACATTAAGTCCTGCCTAAACGACAACAAATTTCTTAACTATATTAATTCACTGGTGCCTGACAACTTACTAACAAACAACTGCAAATATTATACCTGTGAAGAGCTTTGTAAGATAAACAGGAATAACAAGCCAGACAACAGCTTCAAGCTTATTCATCACGATATCAGGAGTTTAGACCTTCACTTTGGAGAACTTCTAGCATTAATCTCATCACTAGGTGATAACTTAGATCTGATAGCACTGTCCGAAATAGGAACCAAAAACATACTAAATAGAGAAAAGGAACTGAACAAACTTGGATATAAACTTAATCACAAATCACCTAGACTCTCTAGAGGAGGAGTAGGCCTAATATACAAGAATATATATAAAGAAATTGACAGAGATGACCTAATCATCGAGCCCCAACAGATCAATAACCAAAACTTAGAAATAGAAAACATATGGCTTGAAACTAACTTTTCAAATAAAAAGGATGACTACATAATAGGGGTCATCTATAAACACCCAGGCAGTAGTGTTGAATACCTCAAACACTTCACTGAACAAATTGAAAACAACATGAAGAAAATTTTATTTGGAAAACAAAAAGTGCATAATAACAGGGGACCTAAACATTGATGGACTAAAAATAAAACAAAATAACCATGTCAATAACTTCTTTAGAACAGTACTTGAGCAAATCTTCATCCCCACCATCACATTACCAACCAGAATAGTAGACTACCAAATTTCACTTATTGATCATATACTAATAAATTCCAATGTAATAAAAAGTAATCAGAATATATCCACAGGAAATATTCACTGCGATATCACTGACCATCTACCCAACTTTATAACAATTCAATCTCACAACCCCATTAAAAAACAGGACAGACCCATTATTAGAATATTTGGGGGGGAAAACATGGCTAAATTCAAAGACCTTATTGAAACCTCAGACTGGAAAGAATACTACAAAGCAACCGAAGTAAACAAAGCCGTAACCATCTTCTACCAGATTTATAACACAGCATTTAATGCAGCTTTCCCACTAACAAAACTATCAAGACAAAGAGCAAAAGATAAAAGATGGATCACATCAAGCCTTAAAACTTGTATAGCAGTAAAAGATAGATACTTCAAAACATACAAACTCAACCAAACAGCTGAAAACCGAATAAAACACACAAAATATAAGAATATACTAATCACTTGTCTACGATCAGCAGAGGAAGGCTACTATAAAGAACTAGTCAGTAACGAGAAGCAAAATCTTTATACCCTCTGGAAAATCTTTGGAGACATCATCAACCCACATAAAGCAAAAATGAAAAATTAAATTGACAAACTAATCTATAACAATAAAACAATGACAAACAATGAAGATATCGCCAGCACATTAAATGAACACTTCTGTTCAATTGGTGAAAAACTTGCAGCAAAACACACCAGTAATAGCATAGCACACAAGCAATATCTTAAACACCCAAATTCACGTAGTTTTTTTTCTTAGTCCCACCAATGAACAAGAAACCCTAGAAGAAATAAAGAAACTAAATCCTAATAAGTCAAGCGGACATGACAATATCTCACCAAAAATAATCAAAGAGTGTGACACTCTACTCGCACCATCTATCTCCCACATAATAAACCTATCATTTGCAAATGCTACTGTTCCTGAAAATCTCAAAGTTGCAAAAGTAATCCCCATCCATAAGAAAAATGAGAAATACCTAGTTGATAACTACAGGCCAATCAGCCTACTCAGTACCCTAAACAAATTAATGGAAAAACTAATGTACAAAAGAGTTTACCAATTTCTTAACAAATACAAAATATTATACAAATACCAATTTGGATTTAGAGAGAATCACTCAGCAATAATGGCTCTGACTGAAATCTTAGACAATATACTACAAGACCTTGAAAATGGGAAACATGTTGCAGGAGTCTACTTAGACCTGAGCAAAGCATTTGATACCATAGACCATGACATCTTACTCTCAAAACTTAGGCACAATGGAATTCGAGGCCAGGGACTTAAATCGTTTGAGAGTTACCTAAGCAATAGAAAGCAATTTACATACATAAACGGTAAACGATCCAAACTAAACTCAATCATCAATGGTGTCCCCCAAGGTTCTGTCCTGCGACCTCTCCTATTTTTGATCTACACAAATGATATAGTCAACTGTACAAAACAAGATGTCAAAACAAGGTTATTTGCAGATGATACCAATGGCTTCATATTATCATAACCTCAAAATCACCAAAACAACTAAAACATTCAATTAAAACATTCCTTTCAGATATATTTACATGGTGCAATGATAACAAATTAACAGTAAACCTGAACAAAACATGCTACACAATATTTAAAAGCAGAAGTACAACCATACCTAAAAAACATAAAGATAAACAATAACACAATAAAGAGAGTCCTTTCTGTGAAATACCTAGGTATTCTAGATGAGAACCTCAACTGGGATGAACATATTGATAACTTAAATAATTCAATAATTAAAACGGCTAACTCATTTAAAAATCAGACAACGGATACATGAGGAAAATAAAAAATTACTATACTATGCATACGTTTACTCCAAAATCCAGTATGGTATAGAGGTGTATGGGAGAGCCAAATCATCAACCCTAAAAAAGGTACAGACACAACAAAACAGAGCCTTGAAAATACTGTATAGCACAGACTATCTCACCCCAACTAAATCACTTCATAAAGACCCGGGCCACGTTCAGGGTCCGTCTTGGAGGCGCCTCGGAGGCGCCCATGACGTCAGAGAGGCGTCTCCGAGACGCACTCTGAACGGAAATAAGCCAAAAAGCATCGCCGAGACGTCGCCTCCGAGACGGACCCTGAACTTACTTATGGTAACTGACATTTATAAAATATATACATTGCAAAATTTGTTTACAAGCAAAAGAATGGACTCCTCCCTGAAATATTTGATAATCTCTTCAAAGAAAACAATCAGGTCCATTCCCATAACACAAGACAGATAAATAACATACATCACAAACACACTAGAAACAAATATGGCAAAATAACAACTGAAAACCAAGGAACCAATATCTGGAACTCAATACCAGTAGAGATTAGAAACTTTAAAACTTTGAAAAACTTCTGTAAAAAACTAAAGATAAGCATACTAAATTGATTACCAGTCATCATCATCATCATGCTGTCGGTCGCGATGCGACCAAGACTGCTTTCATTACTTGACTGCCGCTCTCCATTTTTGTGTGCGGTTGTACATTTCAAGAAAGCTGCCTGCAAAAGTGTTGAAGTGCTGCTGGCTTTTGCAAGTTACCAGCGGCACTCTCTCGGGGAGCAAATAGAGGTTTCACACCGGCAAGAACATGTCAAGACAGGCGCAAAACTATTTGTCCCTGCAGTGGCTGGTCGGGAGATGTTGGGAGTTCCATACATCAACCGCCCTTAATGCTGCCACAGTGACATGGTTTTCTGTTTAGGGTTTGCTCCCTTAGCCTTCGGTTCTGTTAAGAACCTGTACCACAAGGCAGTGGTTTACAACTCTGCAGTAAAGAATATATATAATAGGATATAGTTGTTATTAACTAGTCGCATAATTTAAAATATCAAGTAGCTATGGCAAAGAACATAAGATTTACCCCTATTAAAGTTGCATGGTCCGATGGCCCTTGAATTTTTGTCTTACTTTTGAGATAAATATATCAAATTGATCGTTACAAGCTACTAATCATTAGTCCGGAGTGATTTTGATTAAAGATGATTAGTTTTGAAGTAATATGAGCTGAAAGAACCAAAAATAATTTCGACAAGCTTGTCAAAAGTCCTGTGGCTATGACCCAGATGGTCATCTCGCGGTGACCACGTGATGTGAGATGACCTGGAACCTTACAGGACTGTAGGTAGGTATTTCTGTTTGGGTTGGTAACATTCTGGGACTGGATTAGTGCCATAGGCCCATGGCACTAGGGTTTTTAACAAAATATAATGTGTGTCTGTTGTCTGTCTATGTATGTCTGTATGTATCTGTGTGTGTGTATTTCTGTGTTTCTCTGTATGTGTGGTTATGTATGTATGTATGTGTGTGTATGTATGTGTGTGTGTCTGCCTCTATCTGTGTGCGTCTGTCTATGTGTCTCTCTCTGCAAAGTCAGGTCGGGTGTATGTGTGTCTGTGTATGTCAGGTGTGTGCATGTCTGTGTGTTTCTGTGTCTGTGTGTGCTGTCTATGCATGTCTGTCTGGGTGTGTCTATCTATGTGTGTCTGTGTGTGTGTATATGTGTGTGTGTATATGTATGTGTGGTAATGTATGTGTGTATGTGCGTCTGTGTGTATATCTGTGGGTATGTATGTGTGTGGCTGCCTCTGTCTGTGTGTGTGTCTCTCTCTCTGCAAAGTCAGGTCGGGTGTATGTGTGTCTGTGTATGTATGGGTGTGTATGTCTGTATGTGTGTGTGTCTGTGTGTATGTATGTGTGTGCGTGTATGTGTGTGTCTGCCTCTGTCTGTGTGCGGCTGTCTATGTGTCTGTGTGTGTGTCTATCTCTGCAAAGTCATGTCGGGTGTATGTGTCTCTGTGTATGTCAGGTGTGTGCGTGTTTGTGTGTCTGTGTGTGCTGTCTATGCATGTCTGTCTGTGTGTGTCTATCTGTGTGTATGTCTGTGTGTATATATATATGGGTGGTAATGTATGTGTGTATGCATGTGTGTATGTTAGTGTGTGTCTGTATGTATATGTATGTGTGTGTCTGTGTGTGTATGTCAATGTGTGTATGTCTCTGCATGTCTGTCTGTGTGTATGTCTGTATGTGTCTGTCTGGGGGTGTCTGTGTATGTCTGTCTCTGTGTCTCTGTAAAGTCAGGTCAGGAAACACACAGACACATACACACACATCCACCTCATATCCCCTTCCCCTCTATGACCCTGCAAAACAGGCCTACTTGGTTGGGGGGCTAATGGGGTCACGAGATTGGCCTAATTGGTTAATGGCCTTCCTGCATAATGGGTGTTTCAAACTGAGTGTTCAAAGGGGTGAGGTTATAAACTCACTGGTTCTTCTGTATATACTGTCCCAAATCATTAGCTAATGCACCAGTATCTAAGTTGGATATATAGCATCAAATGTAAGTAGTTGTTTTAATTTTGACAAAATTATATCTCATCGGACCATGCAACTTTAACATACATGCAAAATAACTACTGATACTGCATGTAAGTACATGAATACATGACACAATATCCATATAATATTCCTATCATTACTTTGCTTTTTACTAACTGTGAAGAGACGCATCAGTATCTCATCATAATCATTAGTTAAAAATGTAGCTTAAGTTTAATAATTTGTTATTGTCATCACTTGTTCATTCACATCATGGAGACCAGCTAGATAAGCATCGCTTTTCTGGGATCCTTTCTGTCTGTAAGGAATTTGTATGCATTTAATAAATCATTTATTGTATCACTTCAGTTTATTGTAAACATACCTTGCAGAGAGTTAAAATAAAAGAATTGAATTTAATTGAATCCGATGATGCTAGGACGTAAAACAACAACAAACAAACAATATAAATACATCCTTCTTAAGTTCTTTAGATCTCGCCTAAGAGTGATCTTCGGGTGTTTATATCGATGAGAAAGCCCTGGAGTAGCCACCTGTAGATGCTCTCCCATACCTGTCCGAGCTGAGAGCGGGTGACAGTGACAGTGACAGTGACAGCAGTCTGAGCCCCGCGCATGGCCGGTGTCGCTGACTGTCACCTCGCCGTGTAAACATGGCTCCGCACCAGTGTCAGCCACTTCCCGGTCTATTCTCCACACAAACCACACTGTCAACAGTTTACCCCACTCCAACAACACGCCCAGTCGATCCGAACACCCCCACCTTAGTCGTGCAGCAACATCAGCTGTTATATCCGCCGTACTTGACGCTTCTTTCTCTGGATTCATCGGAAAAGATCCGGGAGGCATATAGTGTTTCAGCCAGTCATACAGATAATCGTATGTAGCACGCTGGTCATAAAGCTATTGTACACTTCCGCTAACTCACCTCCAAACTGTGTTGTACTTTGTATGAATACTCAGAATAGTCAGTTTTTTATTTTGTCTTAGCCGGCCACTACTAATATAAGTAGCTAAAGTGAGGTTACATCATTGTTGTTTTTAGTTCTTGTATAAATTAATTATGGTCGCGTTGTGTGGGAATTCACATTAGTTCTGTCATGTTGACAACTGCGAATTCAGCTGGATATGTCCGATAGTATTGAATCAGGTTCCGCATTTATGATGGATTCTCTCGATTGTTAAAACTCTATATCCGGATGTCCCAGTGGCCGCAAAAGGTGGATCGTTTACCTGGAGTCGGATTCAGGTGTTGCAGTTTCCGCGGTACGCCAGTTTGGTAGGGTACATTCAAATGCATTGTCAATGGGCGTGAGCAAATCTTCATACAGAAAAAGTCAAATATCTCTCAAATTACACCACCTAGAAACAAACCGATTGGCACACATACAGAAAACATATCCAACAAACAGACTATATTAAATTTATAAGGTTAGGGTTCTTGATTTCTATTAATTTTGAATAAAACTAATGTTTTGCACTGCGCGTACCGTCAAACTCAAGGCATTGTCAATGGTCGTGAGCAATCTTCATACAGAAAAAGTGGAATATCTCTAAAACCACACCACCTAGAAACAAATCACTTGGTACACATATAGAAAACATCTTTACCAAAAACATCATATTAAATTTATAAGGTTAGTGATAATGCTGTTCGATTTTGACGCATGCGCAGAAGCGATGTGTACCTCGCAAACTGGCATAGCGCGGAAACTCCAACTCAGGTGTCGCAGTTTGAGTGCCCAATCAGTTTCAGCGCCCTGCCGTGGCTTCTGCGCATGCGCGGATTTTCGGAGGCCGTGCAAACTGCAGCATGTCGCAGTTTGAGCGCCCTGCCAGTTTGAGCGCCCTGCCAGTGGACACTTATTTGTCTCTATTTCATTCAAGATTAAGAGAAATCCAGAAGCCTAACCTTATTAATTTAATATAATCTTTTTGGTAAACATGTTTTCTAAATGTGTACCAAGCAATTAGTTTCTAGGTGGTGTGGTTTTAGAGATATTTCACTTATTCTGTATGAAGATTGCTCACGACCATTGAAAATGCATTGAGTTTGCCGGTACGCGTAGTGCAAACATTAGTTTTATTCAAAATTAATAGAAATCCAAAACCCTAACGATATCAATTTAATCTAATCTTTTTGGTAAACATGTTTTCTATATGCGTACCAAGGGATTTGTTTCTAGGTGGTGTGGTTTTAGAGACAAACATGTTTTCTATATGTGTACCAAGCGATTTGTTTTAGGCCACGGTAGTTTGAAACTGGGTAGAATTTGACGCATGCTCAGACGACACTCTTAAAATCCGCGCATGCACAGAAGCCACGAACGGGCGCTAAAACTGACCGGGCGCTGAAACTGCGACACCGGGATTGAACTGTTCATCCGTGTAGGAGTGGTCAGTACCGGAACAACATCCCGTCCCGCCCCGCCCCGCCCCGCCCCGCCCCGCCCCGCCCCCACACATGCACACACACACACACATGCACACCCAACCCACCCGGGGTATCACACGGCTGAACACTAGCTATTAACACAGTGCTCAATATAGATCAACTATCACTTTCAAATGCATATCAGTTTGTGTCGCTGCTCATCCTGGCATCATGCCTACCTAGCCTTAGTACTAGAATATGGCAAGGAGCAATGGAATGAGCCTTGAGAAAGAACAATTGTCCGCGATTGAATATTTCCCTTTAATCAACTAAGGTACCTCCCCCGTCTCCTGACCACCCCCAAAAAGCGTTACTCAACCAATCCCAGTCAGTAGGGGCGTATTCGATTAACCAACTCCAGTCACCCGAGGTCCTTTTTGCGCATGCGCACATCCTACAGAATTCGGTTGAATAAACGAATACGCTTCTCCATGCTCCGGGTGGAAAAAAATGGTGGCTTAATCCAAAACTTTTTTTTTTTTAATAACCGATATACCTACATCGAAGGTATTTTATGATTAAATCCTATTTTGCTGTAGTTATATGGGTTATTAAAAGAAAAAAGTTTTGGATTAAGCCACCATTTTTTCCACCCCGAGCATGGAGAAGCGTATTCATTTATTCGACCCGAGTCTGTAGGATGTGCGCATGCACCAAAAATATACTCACAAATCTCCTACTCACAAAACTCAGATATGCATCTTACCCCCTACCAACTCATTCAAATTTAATTCTTCTTTGCAGGCCTACCTCTTTTTTTGTAGGAAATTGCAATTTTTGTTTGAAGGGGTCTATCAAAATGATTATGAGCTATAGTATTAACTTTAGCATGGAGGTGGGGGTGTTCAAAATCGTTTACATAGATGTAGGGTAGGCCTAAAGGTCGGTCGGGGATGTTTTAAAATGTTTAAAACATCCGGGGCGATCCAGGGAATGTTGCAATCCGGTGTTAACCGGCATCATCCGTGTGTGATTTGTGACTCATCCGGGTTGTCCGGGGGTCGTCCGTGTCTTGTCCAGGGCAGTCCGGGTTATTTTATACTCCGGGAGTAGTCCGGGGGTCGTCCGGGGTTGTCCCGGGTTGATCCGGGACTAATCTGTTGCTGTGGACCTTGGCTCATCTGGGTAGGTGTTGTGAAAGTACAACATCTGAACACTTTGACTTCTGGTTACTGAATGGTTTATTCACGGTGTAGGGCACGCTTGACCCGCCGGCTAAACTTTCCATGACGTCATCTCATTTGCATATCTCTTTGTCCCCAACTCTGCATATCGTTAACATATATTACCCACAGGTCTAGACGTCTATTGCGCATATATCACATCCCCCCCTCAAAGTATTTCTGAAACATGAAATGTTACAAAATAACAATGAAGAAACATAAAATATACAATATCAAATATATGCGCACTTAACTTGCAAATGTCTGAGTGTACAATGCACTCAAGTCCTCAACACTCCGGCCGTAATGCCTGACATCTCATATTGTCCATATGTATCAACAGTAAACACAAAAGCTGAAATAAACTTAACTGTACATGCACATGTTAACTGTGCGACCGTCGGAAGCACACTGACCTCCTATAGATCTAACCTGCTCGCCGGCCTTATCAGCCAACCTGACCTACTTAGATTAACCGTACTGTTTACATTCGGCGCTGATGCTGACCCAGATTGCATCTGCACGACTAACTCGGGCCGCCCCTCCATAGGCGCTCCAATCATTTGTACCCGGTTACGATACAACATGTTGCCTGACTCGTTTAAAATCTGATATTCTCTCCCGGACACCCCAGTCCGGCCCAAAATAACCCCTTTTTTCCATTCCCCAGCATTATTTTTGTACTTTATCTTATCTCCAACTTTCATGGGCTTGTGCGCCTTACCGCACTTCCGGTCATGAAACGCTTTCTGACTACTCTGTCGCTGAGCTGTTTGCCTTTTCTTAGGATCCTGCGCTTCAGGCACCAAAATACCCTTTGCCATAGGTAATCTGCCTCTCAACCGTCTGCTCATGAGCTACTGCACTGGAGATACGTTCAGGACAGGCAACGGAGTATTGAGATAATTCAGCAATGCCAACTGAAAATCAGCTCCAGTTTTCTCACACTTCTTTAACATGTCCTTAACTGTCTGTACGAACCGCTCAACCTGACCGTTGCTACGCGGATACTGTGGACTGGAATACACGGCCTTGGACCCGTAATGCAATGCAAACTCCCTGTACTCATGGCTCTTAAACTGTGGACCATTATCCGACACTACCTGACTAGGAATACCGTGCCTTGCAAAGCTGTCTTTTAACGCTTCAATAACAGTGACAGACGACGTATCGCCCAACAGCGTTACCTCTGGAAACTTGGTGTAGTAATCTACAGTTATCAGGTAATTCTTATGATTTAACTCAAATAAATCGGCTCCTACTTTATCATACAGTTGACAGGCGATCGGGTGATTTATCAATGGCTCGTTATGCAAATTCTTTCGGTTGTTTTGACAAGTGTCACACCGACTGACTTTATCCTCGATCTGCTTGTTAATATTTGGCCAAAACATACAGTCCCCCGCCAACGCCTCTATCATTTCACCACGAAGAGCTGGAGGAACCACCACCCGATTGCCGTTCATTACAAGATTATTTTCAATTGTCAACTCATGCTTGTACGGAATGTACTGTCTCAGACACGGTGGTGTCTGTATATGTGTAGTGTCCCACCCATCTTCAATGTGTGAGATCAACATAGACATAGATACATCTTTTTCATACTCAGCTACAATTTTACTCAACAGACTCGACGACTGCACGTCCACTGCAGCAACGCAAAACGTGTCATCGAACAGGCTATCATGACCTACTTTGGCGGTATGCGCCCTGGACAACGTGTCTGCAAAAAACATCAAAGAGCCCTTCACATGACATAACTGAATATTGTAATTCTGCAATCGCATTCGCATTCTTTGCATTTTAGCCGACAGCTTATGTATTGGTTTTTGCATTATGGCTACCAACAGCTTGTGGTCTGTCTGAATTTGAACTTCCTTGCCAAATATATACTCATGAAACCGTTGGCATCCGAAACATATGGCGAGCATTTCTTTTTCAATAGTGGCATATCCACACTGCGCTGCATTAAGCGCACGAGATGCGAGTGCAATTGGTTTCCCATCTTGCATCAACACGGCTCCCAAACCTGACTGACAAGCATCTACCTGAATTACAATGGGCTTCTTAACATTGTAATAAGTCAATACAGGAGCAGTTCTTAACTTCTCTTTCAATTTATCGAACGCACCTTGCTGTTCGGCTTGCCAGTGCCACGCCACGTCCTTGGCTAGGAGCGTGCGTAGTGGTTTGGCTATCTCGGACATGTTGGGTATGAACTTGTGCACATATCCAACCATGCCCAGGAACCTTTGGACGCTTTGTTTGTCACGCGGCTCTGGCATGTCTACTATTGCTTGTATTCTGTCTGGATCAGGCTTTACACCCTGCTGGGTAAGTTGATGACCTAATACTTTACTGTAGTCTTACATAGCAACGATTTAGCATCATTTAATTTTAGATTAACCGACCTAGCTCGGTCCAAAACAGCTTGGAGCCGCTCGTTATGCTCCTCCACCGTTGACCCATATACCAAAATATCGTCCGTGACTATCCCGATACCGAGTATGTCGGTGCATCTCCTGAATAAAAATGTCCCCCGCTGTTTTGATGCCAAAAGGCAAGCGTGTGTACCTGTATCGGCCCCACGGAGTATTGAACGTGCACAAACGTGAACTTTCCTCATCCAATTCTATCTGCCAATACCCTGTCTTTGCATCCAAAACTGAAAAATACTTAGCATCAGCCGTTTTGGCAATAATCTCATTAATAGTTTTGGTTGGGAATGGCCCTCTTTTTATCGCTTTGTTTAACTTAGTCGGATCCAGACAGATTCTAATTTTATTTGTTTTTTTTACGATCGTGATAGAATTAACCCACTCAGTAGGCTCATCCTGTTCCACTATAACACCTAACTCTACCATACGATTAAGCTCACTGCATACTTTACCCTGAATGGCAAACGGAATCCGTCTACGCGGATCTATGACAGGTTGAATAGACTTATCGACATGAATGACAGCCTTTGCTTTGATCAACCCCAAACCCTGAAATACGTCTTTGTATTCGCTTACCAGCTTCTCTGCCCCTGCGCTGGAACTGTTCGTCGGTGTGGAAATGTTCGTCGGTTTGGCCATGTTTGTCGGTTTGCCAATGTTCCTCGGTTTGGCAATGTTTGTCGGTTTGGCCCTGTGCACCTCATCCACACGTGCCAGCAGGTTCAACTTCACACAAGCCTGCTTGCCCAGGATGGGCTGACAATCCGGCACCACCTGGAACCGAAGCACACTGTCGTTGACGTCGAGCAGTGCCTCTCCATCCGGCGTGATCCGGTGACCGGAGAACGTCACCAACGAACATCTGGTGTTCACCAACCTCCCCGGAGCGACTCTGTCGAAGACGAACCTCGGAAGCACGTTTGCCTCCGATCCAGTGTCAAGTTTGAACTTGACAGGACAACCGTTCACCTGAACGATTGCATGCCACAGCTCGGCATCCCGACCAGCACCGCGATCGACGGCACCCACAAACAGATCCGTTGCCAGTACATTGACTTCCGCCGGATCGGGGTCTTGCTCAGCATTGTGAGGGTCGGGCGCTTCGACGTGAAGCTCATTGACTCTCCCGAGCCTGCTCCTACAGACCTTCCCGAAGTGCCCGATCTTCTTACAGGCAATGCACGCCTTTCCTTTCGCTGGGCAGACTCCCCGGCGGTGCTCATATCCACAGTTCTGGCAGCGGATAATGAAATCTCCTGCACCGGCGCCGCCGGCAATCCAAGATGGCAATTTCCAAGATGGCGTCGCCGCTGACCGGACCGCCGGTGCACCGGTACGCACATTAGCATAATTCCGAATGAAATCTATGTCTTTACTTTCCACGTCTGATTTGGTGTCCTCCAACAGATCTGAACTGAACTCACTCATTTCGCACATACTTATGCACTTTGTCAACGTTAACTCAGTAGTTTGAAGCAATTTGTTCCGCAAATTCACATTTTTTACACCAGCCACAATTCAATCGCGCAAATGCGACTCCTCCACCACTCCGTATTCACAGTCCTTGACTTTGTCCTTTAACGCTGTGATGTACGTCGCCATATTTTCTGACGCTTGATTATGCGAATTGAATTTGTATCGTGTGATAATTATACTGCTCTTACCGACACAATAAACCTGAAATGCTTCAGTTAACGGCTTGATCTTGTCTTGATCGACAAACGCAAAAGTCATATTGGCAAATACCTTTTGCGCTTCCTCGCCAGCAACGTGAAGGAAGATGCAGCATTGCACTCGTTCTCCTTTCAATATGACACCTGCCGCAGTGGCGTATATATCATATGCTCTGATCCATGTTTTCCAGTTCGATCTCGCGTTGTTGCTGAGGACAAGCTGACCAGGCGGCCGCAAACCCGGCAAAGTATTTGCGGGTGGCATTCTTCCTCATCTGACACCATGTGAAAGTACAACGTCTGAACACTTCGAGTTCTGGATACTGAATGGTTTATTCACGCTGTAGGGCACGCTTGACCCGCCGGCTAAACTTTCCATGACGTCATCTCATTTGCATATCTCTTTGTCCCCAACTCTGCATATCGTTAACATATATTACCCACAGGTCTAGACGTCTATTACGCATATATCACAGGTGTGAGAGCGAGGCAAAAACGACCGAAAATAGCGATTTTATCCGGGGGTTTATCTGGGGCTTTAGTTTATGCACACTCCCCTAATTAAGGTAGGCAGGGCAAGGGGTGGAAAAACTTGCCCTCACCAAAAAAAAACACTATGTAACCTCCATAATATATCTGGAAATGGCATTTCAGAGTATGTAGATTAAAATGGAAATGTCCTGGGTGTTGGGGGGGGGGGGGCATATCCACATACCCCCTTAGTGTCTCATGCCTTCAACAATTGTCCCATCCAGGATTTTATCTGGCACGCCAAACAAATATTTCTAGTTGCTGCAATGGTAGACCTATGCTACTAACCAGCTCACTCTGAAGTTTAAAGCTGCATAGTTCGATGAGATATCAAATTTTCTAAACCAAACAAATTATCTAGATTTGATTTTACATATCTAACTTAGATACTGATGCAGTTATTAAGCAATTCTTTCTGTGTAGAAGGCAATACTGAGTCAATTTAACAGAACCTGTTACTGCAGAAGTGTATGGTGTCAGAGTTTTGGCAAGCTTGCCAAAACTAATTTTCCATGTTTGCACTCAAAATATCTAAAAAGTTTACCATTTAAAATAAAAGTAACGTTGAACTAACGTAAAGTAGATACCAGTGATTGATCTAATATATTTATCTCAGAAAAAATACAGAAGTTCAAAACCATCGGACTATGCAACTTTAAAAATTGTTAGTTTTATTTAACAACACCTTTAGAGCCCATTGATTTTTATTATCGGCTATTGGACGTCAAACTTATGGTCAATCTGACATGTTTATTTGGAGGAAACCCACTGCCAGTTGTGGACCACTGGTTGGAATGGAAAATAGGCCAAACTGCAAATGTGTCCACTGAGCAGGATTGATAGGATGACCTACACCTTCACAGATGAACACTCAACAGCCTGAGCTACGCCGCTCCACTCTGAAGCTAAAGGAGCCTACAAACATTGTCAAAAGTAGGGCGGTCGTGAAAAGCGGATTATATAATGACCAATAGGCCCCAATTATCTATAAAATGTCTATTTATAATTAGAAGTGAGTCTAATCCCGAAAAAAACACTCTCTTATTCACACACTCGAGCGTGCGCACACACACACCATTAATAGACGAGATCACCGTTCCGACTGCGCATGCGCTGAAAACGGCGTTGGCAGTAAAGCAAAGGCGTATGGCCATTGTTGTTGTTGTTTGTTGTTTTACGCCCTAGCAACATATAAGGTCATATCAGGACAGGAGTATGACCATTGAGTTTGCCGATGCGCATAGGGGAAAACTTCAATTTTATTCAAAATGAATCAAAATACAAAACAATTTGGCACAAACATGGATGGATGGATGCAATATAATAATATAATGAATGTGTTTGAGACACAACTCTCCATAATTAAGCATTTTGAGCTAAGAAACATACAATTTCAGTCACTTTACAGGCTGATGTTTACATCATCATTGTTGATTAGACATAAGTAATTCTTGTTCTAAATATTAAAATGTCAAATGTGTCAACAAAAACTTGTTTCAAAGAAATATATACCCAATGTCTGATTAACCCTACCCATTTCCTAGCCCAACAAATGTTATTAACCATAGGATATAAATAAAAAAAACATGAATAAAATGAGTAAAACTGACTCTGGCTATGGCTCTAACACTAGTCTGAGTGCCCAAGTTTTTCTCAATCTAAATGCAGATGGTATCAGATGTGCTTATTGGTCGTAATGCGAAGCATTGCGCTTGATGTGTGGAGAGGAAGAGACCCTCCCCCCGCCTCCCCAGCGCCGCGCAGCATTCTCACCTCGCGCGACGCCCGCCTCTCAGCTTTCCTCCTCCCCCTCCCCCCGGCCTGCTTTCGCACCTCACCTGTCACCGCCCTCCTGCCCTCCCTTATAAGGCCGCCCGCCGGCCTCTCTCAGTCACTCGCCTTCCAGCCCTCCTCCACACCCTCCTGTCTGGCTCTCCACCACCGCTGCTTCACCTCGGACCGCTGCCCCGCCTCAGGCTCCTCCACCATGCCCGGACACGGAAAGGGAAGGGGCCGCAAGAGCTCCCGGGCGACCGCCCTGGCCATGCCGGGACCCTCCTCGGGCTCTCCCGGAGGCAGCTCAACACCTCCGGCCCCGGCCTTCCCCTCGGCGACCTCGGGCGCCGAGACAGCCCTGATACTCGAGGCCCTGCAGCACCTGACTACGCGCATGGACGCCCTCGAGTCGGGGGGAGCCCGAGGAGCACCGGAGCAACTGCAGGCCGCCTACACCACGCCGCCCGCCCCAGCTCCTCGGGCGCGGGCCGCCGCCGGGGCCCGGCCCCCGCCGCCACCTCAAGCGACTCTGCCCGGGGCAACCCACCCCCACTACCAACGGTACGACCGTCTCGCCGCCCGAGGCGGGCCCGCTCCGCCCCCGGCCTACCTCCAGGACGTCGCCGAGGAGCACACCCCAGCATCCGCGGCCGACGCCGTCCGCGACATCCTCGCTTCCGCCGAGGCGCACCGCACCATCAGGCGCCAAGGCATTCCCTCGGACTACATCTTCCCCTCGGACCTCGTGGAGAGGGGCCCTGAGCGGAAGCCGGTGAGGAGGGGCGAGGCGACCAGGGACGAATACAACCTCGCCCTCCTCACCCTCGCCAGCCATCCAGCCTTCCCCGCGCACTCCGTCCAGGGCCTACACCACCACCACCTCACCGTGATGAGGGACATCCTGGTGCATCCGTGGCCTACCGTCCGCCGTTATTCCGAGGCCATATTCACCTGGATAGCGGACGGGAGGCTCCCCCACGGATGGCACGATCCAGTTGCCCTCAACATGCTGAGGATGGACTCCCTCACCACGCCCGCCGCCCTCACCCAAGCCGCCCCGGCAACACCAGCTCCCCGAGGCGAGGATTGGGCCCGAGGCGCACACCTGCCCCGGCCCCAAGCCGACACCCGCATCGCCTACGATAGGCACACTCACGGGGCCCCCTGCCCCGCCTGGAACCGCGAGCCCGCCTCGTGCGATCGGGCCCCCGTCGGGGAGGCCCACGGCGAGGTGGGAGAGAGGCACCGGCACGTGTGCGCCTATTGCGCCAACGTACGGCGCATACTAACCATGCACAGCGAGGCCGGATGCCTCACCAAGCAAGCCCGTGAGCGCCAGACCCCGGCCGCCTCGGCGGATTTTTGATCCGCCGGCCCCCCCCCGGCCGGCCCGGGGGGCCCTCCCCGGCGCCTCACCCACACCACTGCCGACAGCCCCGTGACCTCCACCGACAACCCCTCAGCGACCACCGATCGAAACGCCGCCCAGACAGAGCCGGGGATCATCACCTCGCACCTCACGCCTCAGACAGAGCCCAGCCTCACCAGGAACCCTCCCCAGATAGCACAGCCGCCGACCTTCACGACACCGCCTTCGTCAACCCGCCCGACCCGACCCCGACCCCCACCCCACCAAGCCCTGAGGACTTCGCTTCCCCCCTGCTCGACCCTCGCCGGACCTCCTCACCGGATCTCTCCAAGGAGCGGGCCTCCTCTATCTTTGGCCGCCCGCTCCCTGTCGACGTAGGCCCCAGACACTCGCCGCCCCCACAGGGAACCTGACCTCTGAGGCGGCGCGCGCACATCTGCCCCGCCTCGCCCCCCCTCGGCCGCGCCTCGAACCCTCTCCTCCTTTTGGGTGGAGGGCTCCTCGGCACCCCCTCCCCTCACATGAACTTTTACCTCTGCTCCGTATGAGCCCTGTTATAGACTCTCTTGTTCTGTTCTCTGCTCCTCATGAGCCTTACCTTCCCTGTACCATGTACCTGCTCCTCCTGAGCTTTTTCACTGTTGCCATGTTTACCCCCTCTGTTGCCAGAGGCGCCTCAATAAACGCCTCTTTTTTCCACCCCTGCCTTGCCTTCTTCCTGTTCGCACATCATATTGATGTAAATGCAATGTTGGATAAAAGAGTAATTACTTAATTTATTATATATATTTTTTTAGCTGGTATTCTATTTTTCAAACAAGAGCTAAGATGAGCTGAAATTATCACATTTCATAGCTGCACCCAGTGTCTTAGCATGTGCCATGTGCTTCTCGCGGGCTTGTTTTTCTTCCATGCATCCCACAATGCACCGCGCCGCTGGAATGGCGATGTGGTCTACTCCAGCGCCGTTTAAGTGCTGTGCAGTGCCGCCACCTATCGGCTCTTGGAGCTCTTTGCAGGTTCCGTGTTCAAACACTAGATGGCGACAATGAAGTCACGGGCCGCCAGATTCCTAACCCTAGCAACGGCGAAGGTTTGAGACGCAGGACAGAAGAGAGGCGACAAACATAGGGTCACGTGACTGCGGGGTTCGGGTGGGGGGGGGGGGGGGGGGGG
>CM059191.1:107268621-107357401 GCA_030323885.1 Branchipolynoe longqiensis | reverse complement strand
GCTCTCTTTCCATGCCTTGTTTTGTAGGTTGACGGTTTGTTGTCTTTTAATCTAGTGTGGGCGGAAGTGGAGCAAGCTGTGCGTTGGTATGTTTTTTGCACCTCCTCCTTACCTGCTGGGATAGCTCTTATGCTTTCTCCTGCTCTTCATTTTCAATTACTTCTTGTTTTCTTATGACATATTTGTTTTTGCTCATTTATTTATTTGTTTATTTATTTGTATTTGCTTCCTTGCACAGGCTTTCCTTTATTTTTTGGAGGATGTTCCCCATTTTATTTTTGTATCCTTGTTTTACTGTTTCACCTTCACTGGCGCTGTCCAGGTACCGACCTGAGCCCCAGTATGCGCATTTTGTGCATTCCCTGAATGCGTTTCCTGGAGCATTTATTAGTTTCTCCTTCAGGCTTTCATTTTGTGTGAATTTTGCGCGTACGATGTCCTCCAGCACGTTTTCATTGGTTTTGCACCAATCCTGTGTTCTCCATATCTTCTTTGCCATTGCCTTAATCGTATATGGATTTTCAGTGTTGTCTATCATTCTCATTATGTCGTGTTTCTCATGGTATTTTGCCATTATTGAGCTGTAGTATTGCTCTGCTGATGTATACCATCCTTTCCAGTGATTTCACACTTGTAGAGATTGCTGAAAGGGGAGTTGTGTCCTTGGAAAGACCCTCCCCATGTGTGTTCCCTAGTTGCTGCCTTCGCTGGCGTGATTTCTGCTATTTCTATTTTATCAAATTCGTTGGGCTTATAGATTTTTCCATTTACCTCTATATTGCATCATTTCGTGTTGATTGACTTAATTTTTTCGTTTTTGTTCTCCATTGCAAGTGTGTACATTTGTTGTACCGTTTTCTCATTTAGCATTTCAGCTTCTGATCTGACCGGCCTCATTGTTACCTTGCTGTAGCTTTCTTTTGACTGGAGCATTTTTTTCTTCTGGAAGAATTCTTTTTTGTGTGACTCCTTTTCCAGCTGGATTTTGATGCTCCTTGGTCTGCTTGTGATTTTTTTGGTGTTTTGTGTTTCTGTATCTTTGGTTTCCTTGTCTTTATTTTTGTCTGAGGTCTGCTCGTTGTTGTCTGTGTTTTTTTTGGGTGTTGCCTCTTTTTTCATTTTCTTTCCTAGACGGAAGGCTTTGGTCACTACCATCCAGCCAAAGTCACAGTCTGCTTCTTTTAGCATGTTTGTGACAGTTTTCTCCATGTTTTCGTCTTCTTTTTCCGGGATGCCATGTATTATGATGCTGAGTTTTTTCCCATCACTTTTTGTCGCCTCTGTTTGGGCTGTATCCGTGGGTGGCTTCCTTTTGTCCGTGGGTGCAGTCCTGGCATTGTTTATACCTTTGTTTTCATTTGTGATGTTCTTTTGTTCTTTGAGCTTCTCAAACTCAGATTTGTACCACATGCATTCTATTTGCAACGTGTTGTACGCTACCTGTAGTGCCTGCAGTTGGTTTTGATATTCATTGTCATTGTCGTTGTCCCTTGGTTTTGTTTTGTTTTTTCCATCATTTCCGTTGTCATTCGTGCCGTTTCCGTCATTTACTTTTATATCCTTTTTGTTTTTGCCCCCCTTCGCTAATTCTTCTTTGACTGTTTGGATTACCAGTCTCACTATCTCATCCTTATCCGTTATTTCCACATGCTTACCTCCGTGCTCCGTTATTTCCATTTCGTTATCCTGTTTGTCGTCCTTTCCCTCCATTTTTAACGACTGGTTATCTGTCGTAGTGTTCTAGTGAACAATTTTTTTGGTTATGAGTATTTGTAGGGACATAAAACTGCGAAAACCGGCGATCGGCGGTATTACATTCAATTTTGAAATCGTTTTTTACAAATCGACGTACTGCACCTTACTGCAACAAGCCACAGCGTTCACTCAAACATAGTTTAAAAGAGAGCAGGCCATAGAATCAGTGTATACAAATACTATTTGTGTGCTGGTGAGTGATAGCTGGTGAGTGATAATAGGGGAATCTATCAGTTCACTCAACTCAACAGTGGTTTTGAGTCATTTAGAGATTATAAATCACACACACACACACACCTCAACAGTAAAGCAAAGTATATGGGTGATAATATGCCATGGTACTTAGCTGTGAGTGCTGGTACATTCGTTGTATCAGAGGATACAAATCCTGGCAATCCGTAGCCTTGTTTTCGCCGTTTTCGGCGATTCCCGCCGTATCCAACGGTCGACACGGTTGTTTTGTTTTTACTATATTCCTCCGCACAGGTCTATCCTGTAGTATCCTGGGATGTTTATATAGTATCCTGGGATGTTTATGCGGAAAATCTGCTTAGTCTTGGTTTTTATGCACGCTTTAGTATATTGGATTCGCGATAATCAGCGTCAGCGTAAGATTAACGTCCACTCACGGTCGCCACCATTGCTCTGTACCATGACCTGATATCCCACTCAGTCACATTATCATGACACTGAGCCAACCAGTCCTTGTCCTATCCTAATAATGCTGAGCACCAGACTAGGAAGCAACATGTATCAATTTTAAAGTCATTGGTTTGACTCGACCAGGATTCGAGTTAGAGCGTCTGTCTCCCGTGTAGGTAGATCGTGGGGTCGTGAGTTTGAATCTTGGTCGAGTCAAACCAATGACTTTAAAATTGATACTTGTTGCTTCCTAGTTTGGCGCTTGGCATTATTAGGATAGGACAAGGACTGGTTGGCTCAGTGTCAGGATAATGTGACTGAGTGGGATATCAGGTCATGGTGCTGGTGGCCTGGTATTCCAGTGGGGCAGCACTATAAAGTTGCCATGAGTGTGCACTGTCACAAGTCGGTACCCGTCCTTATATGACCGTCGATGTTGCTAGCACGTAAAACAACAACAAACAACACATACACACACACACGTTTTATATGTGACGTCCTATACACAAATAGCCTGAACTGAGACTAGCAATCATGTGTGGTCTCTGTGGCCTTGTGGTTAGAGTGTTGGACTTGTAATCTGATTTTTTTTGGTGGTGTGGGTTCAAACCCCATACACTCCAGAACTTTTTTTTATATTCAACAACAAAAAAACTTTTTCATCTATATCTGTTTCTCATTGAATTATGCAATGTAATTGTACTAACATATATTTTACATTACGCAAATATATTTCCTCATTGCACTACTCTAAAGAAGATTGAAAATACCTCAGTATTACCCTCCCTTCTCTCCACTCAACCAGCCAATGGCACAACAATCTAGGTCACTCTCCTGTACACCACCAAGTGGAAAAGTTCAGTACTAAGCATGCACCACCCCTGTGGCACACATCTGATCTATTTTGAGTTCGTTTGTTTTCCCGGCAACGAATAGATAGTCCCTTTAAAATGTGTGTTTGAAAATGCTGCTGAATCTATTTAGATCTAAGTGGACTCAACTAGTTCACTTCATGTAAACCGGTTTGTGAGGTGGAATAGTTGAACTGACTTAGGCTAATCCGATGGATTTGAGCTTTTGATATTTTCTGAGATAAATATATTAAGTTGATCGCTGTAATCTACCTTACTTTAATTTGAAGTAACGTTTGTTTTAAATGGCCAACTTTTGAGATATTTAAAGTGTAAGCATGTCAAATTAATTTTGGCAAGCACGCCAAAACTCTGATACCATAGGCTTCTACAGTAAGAAGTTCTATTAAATTGACACGATCTTCCCTTCTATGTAGCGCCACATGTTTAATAAATACGCCATTGTCTAAGTTAGATATGTAGAATCAAATCTAGATAATTGTTTTGGTTTTGAAAATTTGAGGTTTTCATCGGACTATGCAGCTTTAAGTTGCATGTGTGAATGTGACACTAAATTTATTTAGTTAATCTGGCTTAACTAAATCGATTTGGCAATGTATGCGTGAACACTGTTTTAAATTGTTCATGGTATAACATATTATGATTGTTTTGTGGAAGTATATGAGGCTCTCACCAGTTTGTATTTAGCAAAAACTAAGCATTCTGCCGGATTTCGGCCCACTAGTTCTTGTTTTCCTTCCTGACTTTGTGACACTCGAGTTGTAACCAGCAGCTGCTCATGCCACCAGAGTATTTCCAGTAGATAACAGCATCTACTCGTACAACCTGTGTTTCCAGTAGATGGCAGCACCTACTCATACAACCTGTGTGCTTCTCATAGATGGCACGATTTACTCATAACACCCATATGTTTCCAGTAGATGGTAGCAGTTATTCATACCACTGATGTGTTTCCAGTAGATGGCAGCACCTCATACAACCTGTGTGTATGAAGTGCTGACTCAGCACCCACTCAACTACCAGAGTGTTTCCAATAGATGGCAGCACCCCTCAACCACCAGAGTGTTTCCAATAGATGGCAGCACCTACTCATACCACCATAGTGTTTCCAATAGATCGCACTAAGTAAACAGACCTTTAGAATAGAAAACTATGCCCTGGTGTACTACTGGGGAACTAACACAGTGCTCTGCTGTTTCGCATGTGGCGCCCCCTGTGGTACTGAATGTGTGCGGTCCAGTGAGTGCTCTATACCCGTGCCGGCGAATGTTCATGATGAGTGGGATCACTGGCATGGGATCAGTGTTGGAAACATGTGTGGTCTCCAAGGGAAACACCCTCGTGTATGTTTACACCTACTATGTAAAAAAAGGACTGCCATGGGCTCAGTGTTGGAAACATTCGTGGTCTCCAAGGGAAACACCCTCGTGCATGTTTACACCTACTATGTAAAAAAACACTGCCATGGGCTCAGTGTTGGAAACACGCATGGGCTCCAAGGGAAACAGCCTCGTGTATGTTTACACATACTATGTAAAAAACACGGATAATCGTGGGCTAGGGCCCGTCCACCCTACCCTACCATGACTATGACGTTGGCTTGGCCCGAAACGAAAACATATTAGTATCCATAAAATCTTGAGATAATTGTTATCCTATTAAGTATGTAAAAGATTGCTGGACCCGGATGTGCTTCCTTCTCCCTAGCCCACGACTATCCGAGGCTAGTACCTCGGGAAAACAACAGTTATCCATCATCTGTACCCAGGTAAGATTTGTATAACTATACTATATACACACATGTATATATGTTTAATTTTGATTGATGACAACACACTGATAAGTACAAATGGTGATGGGTTAAAATTACATTTAATAATTCTTTAATGCATACATCACAGTGAGGTACTGAGCAGACATTGCAGTCGGTATGTAACTTACGTAAGGTCCTGTTTCATTGTGCACCAATGACGGGCGCTTGTATCGTCAGGTGTACAACATCATCCCTTGTAAGTCTGTGCACTTACAAGTATGTGCTTTTCTCTAACAATAATCAACAAAGTCCTTCAAAACTAATGTAGTCTTTAAAAAAAAGAAGAAAATGGTGCTTAGGCCAAATATATTCTTTTAATTGGTGATCGCCCCTGAAAAATATCCCGCCGCGATTTTAACTTTATAATAAAAAACCCACAAAAAACTCTAAAATGCATCGGGCTAGCAGCAATTCAACTTTCGTAAGCACACAATTGAAACTTCTAGAACTGTATGATATAATAAATTTCGAGATAAGAATACAGTATTCATTGTTTGACGGAAATCATTGTGATGTGTACATGAATGACGTGTAATCATTGTATCATTATAGCTTGGTCCTATATTAAAAAATATATACTGAAGAAACTCCACAAAAAAACCTGTCCGCCCGACCCTGATTTGTGTGATCAAAAGGACGATCATCAACTTTTAATTTTTGTATTTGGCTTAATGTGTATAATGTAATGCAGCATATACATGGTCAATTGTCGCTAGTTTCTACCAGTGTTGCGGTTTCTCAGGGACACCAGTTTGCCAGGGACACATCGCTTCTGCATATGCGTCATAATCGAACAGCATTGTCACTAACCTTATAAATTTTATATTATGTTTTTGGTAAAGATGTTTTCTATATGTGTACCAAACGATTTGTTTCTAGATGGTGTAATTTGAGAGATATTTGACTTTTGTACTTTCTGTATGAACATTGCTCACGACCATTGACAATGCCTTGAGTTTGACGGTACGCACAGTGCAAAACGTTAGTTTTATTCAAAAATAATAGAAATCAAGAACCCTAACCTTATAAATTTAATATTGTCTTTATGGTAAATATGTTTTCTATATGTGTACCAAGCGATTTGTTTCTAGATGATGTAATTTGAGAGATATTTGACTTCTTCTGTATGAAGATTTGCTCACGGCCGTTAACAATGCATTTGAATGGATGTGTCCCTGCCAAACTGGTGTGCCTCGTAAACCGCAACACCGGCATTGCCTGGTGTCAGAGCAGTCGAAAAGAAGACCAAGTTCTTGTAATAAACTCGGGATAATAGGTGATTAATAAGTGTAGGTTCTACTTGATCAGACTCATGTACAACGGATCCTCTGTTCTTAAAGCCGCATAGTCCGAGGCAAACATCAAATGTTGTAAACCAAAACACTTGTCTGATTTGATGCTACATATCCAACTGAGATACTGCACACTTATTAATTATGAATTTAGTTAAAGCATAGAAGGCACACTATGTCAATTTCATAGACTGTTACTGCTGACGCAAGACCACTCTCAGAATTTTGACATGCTTGCCAAAAATAATTTGGGTTGTTGTTACTTCAAATATATCTAAAGTTAGCCATTTGAAATAAACAACAGCAAAATAGATTACAATGATGAATCTAATGTATTTATCTCAGAAAAATTGCAGCAACTGAAAACTTCAAATGATCAAAACCCAAACAATTATCTAGATTTGATTCTACATATTTAACTTAGATACTGGTGCACTTATCAAACATTTGTCACCACATAGAATGGAATACTGAGGCAATTTAATATAAAAAAAACTTTCTGCAGAAATCTTTGATGTCAGGGTTTTGGCATGCATTAATTTAGCATTTTGCACTTCCAATATCACAAAAGTTAGTCATTTAAAATAAGTTACTTCAAACTAAAGTAAGGTAGATTATAGTGATCAACCTAATATATTTATCTCAGAAAATGACAAAAACTCTACATCATTGGACTTTGCAACTTAGCGATATGAGTGTGTTTTGATTTTGGTCAGTATGGTATATTTTGGTCAGTATAGTATATTTTGGTCAGTAGAGTATCATTTTATCAGTTTATACCAGTAGGTCAGTAGTATACCCCAATAAAACGACGTGGAATGAGAGTAGGTACTCCAAAGTGATTTTTTTATTTAAATGTTTCAGTGTTTAAACTTACATAGCTGTATATATCTTTTAAATCCGATTCCAGTGATATAAGATGTATATAGATCCCTTGAAAAGTTTTAAAGATTAATCTGTTCACCCATATTTGTGCACATTTCCAAATTAGGGAAATCTAGGTTATAAGGCCCCAACACAAAAGCTATGTTGCATATCATTTGTCCAATATTAAAGAATCTCATTCACTATAGCACAAATAGCAGGCTCCACTTTTCTTTTACAGACCATTAGCTTTGATATTCTTTCAGATATTGCATGCTAAACTTGCTAAATTCCTTAATTTCTACTGAATATCATCAGGATTGCTGATAAATTCTTTGAAATGCCATAACTTCTGTTCTACTTACACTATCATTCTATTTTTTATTCCAAAATAATCAGAATAAAAAGCTGTGTATGATCATACATGTTTTCAGTTAATATGAGGCAAAAACTGAAAGTTCACTTTTATAGGCATTGCAAGTTGACTACAAGTCTAGGTCGCAAATACATTAACTTTGTTAAGATGATTATACACATTCCGTCAATAGGCTTCAGAAATATTTTTAATGTCTAGCCCCTTCCATACTCTAAAGTCATCATTGATGGGTGCCACATCAAGTTTTTTCTGCTGAAACAGAAGCTTCAATCAACACCATGTTCATCACTCTGGTGCGGGAGACAGGAAGAGATGGTCATTTCTCAGACCAACCTTGCCGAGTATGATATAAATCTCAACCAAGTATTGTTCTGGTTATGTCGAGGAAGAGTTAAGCTTACTGATATAATTTTCAGGATGATCCTGATTACTTTTCAAGGAGAATGAATGTCTGAATGTTTTCACTCCTTTTGTTCAATCAAATTTCCCGCTCAAAGACAGCCATACTTGATATGCTACTGAAGCCCGGTTTCTTATCCATCTTTCACTGGTGGTTATTCTTTTAGCTCAGGTGACCATACTCAGCAAGGTAGCAATTTTAGGGAAGGATGTGGCCAAGACTGGATGCAAACAGATTATGGCAAACATGCACAGAGCTGTTGATGGTACACCCAAACAAGTGTCCATTGACTCTAATTTATTTCATCATGTTAATTAATAATTGAGCAACCTAAAAGGCAAAAGAACAGGCATCATGTCATATACATTTTATTTCAAGCAAAGCAGAATTAATGGAGGTTGAAGTTGTTTTAGAATGGTTAAATTATGTCAGAATTCGCGATGCGGACATCGTTTCCGCCCACTTCGGAGTACCTAATGAGAGGCTTACTTCTGTAATTGATCTGTGACCAATCTCATAGCAACACCCAGTAAGCTATAGGGCTACTAGACCTGGTCGTACTCTTACTACCCCCAGAAGTGTATGCTTCAGCCAAAATCGGACCAAAAGGTTAAAAACAAGCCGTCAAGTCATGCCTGGTGGTTCCGTGCCTGATACCATACCGTTCATCACCGGGTTACTTAGGAGACATCACTCAGAAGCAGGTGGTATTTGTAAATGCATTTCTGGTTGGTTGTCAGTTCATGGCAGCTGTGTCGACGTAACAGTAGTGACAGCTGTGTGGATGTGATAGTAGGTAGCTGCGTGGATGTGATAGTAGGGACCTGCATAGATGTGGCTGTAGTGACAGCTGCGTTGATGTGACAGTAGGCAGCTGCATGGATGTGACAGTAGGTAGCAGTGTAGACGTGACACCAGTGACAGCTGCATGGGTGCGATAGTAGTGACAGCTGTGCTACATGACAGTAGGTAGCTGTGTAGACGTGACAGTAGTAACAGCTACATGGACATGACAGTAGGTAGCTGTGTAGAAGTGACATCAGTGACAGCTGCGTGCACACGACAGTAGTGACAGCTGTGCTACATGACAGTAGGTAGCTTTGTAGACGTGACAGTAGTGATGGCTGTGTATATGTCATAGCACTGTCAGGAGATGGCCAAAGCAGATTACTCTGTTCAGTTGGCTGCAAGCAAAGCGCACCCATTAATTCCTAAGACAAAAATAAATACATGAAACAAAATACACAACATTGATAGCACACTAACACCATCATTGTAGCCTACTTTGAATTTTTATAGGATCACTAGGCCTAAAACACTAAAACACATCGACATGTTGGTTCGTCAAAATGACCACATTTTATAAACTGATACCTTTAGTCACCGATTTGTTGCACTAATGAATGGTTTAAGAACCTCAAGTCTGGGAATTCGCATCAATCTCATTCAATTTGCATTCCTGAGATCTTCGGGCCACATACCCGATATTGGGCAATTTACAATCCCGGTTAAAACTGCATAGTCCGATGATTTTGAGTTTCTGTCATTTTTCTGAGATAAATATATTATGTTGATCATTATAACCTACCTTACTTTAGTTTATAGTAACTTTTATTTTAAATGGCTAACTTTTGAGATATTTGAAGTACAAATATGTGAAATTAGCTTGCCAAAACTCTGACACCATAGGCTTCATCAGTAATAAGTTCTATTAAATTGACTCAGTGTTCCCTTCTATGTGGCAACACATGTTTAATACGTGCATCATTATCTATGTTAGATATGTAGAATGAATTTGAGATAATTGTTTTGGTTTTGAAATGTTTTGCTTCATCAAACTATGGAACTTTAACGTCTCACCTAAACTAGTAACAGCCAATGCCACTAGATGGCAACACCACAATACTAAAACTGATGACTAATTGTACTGTGAACCACCAGGTGCCAGCACATTACCGCCAATCCTAGCACGCACTAATACATAACGCGGTATCAATACCATGCAACAAATATACTGTATTTTGAAAACGAAAACATATATTAATAATGTTGGTGTACAATATCCCACACAAGACCAACAGGAAGATGTTCATAACTAAATAAATTTCCTCTAGAAGAGTGTTAGGTTTGCTGTTTTAAGTTAAAAATATAAACCGTGTTCACGAACTAGTTGAGTCGACTTAGTACTAAACCGATTTAGTACCGCATTCACACACATGGTTAAAAGTGTATGTGTGAACGGGGCTTTAGTTTGCATGGCGGTGGTGAACCCTGGACCAGACGGCGGTACCTACCGACGATCGGCCCGCAGCTGACCCCCACGTCCTCGGCGTGGTCACAGTTGTGCTTGCCCCACGGAGGGTAGAAGCAGTCGCTGATGGAAGCCTCGTTGCCGACACACATCAGCTTCGTCAGCCAGATCTTCCCCTCCCCCTGTCCGTAGGCCTGCGTCACCGAGATCTGACTCCCGCTGCAAGGAAGCACCGGGTGAGGTCAGAGGCAACCACTGGGTAACATTGGTTGGTCGATTGTTTTACGTCCTGGCAACATCTAAGGTCATGTCAGAATGGGTACCGACTTGTGACAGTGCGCACTCATGACAACTTTATATATAATGCTTCCACACTGGGAAATCAGGCCACTGGCACCATGACCCGCTATCCCACTCAGTCACATTATCCTGACACTGAGCTAACCAGTCCCTGCCCTATCCTACTAATGCAGAGCGCAAGGCTAGGAAGCGACAAGTATAAATTTTTAAATCATTTGTTTGACTCGACCGGGAACCAAACTCCTGACTTTCCGCACACGAGGCTTGCGTTCTACCGCTTAGGCGACTGGCTGATTGACGATGTGGGTTAGTCTAATTGACCCTATTCACAACTAAGACAGGGTTTGCATGTGTCATCGATAGTCTTGCAAGTTCTTGAATTTAAATCTTTGGTTTGACTTTGAGTACCCTTGAATGTTCTTGAGTGTTCTTAGATCCTTGCTCCGCTTGGTCCCCAACCCCCTCCTTAAAGATTTGAAAGGACTAAATGTCAGCCAATTATGTAAAGCGATGTTTGTCTTAATACAATTTTGGTGTCTAAATGTTGCGTCTCTCCTTGAAAATGTTTTTGAATGTGATTGAATCTGGTGGCCAACTTTTTGTATGAAACCGTGACTTGGAGGTTCTTATAATAAAAAGATTTGTCAATGTAGTTTGGCACTGAAAACAATTATAATTTATAGCATATCACCATTGCCAGATTAACCTAACAGCAAAAGTAACATATGCTATGGGCCATGCATTTTCAAGGGCCCTGCATTAAATGCTTGCAAGCTATCAATAGCTACATGTAAGTAATTCTATTACTGCAATGTAGACATTTAGTGTTTTGTCTGGTTGTATAGCAAATGAAAAAAAAACACAAAAAACTCTACAATGCAAGTAAAACAATGTATTTTAAGCTTTATATGTATTTGTTTAATTTAGGGCCGCTTTATTAGAACACAATACACGACCTGCACTAGCGTGAAAGCTGCACAGTCTGATGAAAACAATTATCTACATTTGATTCTACATATCTAACTTAGATACTCATGCACTTATTAAACATTTGTCACCCCACAGAAGGGAATAGTGAGGCAATTTAATAGATTTGTTCCCACTGAAGCCTATGGTGTCAGACTTTTGGCATGTTTGCACTTCACATATCGTAGAAGTTTGCCATTTAAAATCAAAGGTACTTCACACAAAAGCAAGGTGGATTATATTAATGAACCTGATATATTTATCTCAGAAACTGATCGAAACTCAAAACTATCGGACTATGCAACTTTAGCGTGGCCCTGCAGACGACGTGTACAGGCAGGAACCAAGATATGAGCTTAGATGTTGCCAGGACGTAAAACTCCAACAAACAACAACAACCAAGAGCAGCTGTGCATGTAGGTGGTGCTGTGGTATGTGCACCGGGTACCAGTGCACAGAAAAGCGCTTAAAGTTGCATAGTCGATGGTTTTGAATTTCTGTCATTTTTCTGAGATAAATATATTAAGCTGATTGTCATAATCTACCTTACTTTAGTTTGAAATAACTTTTATTTTAAATGGCTATGTTTTGAGATATTTCAAGTGCAACTATGCAACATTAATTTTGGCAAGCATGCCAAGACTCTGACACCGTGGGCTTCTGCATTACCAGGTTCTCTTAAATTGTCTCAATATTCCATTCTATGCGGTGAGAAATGTTTGATAAGTGCATCAGTATCTAAGTTAGATAGGCAGAATCAAATCTAAATAATTGTTTTGGTTTAACAAATTTGATGCTTTAAATCAAGACAGCGAATGTTGACAATACTAACTGACCAGGAAGTGCAAGTCATTTCTAACATTGCCATACCGGCATCACACTGTAAGGGGAGGGGGCGCACCTGTAACCGAGCATGCGGCAGACGACTTGGGCATCCTTATTGTCGAACTGGTCGTCGCAGACGGTGCCATTCCGGTAGCCGTACTCGACGACGATGCGGCCGTGCAGGCGGTCCGGGCCACCGGCCAGGAACAGGCGCACGGGGGGCCCGCGGGTCACTGCAACACGCCGAGGCACAGTCAGCCGGGAGCACCCCGGGGCACATGGGACCAGTGTGATGAAAAGTGCCAAGGTCCGTACACCGGCCGGGCTCGTGAACCCGGATGGAGTGGGGCCGAGTCGGGTCGAATCAGGCCGAGTCGGGTGGAGTGGGGCCGAGTCGGGTGGAGTCAGGCTGAGTCAGGTGGAGTCGAGCAGAGTGGGATGGAGTCGGGCCGAGTAGGGTGGAGTCGGGTCAGGTCGGGTGGTGTCGGGATGAGCCCGGATTCACGAGGGGGCGGGGGGTGGGGTGGAGGGCGGAGCGGGGGGAGGGGGGGTCCGTGTGCAAACATAAAATTACAAAACAAAGTAAAGCCACACAACAAGGGAATAAAACACTGCATAATCCGATTTATATTCATATCTGTTCCTGGTCACGAAGTCTGTGTAAATAAGTGGCTTCTAGTTCTAATAGCTTCCAACTTTGTCTCCGCTGGTTCCTGCGACAGGTCTTGAACTTGAGTTACATGGAATTAAGGTGTATAGTACTCCTGACCTGCACTTTGAACCAATGCCACTTTGAGCTCAATCAGTAACAATGTGGTTCCTGGTGGGCAAAGTTGATAAGGTTTGTTCATACATTTTTTTTTTCTGACCAGAGGGAAATTGTGCTAGGAACTATTCTTGAGTAGAAAAATCTACCATTGGCAGTATTTTCACCAGTTCCTCATCCTCTTATAGCTAGCTGCCCACACCACAACACTACAGTGTGGATCTTGCACCAACAGGATGATCTCAGAAATATCTGTAATCTATTCCGAACTCCCTGGTCCCCCAGGAAGGACTGAATCTGTGACCCAGCTCATGGAGTCGCAGCTTCACCTTAGACGCTGGTCCCCCAGGAAGGACTGAATCTGCGACCCAGGTCATGGAGTCGCAGCTTCAGCTTAGACACTGGTCCCCCAGGAAGGACTGAATATGCGACCCAGCTCATGGAGTCACAGCTTCAGCTTAGACACTGGTCCCCCAGGAAGGACTGAATCTGCGACCCAGCTCACGGAGTCGCAGCTTCACCTTAGACGCTGGTCCCCCAGGAAGGACTGAATCTGCGACCCAGCTCACAGAGTCACAGCTTCAGCTTAGACACTGGTCCCCCAGGAAGGACTGAATCTGCAACCCAGCTCACGGAGTCGCAGCTTCACCTTAGACACCATAGGCCGTATACCTTAAACTCATTTAGAATTTATAACCAGATGCTTCCTGGTTACCAAACTTTGTAGGGCCTTTAGTTTTACCATACATTTGGTTCTAATCTAGATTCCAGTTGAATTGTCCTAGCACACATTTTATTACATTAGATATGATACTACTTTGTAGTATGCATCCCCAACCCATCTTTTACCGTATAAGCTAATCATACCTTAAGTCGTGGGTCACAGCTTCAGTCCCTCCCTACGTGACGGACCAATGGTTAGTTTCTCCAATGCCCTCACACTGCAGCTAGTTGTGTGATTGTCGCTCAATTTTCACTTTCCAATCTGGTGTTTTTAGATTTGAGTGCCTGGAATGCACATCAACCTCGGCTACCTGTGGAGCTCAATATTCTATCCACAGTTGGTTAGACTTGAAGCGCCATATCGCCCAATAAGACCATGACATTGTTACTTTTGATTCAACTCTATATCCCTTAATAATGCATCAAGGTAATCGACGTGAACGCACAATGTTAGCCACAGCTAATGGTAAGTACGTGAATCCTACACCGTGCCACCCGATCCCATAATTCCTTTCATGATGCATCTGAATAGGACACCTGCTCTTCGATCTGGACAGAGCATCTTAGCGACCCATGAACCATGCATACAAGTGCGGACAATAGACCCAGTCAGCGAATCGAGCTGCCCGTCCCGCCCCGCCCCGCCCCGCCCCGCCCTACCCCACCTCGCCTCGCCCCGCCCCGCCCCGCCCCACCCCACCCCGCCCCATTCCATGAACCCACACAACACCTACCCCTGGGTCACACATCACCTACCCCTGGGCCCCACATCACCTACCCCTGGGCCACACAACACCTACCTCTGGGCCACACAACACCTACCCCATGGCCACACAACACCTACCCCTGGGCCACACAACACCTACACCTGGGCCACACAACACCTACCCCTGGGCCACACATCACCTACCCCTGGGCCAACACAGCAACTACCCCTGGGCCACACAGCACATACCCCTGGGCCACACAACACCTACCCCTGGGCCAACACAGCAACTACCCCTGGGCCACACAGCACATACCCCTGGGCCACACAACACTTACCCCTGGGCCACACAACACCTACACCTGGGCCACACAACACCTACCCCTGGGCCAACACAGCACATACCCCTGGGCCACACAACACCTACCCCTGGGCCACAACACCTACACCTGGGCCACACAGCACCTATCCATGAACCCACTCAGCACCTACACCTGGGCCACACATCACCTACCCCTGGGCCACACAGCTGCTATACCTGGGCCAACACAGCAACTACCCCTGGGCCAACACAGCAACTACCCCTGGGCCACACAGCACATACCCCTGGGCCACACAACACCTACCCCTGGGCCAACACAGCAACTACCCCTGGGCCAACACAGCAACTACCCCTGGGGCACACAACACCTACCCCTGGGCCCACACAACACCTACACCTGGGCCACACAGCACCTATCCATGAACCCGCTCAGCACCTACACCTGGGCCACACAACACCTACCCCTGGGCCACACAGCTCCTATACCTGGGCCCACAAATCACCTACCCCTGGGCATACACAGCACCTATCCCATGGCCGCACAACACATACCCCTGGGTCACACATCACCTACCCCTGGGCCACACATCAACTACCCCTGGGTCACACAGCACCTACCCCTGGGCCACACAACACCTGCCCCTGGGCCAACACAGCAACTACCCCTGGGCCACACAGCACATACCCCTGGGCCCACACAACACCTACCCCTGAGCCACACAGCTCCTATACCTGGGCCCACACATCACCTACCCCTGGGCATACACAGCACCTATCCATGCCACACAACACCTACCCCTGGGTCACACAGTACCTACCCCTGGCACACAACACCTACCCCTGGGCCACACAACACCTACCCCTGGGCCACACAACACCTATCCATGAACCCACTCAGCACCTACACCTGGGCCACACATCACCTACCATGGGCCCTCACAACAACCTACCCCTGGGCCACACATCTCCTATACCTGGGCCCACACATCACCTACCCCTGGGCATACACAGCACCCATCCCATAGCCACGCAACACCTACCCCTGAGCCACACAGCACCTACCCCTGGGCCCACACAACACCTACCCCTGAGCCACACAGCTCCTATACCTGGGCCCACACATCACCTACCCCTGGGCATACACAGCACCTATCCCATGGCCACACAACACCTACCCCTGGGTCACACAGTACCTACCCCTGGGCCACACAACACCTACCCCTGGGCCACACAACACCTACCCCTGGGCCACACAACACCTATCCATGAACCCACTCAGCACCTACACCTGGGCCACACATCACCTACCCATGGGCCCTCACAACACCTACCCCTGGGCCACACATCTCCTATACCTGGGCCCACACATCACCTACCCCTGGGCATACACAGCACCCATCCCATAGCCACGCAACACCTACCCCTGAGCCACACAGCACCTACCCCTGGGCCCACACAACACCTACACCTGGGCCCACACACCTACCCCTGGGCCACACAGCACCTACAACCGGGACACACAACACCTACCCCTTGGCCACACATCACCTCCCCCTGGGCCCACACAGCACCTAACCCTGGGCACAGCACCAACCCCTGGGCCACACAGCACCTACACCTTGGTCACACAGCATCTACCCCATGGCCCACACAACACCTACCCCTGGCCCACACAACACCTACCCTTGGGCCACACAGCATGTACCCCGGGGCCACACATCACCTACACCTGGGTCACACATCACCTACCCCTGGGCCCACACAACACCTACCCCTGGCCGACACAGAACCTACCCCTGGACCATACATCGCCTATCCATAAACCCACACATCACCTAACCCTGGGCCCACACATGACCTACCCCTGGGCCCACATAGCACCTACCCCATGGCCCACAACCCTACACCTGGGACCACACAACACATACCCCTGGGCGCCACACAACACCTACCTGTGGGCCCACACAGCACCTACACCTGGGCCACACAGCACCTATGCATAAACCCAAATACCGGGTCACATAGCACCTACCCCTGGGCCCAGAACCCTACACCTGGGACCACACACCACCTACTCATGGGCCCACACAGCACCTACACCTGGGCCACACAGCACCTATGCTTAAACCCACACATCACCTACCCCTGGGCCCACATAGCACCTACCCCTGGGCCCACAACCCTACACCTGGGACCACACACCACCTACCCGTGGGCCCACACAGCACCTACACCTGGGCCACACAGCCCCTATCCATAAACCCACACATCACCTAACCCTGGAACCACACAGCACCTACCCCTGTGCCAACACAATACCTACCCCTGGGCCCTAACACCACCTACCCCTGGTCACACATTACTTACCCCTGGGCCCACAGAGCACACCCACGTCCTCGTGGTGGCCGCAGTCATTGGAGTCCCATCCGCCATGCCTGCAGCTCGCCACATCCTGCTCAGAGCCATCACACTGCAGCCTGTTCAGCCAGATCCGGGTCCCGGCCGGCGCCGGCCCAAAGAAGTTCTTGGCGGAAACGGCCCACGATCCGCTGGAACAAGCGGAACACAAGATCAAGATTGGTTTATTTAACGACACCTCGAGAGCACATTGATTTTTATCATCGGCTACCGGACGTCAAACATATAGTCATTCTGACATATTTCGTTGGAGGAAACCTGCTGCCACCACATAGGCTACTCTTTTCAATAAGCAGCAAGGGGTCTTTTAATATTTATATGTACTTTCCCACAGACAGGACAGCACATACCACAGCCTTTGTTGAACCAGTTGTGGACCACTGGTTGGAGTGGAAAATAGCCCAAACTGCAAATTGGTTCACTGAACAGGATCGATCGGATGACCCACACCTTCACAGGCGGACATGCTACCACTTGAGCTACGTCCCACTCCCACGAAACACAAGAATGCGCCTGTGAGTAATGGCTGCGCAGCCCGTGAGTAATGGCTGCGCAGCCCGTGAGTAATGGCTGCGAAGCCCGTGAGGAATGGCTGTGGAGCCTGTGAGTAATGGCTGCACAGCCCGTGAGTAATGGCTGCGCAGCTCGTGAGTAATGGCTGCGAAGCCCGTGAGGAATGGCTGTGGAGCCTGTGAGTAATGGCTGTGCAGCCCGTGTGTAATGGCTGTGGAGCCTGTGAGTAATGGCTACGCAGCCCGTGAGTAATGGCTGCGCATCCCGTGAGTAATGGCTGCGAAGCCCGTGAGGAATGGCTGTGGAGCCTGTGCGTAATGGCTGTGCAGCCCGTGTGTAATGGCTGTGGAGCCTGTGAGTAATGGCTGCACAGCCCGTGAGTAATGGCTGCGCAGCCCGTGAGTAATGGCTGCACAGCCCATGAGTAATGGCGCACATTGAGTCATGGTTATATGGCTAGTAGAAGCGTTTTAATATCAATAACATCGTGGCGCTACACGGGTGGCAACATTTAAGGTCATATCAGGACAACATGGCGTTACATGTTTTAAATCTATTTTTGTTTGCTCTACCTTCTAGTAACCACTCAAATCAATTCAAGGAGATGCCAACTTACACTCATTGCGGCTTTATAGTGCTGCCCCACTGGGCTACCACACCGTTGTCACCCGCAATATTCTGCTTAGTCACATTATTCTGACACTGTTTCAACCAGTCCTTGCCCTCCTGGCTGTTAATACTGAGTACTCGTGAGGCAATGTAGCGACATCTGTCAGTTTTATTAGTCAAGATTTACAGCTGCAGAGTCAGATGAAAGCATAAAGTTGTTGAACCCAGAAGCACTGACCTAGATTGGCTTCTACATATGAAACTGACCAGACGGGATGGCCGAATGAGTTAGAGCGTCCGTCTCCCGTGCTGGTAGATCGTGGGGTCGTGGGTTCGAACCCTGGTCGAGTCAAACCAATGATGTAAAAATTGATACTTGTCGCTTCCTAGCCAGGCACTTGGCATTATTAGGATAGGGCAAGGACTGGTTGGCTCAGTGTCAGGATAATGTGACTGAGTGGGATACCAGGTCATGGTGCCGGCGGCCTGGTTTCCCAGTGGGACAGCACTATAAAGTCGCTATGAGTGCGCACTGTCACAAGTCGGTACCCGTCCTGATATGACCTTAGATGTTGCAAGGACGTAAAACAACAACAAACTAACATATGAAACTTACATACTGTGCACTCATGATGCATGTGTTACTGCATAGAGGGGCACACTAAGTCAATGTAAGAGAACCTGTTCCCGCTGAAGCCTATGATGTCAGCATTTTGACAAACATGCCAACATTAGATTACCATTTCACTTCAAATATCCAAGTTAGCCATTTAAAAAGCAAGTTACTTGAAACTAAAGTAAGGTAGATCATAACAATCATAATATACTTGTTTAACTACAAAGGTAGAACCTCAACACCATCGGACTATGCAGCTTTAACCACTGTCCAGACGCGGGGTGGGGTGGGTTGTGCTGCCTGTGAAAAGGCACTTACTAGTAGCCGAGCATGCGGCAGACGACGCGCGCATCCTTGTCGTCGAACTGGTCATCGCACACCGTGCCGTTCTCGCCGCCCCGCTGCACCAAGACACGGCCATGCAGGTGGTCGGGGCCGCCGGCCACGAACGCGCCCCCTGTCGCCGGACGGGCCTCGGTAGTGGTCGGCACCGCGCCTGCGCACATAATTCAAGACTCAGCGGACACTACACAAGTCAGCACACGTTATGTAGAACGAGTGTTAACATTGTTAATGGGGAAAAGCCCCAAAGAAATAATAAAAGAGGACACTAGTATCTTAGTTAGACAGGCATAATAACATCTATGTATCGAAGCAGATGTTTGGGTTTTAAAGATATGATTTCATCGGGTTATGCCAGTTTAAGGTAGGGAGTTGACATTACAGACACAAAGTGCACTCACGTGTGGGTCCACAGTGAATGCTGACGTCACTGCTATGTGTGCACGTGGTGGTGCGCCACTCGGCATGACGGCAGTCCTCCAGGGAGCTTTCTGTCCCGCGACAAACCACGTTCGACAAAAGCACGGGCAGGGTCTGAGAGCCGGCTCCATACTGGGTGCCCACGGGCTGCGCGGCTCCATATGTGTCACTGAAACAACGCATAACACAAGGTCACACAAGGTCACATCTGACATGAACATGGGCAGAGTCTGAGAGTGTATGTGTCATTGAAACAACGGACAATACAAGGTCAAATGTTTGTGTGTGAGAGCCGGCTCCATACTGGGTGCTCACAGGCTGAGCGGCTCCATATGTGCCACTGAAACAATGCATAGCACAAGGTCACACAAGGTCACATCTAACATGAACATGGGCAGAGTCTGAGATTGTATGTGTCATTGAAACAATGGACAATACAATGTCAAATGGCTGTGTCTGAGAGCCGGCTCCATACTGGGTGCATGTGTCATTGAAACTACCACATCTTCGAGATCGTCAGGGGCCCTGAAACCATCGCCAACGGCTCCGAAACCGAGAGTAACGATGGTGACTAGCAACTACCAACCTGCAGGGTTGCGCAAAACTGCACACTATGACCTCCCCGAGAGCCACATGCGGTTCCGGTGGGCCAGAAGCACCACATGGTCAGAGCAGGGAGCCCCCTGAGGTCCCACTGGGGAGCCCGGTGAGGTCCCATCAGGGAGACCTGTGGGGTCCCATGAGGGAGCCCGTGAGGTCCCATGAGGGACCCCCTATGAGGTCCCATCAGGGACCCTACGTAGTCCCAAAGAAATAAAAAAAATAAAAAAATGGGAGACAAACTAACGCCGACCCACCCACCAACCCTGGCTCATACCCTGCCAGGGCTCAACACAACACAGCCCCAGGCCGAGAGCCCCGTGAGGTCCCAACCAAAAAAAACATTAAAAAAAAACACACATAAAATAACTACAACCCCATAAAACCCGCTCACACCGAGAGCCCCCGTGAGGTCCCAGGCACTGCACCCACACCGGGAGCCATGTGCGGTCCTGGATACACCGGGTGTGACATCCTCGACACCCGCACCCACAATGTCGGTTCCCGATTCGATCACCGATGGAGTGGGTGCTGGGGTCATGGACACTAAACCTCACACACACCAATCACACTCTGGTCCAACTTGCAACAGGGGCCTGGAGGACCGACACGCCGCCCATGGCCCTGTTACCGGCGTGGCCGGTTCCCGCTTCGATCACCGGTGACGGAGGTACAGGACCGTGGGCCCCAAGAACCAGGTGCCACTGGTGGGCCACCATTGCACCACGCCACAAATGCACTGTAGCCATGAAGACCCCCCCCCCCCCCCCCCCCGCCACCTCCCTGCCATCCCACAGAAGAAGCTAGAGTTAAAAACGATATAAACACCCAACAAAAACTACCAAAAACAGGCCGTTTTAACGGCGCCGTTTAATCAATTCTGCAATCCTGCAGCCAGTAACCGCTAGGTCACGAACACCTCACAGACGCAAGGTGACTTACGGGTATCCGAGCATCCTGCAGCCAGTAACCGCTAGGTCACGAACACCTCACAGACGCAAGGTGACTTACGGGTATCCGAGCATCCTGCAGCCAGTAACCGCTAGGTCACGAACACCTCACAGACGCAAGGTGACTTACGGGTATCCGAGCATCCTGCAGCCAGTAACCGCTAGGTCACGAACACCTCACAGACGCAAGGTGACTTACGGGTATCCGAGCATCCTGCAGACGACGCGCGCTGCCTCCACCCCGAAGCCGCTCGTGCACACCGTGCCCTCCTGACCCGACCTGGTCACGTGCAGGCGGCCGTGCAGCCGGTCCGGCCCGTCCTCTAGCGAGAGACTGAACTGCGGCTGTCCGGACACTGCGGAGCAGAACGAGAGGTCAACAAGCAGCTAGTCCGGCAGATGTTGAGGGAATTGTGCGTTTGACGATACAAACATGAGCTTTGGTACACTGTTACTGTGTTACAGTTAGGACATGCCTCAAGGAAGATTGTTTAGCTATAGGACCATCGTAGATTTGTCCCATGGCCATAAGTGTGGTGAGTGGTGGTTGACGCTGTGCACGAGTGAATTAAGAACACCGACTGAGCGCACGGAGCGGAGATAGATTTCAAGATGAATACAAATCCATGGGAATAAGTGGGTCATTCTCTAAAACTGGATTCTAAAATGTGACATGGAAACCCAAAGTGAAAAGCTTCCAAATAATAACAAAATGTATTCCAATTAATAGCAGAATCCACGTTTCTACAAATGTTGACATGTTGTGCATATGTGATATGTTATTTGACTTGCTATCAATAAAAGAAAAACATAATTATCAGCATCGTAACCTGCAGACCAAATATGTGATGCCCAGTTTGAGAGAATAACCCAAATCACAAGCATTTTGCTTCTTTCATTATTCCTTTATTCATCCACTGTAATTAACTTTCATGGGTGGTTGGTTGTTGGAGTTTTACGTCCTGACAACATCGTATCCCCATCCCCAACATACTGCCCTCTCTGACGTCACCGAATGAGGGCATTGAAACGCGGAATCATTTGGGTATTCTTAACTGTTCGAAGCTCTAAATCATGATGCACAGCATGCCGGCGTTATTATTATTACAGTACCAATGTAGTGGAGGGTGCCTGGTAGTTCCGTGTGCACCCGCTAGCCAGAACTGGCGCTGCAGTCTAATGGGGGGGCTCACCATCTATACTTAACCCCCACTCTGCGTCTGCATCTGCCCCCCCCCCCCCTCCCACGCACACACACATACTTTTTAATCATATATGCATCTTTAGGTAAAGTTCAACAATGCGGGTGTTGTGAATTCGACTGGTTCTTTAGGAACGGCTGAAGCTGCGACTCAGCACGCCGGGACACAGCTTCAGCTTACATGGGGTAAGGTGAGAGAGGTGGTGACACACACACAAAGTGCTACTTTATCTAAGTCACAGCTTCAGCTTACATGGGGGAAGGTGAGAGAGGTGGTGACACACACACAAAGCACTACTTTATCTAAGTCACAGCTTCAGCTTACATGAGGGAAGGTGAGAGAGGTGGTGAACACACACACAAAGCGCTACTTTATCTAAGTCACAGCTTCAGCTTACACGGGGGAAGGTGAGAGAGGTGGTGACACACACACAAAGCGCTACTTTATCTAAGTCACAGCTTCAGCTTACATGGGGTAAGGTGAGAGAGGTGGTGAACACACACACAAAGCACTACTTTATCTAAGTCACAGCTTCAGCTTACATGGGGGAAGGTGAGAGAGGTGGTGAACACACACACAAAGCACTACTTTATCTAAGTCACAGCTTCAGCTTACATGGGGGAAGGTGAGAGAGGTGGTGAACACACACACAAAGCGCTACTTTATCTAAGTCACAGCTTCAGCTTACATGGGGGAAGGTGAGAGAGGTGGTAAACACACACACAAAGCGCTACTTTATCTAAGTCACAGCTTCAGCTTACATGGGGGAAGGTGAGAGAGGTGGTGAACACACACACAAAGCGCTACTTTATCTAAGTCACAGCTTCAGCTTACATGGGGAAGGTAAGAACAACAGCTTCAGCTTACACGGGGGAAGGTGAGAGAGGTGGTAAACACACACACAAAGCGCTACTTTATCTAAGTCACAGCTTCAGCTTACATGGGGGAAGGTGAGAGAGGTGGTAAACACACACACAAAGCGCTACTTTATCTAAGTCACAGCTTCAGCTTACATGGGGGAAGGTGAGAGAGGTGGTGAACACACACACAAAGCGCTACTTTATCTAAGTCACAGCTTCAGCTTACATGGGGGAAGGTGAGAGAGGTGGTGAACACACACACAAAGCACTACTTTATCTAAGTCACAGCTTCAGCTTACACGGGGGAAGGTGAGAGAGGTGGTAAACACACACACAAAGTGCTACTTTATCTAAGTCACAGCTTCAGCTTACATGGGGGAAGGTGAGAGAGGTGGTGAACACACACACAAAGCGCTACTTTATCTAAGTCACAGCTTCAGCTTACATGGGGGAAGGTGAGAGAGGTGGTGACACACACACAAAGCACTACTTTATCTAAGTCACAGCTTCAGCTTACATGGGGGAAGGTGAGAGAGGTGGTGACACACACACAAAGCACTACTTTATCTAAGTCACAGCTTCAGCTTACAGGGGGAAGGTGAGAGGGTGGTAAACACACACACAAAGCTACTTTATCTAAGTCACAGCTTCAGCTTACATGGGGGAAGGTGAGAGAGGTGGTAAACACACACACAAACGCTACTTTATCTAAGTCACAGCTTCAGCTTACATGGGGTAAGGTGAGAGAGGTGGTGAACACACACACACAAAGCGCTACTTTATCTAAGTCACAGCTTCAGCTTACATGGGGGAAGGTAAGAGAGGTGAACACACACACAAAGCGCTACTTTATCTAAGTCACAGCTTCAGCTTACATGGGGGAAGGTGAGAGAGGTGGTGAACACACACACAAAGCGCTACTTTATCTAAGTCACAGCTTCAGCTTACATGGGGGAAGGTGAGAGAGGTGGTGAACACACACACAAAGCACTACTTTATCTAAGTCACAGCTTCAGCTTACATGGGGGAAGGTGAGAGAGGTGGGAACACACACACAAAGCACTACTTTATCTAAGTCACAGCTTCAGCTTACATGGGGAAGTGAGAGAGACAAGGGAAGGGAGAGAGGTGGAACCACACACAAAGCTACTTTACTAAGACGTAACACACACAAAGCGCTACTTTATCTAAGTCACAGCTTCAGCTTACATGGGGGAAGGTGAGAGAGGTGGTGACACACACACAAAGCACTACTTTATCTAAGTCACAGCTTAGCTTACATGGGGAAGGTGAAGAGGTGGAACAACACACAAAGTACTTTATCTAAGTCACAGTTCAGTTACACGGGGGAAGGTGAGAGAGGTGGTGAAACACACCCACACAAAGCACTTCTTTATCTAAGTCACAGCTTCAGCTTACACGGGGGAAGGTGAGAGTTGTGGTGAACACACACACACAAAGGGCTACTTTATCGAAGTCACAGCTTCAGCTTACATGGGGGAAGGTGAGAGAGGTGGTGACACACACACAAAGCACTACTTTATCTAAGTCACAGCTTCAGCTTACATGGGGGAAGGTCAGAGAGATAGTGAACACACACACAAAGTGCTACTTTATCTAAGTCACAGCTTCAGCTTACACGGGGGAAGGTGAGAGAGGTGGTAAACACACACACAAAGTGCTACTTTATCTAAGTCACAGCTTCAGCTTACATGGGGGAAGGTGAGAGAGGTGGTGAACACGCACACAAAGCACTACTTTATCTAAGTCACAGCTTCAGCTTACACTGGGGAAGGTAAGAGAGGTGGTGAACACACACACACAAAGCACTACTTTATCTAAGTCACAGCTTCAGCTTACATGGGGGAAGGTGAGAGAGGTGGTAAACACACACACAAAGTGCTACTTTATCTAAGTCACAGCTTCAGCTTACACGGGGGAAGGTGAGAGTGGTGGTGAACACACCCACACAAAGCACTTCTTTATCTAAGTCACAGCTTCAGCTTACACGGGGGAAGGTGAGAGTTGTGGTGAACACACACACACAAAGGGCTACTTTATCGAAGTCACAGCTTCAGCTTACACGGGGGAATGTGAGAGAGGTGGTGAACACACACACAAAGCCCTACGTTATCTAATTCACAGCTTCAGCTTACATGGGGGTAGGTTAGAGAGGTGGTGAACACACACACAAAGCACTACGTTATCTAAGTCACAGCTTCAGCTTACATGGGGGAAGGGGAGAGAGGTGGCGAACACACACACACAAAGCGCTACTTTATCTAAGTCACAGCTTCAGCTTACATGGGGGAAGGTGAGAGAGATGGTGAACACACACACAAAGCACTACGTTACCTAAGTCACAGCTTCAGCTTACATGGGGGAAGGTGAGAGAGGTGGTGACACACACACAAAGCGCTACTTTATCTAAGTCACAGCTTCAGCTTACATGGGGTAAGGTGAGAGAGGTGGTGAACACACACACAAAGCACTACTTATCTAAGTCAAGCTTCAGCTTACATGGGGGAAGGGAGGAGGACACACACAAAGCTACTTTATCTAAGTCACAGCTTCAGCTTACATGGGGGAAGGTGAGAGAGGTGGTGAACACACACAAAGCACTACTTTATCTAAGTCACAGCTTCAGCTTACATGGGGGAAGGTGAGAGAGGTGGTGACACACACACAAAGCACTACTTTATCTAAGTCACAGCTTCAGCTTACATGGGGGAAGGTGAGAGAGGTGGTGACACACACACAAAGCACTACTTTATCTAAGTCACAGCTTCAGCTTACATGAGGGTAGGTGAGAGAGGTGGTGACACACACACAAAGCACTACTTTATCTAAGTCACAGCTTCAGCTTACATGGGGGAAGGTGAGAGAGGTGGTGACACACACACAAAGCGCTACTTTATCTAAGTCACAGCTTCAGCTTACACGGGGGAAGGTGAGAGAGGTGGTGAACACACACACAAAGCGCTACTTTATCTAAGTCACAGCTTCAGCTTACATGGGGGAAGGTGAGAGAGGTGGTGAACACACACACAAAGCACTACTTTATCTAAGTCACAGCTTCAGCTTACATGAGGGAAGGTGAGAGAGGTGGTGAACACACACACAAAGCACTACTTTATCTAAGTCACAGCTTCAGCTTACATGAGGGAAGGTGAGAGAGGTGGTGACACACACACAAAGCGCTACTTTATCTAAGTCACAGCTTCAGCTTACATGGGGGAAGGTGAGAGAGGTGGTGAACACACACACACAAAGTGCTACTTTATCTAAGTCACAGCTTCAGCTTACATGGGGGAAGGTGAGAGAGGTGGTGAACACACACACAAAGCGCTACTTTATCTAAGTCACAGCTTCAGCTTACATGGGGGAAGGTGAGAGAGGTGGTGACACACACACAAAGCGCTACTTTATCTAAGTCACAGCTTCAGCTTACATGGGGGAAGGTGAGAGAGGTGGTGACACACACACAAAGCACTTTATCTAAGTCACAGCTCAGCTTACATGGGGGAAGGTGAGAGAGGTGGTGAACACACACACAGCACTACTTTATCTAAGTCACAGCTTCAGCTTCATGGGGGAAGGTGAGAGAGGTGGTGACACACACACAAAGCGTACTTTATCTAAGTCACAGCTTCAGCTTACATGGGGGAAGGTGAGAGAGGTGGTGACACACACACAAAGCGCTACTTTATCTAAGTCACAGCTTCAGCTTACATGGGGGAAGGTGAGAGAGGTGGTGAACACACACACAAAGCGCTACTTTATCTAAGTCACAGCTTCAGCTTACATGGGGGAAGGTGAGAGAGGTGGTGAACACACACACACAAAGCACTACTTTATCTAAGTCACAGCTTCAGCTTACATGGGGGAAGGTGAGAGAGGTGGTGAACACACACACAAAGCGCTACTTTATCTAAGTCACAGCTTCAGCTTACATGGGGGAAGGTGAGAGAGGTGGTGAACACACACACAAAGCACTACTTTATCTAAGTCACAGCTTCAGCTTACATGGGGGAAGGTGAGAGAGGTGGTGAACACACACACACAAAGCACTACTTTATCTAAGTCACAGCTTCAGCTTACATGGGGGAAGGTGAGAGAGGTGGTGACACACACACAAAGCACTACTTTATCTAAGTCACAGCTTCAGCTTACATGGGGGAAGGTGAGAGAGGTGGTGAACACACACACAAAGCACTACTTTATCTAAGTCACAGCTTCAGCTTACATGGGGGAAGGTGAGAGAGGTGGTGAACACACACACAAAGCGCTACTTTATCTAAGTCACAGCTTCAGCTTACATGGGGGAAGGTGAGAGAGGTGGTGAACACACACACAAAGCACTACTTTATCTAAGTCACAGCTTCAGCTTACATGGGGGAAGGTGAGAGAGGTGGTGAACACACACACAAAGCACTACTTTATCTAAGTCACAGCTTCAGCTTACATGGGGGAAGGTGAGAGAGGTGGTGAACACACACACAAAGCGCTACTTTATCTAAGTCACAGCTTCAGCTTACATGGGGGAAGGTGAGAGAGGTGGTGACACACACACAAAGCGCTACTTTATCTAAGTCACAGCTTCAGCTTACATGGGGGAAGGTGAGAGAGGTGGTGAACACACACACAAAGCACTACTTTATCTAAGTCACAGCTTCAGCTTACATGGGGGAAGGTGAGAGAGGTGGTGAACACACACACACAAAGCACTACTTTATCTAAGTCACAGCTTCAGCTTACATGGGGGAAGGTGAGAGAGGTGGTGACACACACACAAAGCGCTACTTTATCTAAGTCACAGCTTCAGCTTACATGGGGGAAGGTGAGAGAGGTGGTGAACACACACACAAAGTGCTACTTTATCTAAGTCACAGCTTCAGCTTACATGGGGGAAGGTGAGAGAGGTGGTGAACACACACACCCAACTCTTTGGCGGAGGGCTCCTCGGCCCCCCCTCTACCAGAACTCTGACATTGCTCCTTATGAGCCCCTCCTGTAGTTATCTCTTCTGCTCCTCATGAGCCCCTCACTGTTTTGCTCATCACGAGCCTGTTTGTTTGCTCCTCATGAGCCCCTTCCTTGCCTTGTTCCTCCTCAGCCTGTTTTACCTGTTCCTCTGTATGCTCTGTTGAGGCGTTAATAAAACGCCTTTTTCTCCCACCCCCGCCTTGCTTTCTTCCTTTTCGCGCATCAAATTGTTATGTTTGTACTTCAAATATTTAAAAAGGTAAGCATATAAAAGTTGCTTCAAACTAAAGCATGGTGGATTATAGCAATCAAGCTAGAAAATATCTTTGAAAATGACAGAAACTCAAAATCATCGGACAATGCAACTTAAGGCCGTGTCTCCATAGACTGTTCCCTTGTGGCGTATTCCCTTGTTCCACGTTCACTTCCAACCTTGTGACGCGGCACACAGACAATGAACCTGTGTTTTGTTTAGTGGCCGTTCCCATAGGTTGGACCCAGGGACCGTATGGCCTTGTGCACGGAACATGTGATGTATACTGACCGGGAACATAGAGAATGAACATCTTCATTGTCTGTGTAGTGCATCACAAGGTCACAAGTGAACACAGAACAAGGGAACACGCCACAAGGGAACAGGGAACACTCTATGGATACACAGCCTTACGCAGAAGCTGCTACTGGGTGACAGTTTGAGTTCTTCCTTGGAATTCCATGTTGAAGCCACGTGACCGGAAGTGACGTAAGGCACCCACCTAGCGGCCCGCAGCTGATGCTGACGTCCTGCGCATGACCACAGGGGGCGGGACGCGGGCCGTACGAGCACTGCCCGATGTCCGACTCGTCTCCCCGACACACCATATCGAGCGCCACGCTTGGACCCGAGTAGGACCCGTACAGCCGGCCCAGCACGGCGCCCGGGGTCGGCCTGGGGAGCAGGGAGCAAGACGGTGAAAGTAAAAGTAAAGCTTGTTTTATTTAACAATGTCTCTAGAGCGTGTTGATTTTTGTTATTATATTATCGCCTATTGGACGTCAAACATGGTCATTCTGACATATTGATTGCCCTGGAGGAAACCCAATGCTGCCACATAGGCTATTTTTTCCGATAAGCAGCAAGGGGTCTTTTATATGCACTTTCTCACAGACAGGACAACACCTACCACAGCCTTTGATGAACCAGTTGTGGACCACTGGTTGGAATTGAAATTAGCTCAAACTGCAAATGTGCCCACTAAGAAGGATCGATCCGATGACCTACAGCTTCACAAGTTGACACTCTACCGCCTGAGCCACGTTCTGCACCGTCTGAGCAAGGATCCTCAGGCCGACACCCGGGCCGTGTTTGCAGTCACGGTTCGGTGGTTTTAGAATATCCTTTTGTCGACGATAGAGGTGTCCTTAGCATATATTAAGCCGGGCGGTGGAGGTGGCCGACCTAGTTCACACCTGTGCTGCACCCTCGTGTGAATGTCACCTACCTGCCGGTGAGCATCCTGCACACGACGCTGGCGTCCTCAGACCGGAAGTTGGCGTTGCACACTGTGCCGGAACCACGTGACGAGGTGACAACGAGGACGCCGTGCAGGAAGTCGGGCCCCAGGGCGAGCCTCACCTGCGACGTGATCGGGGTGAGCGTAGGCGGGGCTCGGGTCGGCTCGCGGTTCTCTGCAGCCAAGACAGGTGGTGCACATGAACAAAATGTCACTAAACTACACCATGCAAACACACCAACGAAATGTCACTAAGCTACACCATGCAACACATCAATCAAATGTCAGTAAACTACACCATGCAGCACATCAATCAAATGTCAGTAAACTACACCATGCAGCACATCAAGGAAATGTCACTAAACTACACCATGCAGCACATCAATGAAATGTCACTAAACTACACCATGCAACACATCAATCAAATGTCAGTAAACTACACCATGCAGCAGATCAACGAAATGCCACTAAACTACACCATGCAGCACATCAATGAAATGTCACTAAACTACACCATGCAACACATCAATCAAATGTCAGTAAACTACACCATGCAGCACATCAACGAAATGTCACTAAACTACACCATGCAGCACATGAACGAAATGTCACTAAACTACACCATGCAGCACATCAACGAAATGTCAGTAAGCTACACCATGCAACACACCAAGGAAATGTCAGAAAACTACACCATGCAACATATCAATCAAATAGCACTAAACTACACCATGCAGCACATCAACGATATGTCACTAAACTACACCATTCAGCACATCACTGAAATGTCAGTAAACTACACCATGCAGCACATCAACAAAATGTCACTAAACTACACCATGCAGTACATCACTGAAATGTCACTAAGCTACACCATGCAACACATCAACAAAATGTCACTAAACTACACCATGCATCACATCAACGAAATGTCACTAAACTACTCCATGCAGCACATCAACGATATGTCACTAAACTACACCATGCAACACATCAACGATATGTCACTAAACTACACCATGCAACACATCAATGATATGTCACTAAGCTACACCATGTGGTACATCAACGATATGTAACTAAACTACACCATGCAACACCTCAACGATATGTCAATAAACTACACCATGCAGCACATCAACGGTATGTCACTAAACTACAACATGCAGCACATCAACGATATGTCACTAAACTACACCATGCAGCACATCAACGATATGTCAACAAACTACACCATGCACCACATCAACGATATGTCAATAAACTACATCATGCAGCACATTAACGACATGTTGCTTTGCTACAACATGCAGGATATTAACGACATGTCATTTAACTACAACATGCAGTACATTAACGACATGTCATTTAACTAAGCCATGCAGCACATTAACAACATGTCGCTCAGTTACACCATGCATTAACGATATGTCATTTAACTACACCATGCAGCACATTAATGACATGTCATTTATCTACACCATGCATCACATTAACAACATCCCATTTAACTACACCATGCAGCATATTAATGACATGTCATGTAACTACAGCATGCAACACATTAATGACATGCCATTTAATTACACCATGCATCACGTTAACAACATGCCATTTAACCACACCATGCAGCACATTAACGACATGTAACTTAACTACACCATGCAGTACTTTAACGACATGTCAATAAACTACACCATGCAGCACATTAACGATATGCCATTTAACTAAGCAATGCAGCACATTAATGACATGTCATTTAACTACACCATGCAGCACATCAATGACATGCCATTTAACTACACCATTCAGTACATTAACGACATGTCATTTAACTACACCATGCAGCACATCAACCATATGTCAATAAACTACACCATGCAGCACATCAATGAGATGTCACTAAACTACACACTGCAGCACATTAACACCATGTCGCTAAACTACTACATGCTGCACATTAACGATATGGTGTAGCTAAACAACATGTCGTTAATGTGATGTATGGTGTAGCTAAACGACATGTCAATAAACTACACCAAGCAACACATACATAACATGTTGTTTAACTACGTCTTGCAGCACATCAATGACATAATGTTTAACTAGATGATTCAGCACATTAACGACATGTCATTCAGTTACTACATGCAGCACATTAATGACATATCATTTAACTGCACCGTGCAGCACATCAATGATATGTCAATACACTACAGAATGCAGCACATTAACAACATGTCATAACTACTACATGCAGCACATTAATGACATGTCATTTAACTAAACCGTGCAGCATGTTAATGACATTTAACTACACCATGCAGCATATTAATGAGATGTCGCTTAACTGCACCGTGGAGCACATTAATGACATGTCATAACTACTACATGCAGCACATTACCAACATGTCCTTTAACTACACCATGCAGCACATTAACGACATGTCATTTAACTACACCTGCAGCATAGTAAAGACATGTTGTCACTACTACATACAGCACATTAACGACTTGTCGTTTAGCTACCATGCAGCACATTAACAACATGTCATTGAACTACACCAAGCAGCGCATTAATGACATGTCATAACTACTGCATGCAACACATTAACGACATGTCGTGTAACTATTACATGCAACACATTAATGACATGCCATTTTACTACTACAGGCAGCACATTAACAACATATCGTTTAGTTACTACATGCAGCATATTAATGACATGTCATTTAAGTACTACATGCAGCATATTAATGACATATCGCTTACCTAACCATGCAGCACATTAACAACATGTTATACCTACTACATGCAGAACATTAATGGCATGTTGTTTAATTACACCATGCAGCACATTAAATGCATGACGTCACTAATACATGCAGCACATTAACAGCATGTCATTTAGCTACTACACACATCACATTATTGACATGACATTTAACTACTACATGCAGCACATTAACGACATGTCGTTTAACTACTACATGCAGCATATTTATGACATGTCACTTAACTGCATCATGTAGCACATTGACGGCATGTCATTTAACTACACCATGCAGCACATTAACGACATGTCGTTTAACTACACCATGCATTACATTAACGAAATGTCGTTTAACTACACCATGCAGCACATTAAAGATATGTCATCACTCCTACATGCAGCACATTAACGACATGTCGTTTAGCTACCATGCAGCACATTAACAAATGTAATTTAATTAGACTGTAGAGCACATTAACGACATGTCATAACTACTACATGCAGCACATTAATGACATGTCATTTAACTGCACCATGAAGCATATTAATGAAATGTCATAACTACTACATACATCACATTAACGACATGTCATTTACCTACTACATGCATCACATTAACGACATGTCATAACTATTACATGTATCACATTAATGACATGTTCTTTAACTGCACCGTGCAGCACATTAAAAACATGTCATAGCTACTACATGCAGCACACTAATGACATGCCATTTAACTACACCATGCAGCACATTAACGACATGTCATAACTACCACATGCAACACATTAATGACATGTCATTTAACTACACCATGCAGCACATTAACGACATGTCATAACTACCACATGCAACACATTAATGACATGTCATTTAACTACACCATGCAGCACATTAACGACATGTCATAACTACACCATGCAGCACATTAATGACATGTCATTTAACTACACCATGCAGAACATTAAAGACATGTCGTCACTACTACATGCCGCACATTACTGCCATGTCATTCAACTACACTGTGCAGCACATTAACAAATGTCATAACTACTACATGCAGCATATTAATGCCATGTTGTTTAACTACACCATGGAGCACATTAATGACATATCGCTTAACTGCACCATAGAGCACATTAATGACATGTCATATCTACTACATGCATCACATTAATGACATGTCAATTAGCTACACCATGCAGCACATTAAAGACATGTTGTCATTACTACATGCAGCATATTAACGATATGTTGTAAAATATTTTGACTTTTTAGGTCTGGTTCATAAATAAATAATAGTTTAAATAAATTCTAAAATATCTCCTTTTCACGAAACTCATATGTGAAGAATTAAGAAAACTGTTTTAATCATATTTAAATCATCCAGATATTTCGATAAAGTCATTATAATAATATTCCAATTATATAAGTAGCCCTATAAAACCGCTCTAATAATATCTAATTCATTCTATCATGTTGGTAAATACATGTGCATAATATTCAAACCAAGTTGTGAAACCATGGTAGATTATGTATATTAAGTGAAGTGATAATTTACGAAGGCGGGGTCATGATGTGATAGTGGTTACTCTTTATGCAGAAACAGAGAAGGGGTCAGTACTTTCAATCTCGGTGATCATTCAGGTAAGTTACCAATTAGTCATTAGGTTCAAATCTACATGTCATCAGGTCAGGTATTAGTCTCCTCATTCACAGGTCAACTGGTGGGCAGGACCCACAACCCACAACCAATTACTGGAGGGGTCGGGGGTCGGCCACAAGGAAGCCCCTTGGGACATAGTGATGCATCGTGGCCGAGGTCCAGGAGCCGAGCTGCATGATCTCATGGATCGTGCTTCCCGCTGCCGCACACGCTTGGACCCCGCCCCTTCGCAAACTATGTAGTGTGTAGTCTGCAGGTGCTTTACCCCGGTTGCTGCCAGTCTCATGCGGATGGCAGCAAGAATCACCGGTGCCCGGAGGGGGACGTTGCCAGCCACGAGGAAGGCTGGCTCACTGGGGCGAGGCTGCTGGAACGTGAGGTATCGATCCCAGGCTGCCACAGGGCAGCATGGTGACCCTGGTAAGCTTTGAATGATGATGTAGTATGCCTGGTCTGCCCTCGACCTGGTCTTGGCGGTGCGGACTAGTACTTTTTTTTTTTTTTTTGGTGACAAGTTTTTTATTCTGATAGCCCTTCCGCTGTCCTGGTGATGTCTGCGCCTCTCAGGTAGTTGCCTGGGTCATGGGTGGATCCGTTTGCGAGTAGGTTGCCCTGGCGGAGTAGTGTTGCGTATCCAATGAGGAGTGCTGCGACGAGTACTCTGGCTATAGGCCCCGCTGCCACCAGGTAGCGGGTCAGGTCTTTGATGTGCTGTGGGGTAAGGGGCGGGGCTGGTCTGGGGGTGTGGTTCGACAGACCTGCCACGCCCTTCTTCATCAGCGACACCGGCTAAGTATCAAATGGTGCCGGGGACCATCCGAACATGAGTATCCAGGTCCTGGCTCCACTGAAGTAGTTCATGGCGGCCCCCGGGGACGCGAGGGTTTCTTTTAGGTGGAGTATGTATGCCAGAAGGTCATACTGCATCGGGGCGAGCGGGTCGACTTGGTTGTGGGCTGCAAACTGTACTTACTTCTTTGCCTGTGCCACCTTGTTCTTCCACGTCTCGCTCGCCAAGCCCGCAAAGTATACCTCCAGTATTCTTTCGTGTATCCAGTCCGGGTAGCCTGGGAACAGAGCAGCAATTTAGTGCGATGTTCCCAGGCTATTCTAGAGTCCGTGGGTGAATACGTTTTCAAATGATACTTCAATTTCAGTTATGTTCATGTCATTAGTGAGGCGACCTGCCCTGGCTCTGGCGTTTGTGGCAAAGGTCCTTCTGCTCAGGGTGTCTGCGAGGACGAGGTCTTTATCGGGCTTGTGGCGGATTTCGATGTCGCATCCACTGGTTGCCGTGAAGAGCCATATTTCCCAGGCGCAGGCGGTGAGTGTGAGGTCTCTGCCTGTGCTGGAACCGAGCACCTGTTGGCTGGCCGAGTTGTCCGTGTTGATGATAATGACATGATCCTCTGGGTGGGGCAGGGCCAGTGTCCTCATGGCGACCACCAGGTTTATGGCTTCTAGGTGGGCAATGTTGCTGTGTTTGGCTCTCATGCTGTTTGGGTAGGGTTTTCCATAGAAGTGGCTCTCGGAGAACGCACCACCCGCGACCAGTGAGGAGTCACAATCTATCGTCCATGGTGCCTTCGAGTCGGTCTTGATGAGTACCAAGCCATTTGACCTCGTGGCGAACTTGAGGAGACCATGGAGACCTTCATAAGAGATGCTTTCCTTAAGAAGGAGCACGTTGTGGCTGTCTTTTTCGACCTAGAAAAAGCCTATGACACAACGTGGCAGCATGGCATCATGGAGGATCTTCATGCGATTGGCCTTCGTAGCCACCTGCCAATTTTCATCAGGAACTTTCGAGCCTTCAGGCATTTCTGCGTCCATGTCAAGACTACCTATTCCAGCCTACACTCACAGGAACTAGGAGTACCTCAAGGCAGCATACTGGCTGTGACCTTTTTTGAGGTCAAGGTCAATGGTATTGCTGCTACTGTAAAGCGGGTGGTCTCGTGTAGTCTTTTCGTGGACGACTTTGTTTATATTACAGTGGTGCTAACATGAATGTCATAGAGAGACAGCTACAACCAAGCATAAATGGGATCCATCGATGGCCAGTTCTGAACCGTTTCAAATTTTCCAAGACCAAAACAGTCTGCATGCACTTCTGCCTGCTGCGTAGAATGCATGCGGAACCGGAGCTGACCCTGGATGGGGATCCCATTAAAGTCCTTGAGAAAACCAAATTTCTGGGCCTCATTCTCGATGAAAAACTGTCTTTTGTGCCACATATAAATTACCTGAAAACAAGATGCCTGAAAGCGCTAGATATTCTGAGGGTGCTGTCCAGCTTAGAGTGGGGAGCGGACAGAGATGTTCTCCTCTCCGTGTACAGAACCTTGGTTCGGTCATGAGTAGGTTATGGCAGCATAGTATATGGTTCCCCAAGGAAATCATATATTGGGCTGCTAGACATGATCCACCACCAGGGACTGCGCCTGGCTCTTGGGGCCTTCCGCACGTCACCGGTTCAGAGCCTTTACGTCGAAGCCAATGAACCATCACTTACCAACAGGAGAATCATACTGGCCATGCAATATGTAGTTAAGATAAAAACTAATGCATTAAATCCTGCACACAATTGTCTATTCGAGCAACATGACGAATCCAGGTATGAAGCCAGGCCGAATTACATCCGGCCACTGAGGCTCCGAATGAAACCTCATTTGGAGCCCTTGGGAGTGGATTTGGACGTGTTGGAGGATGCCAAAGTCCCAAAACATCCCCCGTGGTGGTTGAGAAAGCCATCGGTGATCCTCCGACTCACGGAACTGAGGAAGGCTGGGACACATCCACCCGAGTACCAAGGACTGCATGCAGAGATTCAAGGCCAGTTTGCAGACCACCTCTCCATATACACCAATGGTTCGAAAGACCAAAGCCGGGTAGCTGCTGTGGCAGCCTGCGACGCAAAAAATTTGGTGTACGTTTGCCCGATCAGAGCTCGATTTTCACTGCAGAAGCCCGAGCACTAACTATGTTATATACAGTGATTCGTTCTCTTGCCTCCTGGCTGTTGCTGGACTGAAAAGGAATCACCCTATTCTAGCAACGGTCATTTATAAAATGAACCAACTGACAACGGATGGGTATGACATCCACCTGTGCTGGGTGCCTGGCCATGCCGGCATACAAGGAAACAAACAAGCTGATCGGGCTACGAAGAAGGCCCTGAACTGTGATCTTGAACCCTGTCTGATCCCTCACTCTGATCTGAAACCACTAATAGACACCCACATAAAATCCAAATGGCAACATGAGTGGGATGAAAACATTAATAAACTTAAAGAAATTGAACCATCTGTGGGACTCATGCGGGAGGTCGGCGGGACCAAGTGGTCCTTAGCAGCTGCTGTATTGGCCACTCGTGGCTTACACATGCTTTTCTGCTCAAGGGGGAACCTCCCCCTGAATGTATTGGGTGTCAGTCCCCGCTGACACTCAAACACATTTGACTAAGTTGCGTTGATTTTTTGGCCCTGCGCCAACAGTTCTACACTGCAGACAGTATGCATGACCTTTTTACTAAGGTAAACCAGGAAAACATTTTAGCCTTTTTGAGGGCAGCTGGACTGTACCACCTCATATAGTTGACTAAATAGATTCTATCAATTATTAATAACACTTTTCTTTTTCTATGGGAATTTGTTTCCCTTGACCACAAATATATGATTGTGAGCTTTCTAATTTAGTGAGTGTCTATTGACACATAATTGATTGTCTGCCTTTACATCTAAAAGCGATGGTTTGAACAAAAAACAACTATTTCTCGCCGTGAATATGGATTATGCTGTCGACACGGTGTAAAGCAACCACCAATCAATCAATCAATCAATCAAGCAAACTCGAGGAACCACCTCACATCGTCCTTTAGTTCATCTGGGACGGGATGCTGTGCAGCATTGGGGGTTTGTCGTAGGGTCTCGCGACATGAAGCGCCTGGCCAGGACAACGCATTTTGCGATATGTTGTAGCCTGCCGAGCAGGCACTGGACGTCCCTCCTGGATGCGGTTTTCTTGTGGGTCCAGTTCTTGCACTCGGTGAGTGTGTCGTCGAGCTTGCCACAGGGATTGTGACTCTCATATTATCGGCCGATATATGAAAGCCTAGCCACTCATTGGATTTTGCGGGTGGGTGGCATTTGGTGGGGGAGAGTGCAAGGCCAAGCTGTTCAGCGAGGTAGAGATCTCTGTATGCTGCATCTGCTTCCCTCCGGTTGGGGGGCCACGCCCACAAAGCCATCAAGATAGCAGTGGACGTGGTGGCCCTTTTTCCGGAGGAGGTAGACCACAGCATTTATAGTCCTGACGCTGCCATGGATGAGGTGCGACATCCGAATGGTGGTGCGATGTCAGTGTAGTATGCACCGTCGAGGGTTATGCCGAGTAGGGGTGTGGAGAGAGGGCAGGTGCGGAGCTGACGATAGGCACATGCCAGGTCCGCGCACCAGAGGCGCCTGTGCCGAGGCGGGCCACCTTGTCCGCTGGGTCCATGACGTTTGGGAGGCTGTAGGCCCTGGGGTTTCCCTGGTAGTAGCCCCTGACGATGCCGTCATTGACGCTGGCACCGTGTGGCCAGCTGAGGCCCACGATGACACACCTGCTGGTAGAGTTCTTCTTGGGTTGTGTCATAATGCGACTCGTCTGGGACCAGGGGTGGAAGGGGGGGGTCTGCCAAGGGTCCCAGCATGGCGCCCTGGTTTATCACGGTGGTTATGAAGTGTTGTATGGTGTCCATCTGGTCGGGGTCTTCCATATGGTTGGTCGTGGAGGTCTTCGGGGGCTCAGGCGCCGTGTAGTAAGCGTGCCACCCATATTCAAGAAACTCCACGACCTGGCTGTCATGATAGTTGGTGAGTAGTCTCCATGCTTTAATGTTCAGGCCAGAGGGGATAGGTATCCAAGCACTCATGTAGTTGGGTAGTGCCGTGACCCTGACCCTCTGGTAGATGGCCAGGTATTCGCAGTGGTTGCCCCAGTGGTTGCAGTGGGTGTGGCCATATGGTGTTTAGGATGAGCCATGGGTGTGACGGGTGGGCGTGGGTTTGGGCGTGGCATGTTGATGTCGGTCTCCGGGTCGTACAGCTGTCATACAACGTTGTCTCCGTGATTGGTGTCTCCATCTCCGGTGTGGGCTTCCGGCCCAACAGCTTCAATGCCTGGCACAGCACCGGCCTTGTGTGGCGGTGTGTATAAAGTGTGTGCACCGAGGTAGGCGTTGTGGCTGCCGTGGTCCCCCTCGGTGGGCGTGGCTCCAGTCTGTGTTGTGGCGTAGGTGTCATGGCCGCCACCATGGGCGCTGCCATCTTTGAATCCAGGATTGTTATCATCACCAGTGGTGCTATCTTGTGTGGTGGCCGTCGGGTGGTTCGCCCCAGCAGCAGCTCCAGTTGGCGGCCATTTTGTATTGCTCACGCTGGTGGCGCCACCTGTCGTAACTTCGTGGAAGCTGTCGTCATCACGTGAGGGTTGTATGCCGTCGGGGTGGGCGTGGCCACTGACACAGTCAATACAATCAACATCAGTACAGTCACCAGCCTCACATCGGCTATCAGTATTACGCCTGCGGCGTTTTTCTACAAATATCAGAGCCTGGTCACTTCTGCGTTTAAGTATGCGGCGGCCTGGGCGGTCACTTCCGCCAGTGATTTACAGTCAATGATACGTTCGTGTGTGGCAGAACATGTATCACAGTGGTCATCTGGACATACCGGGTGGGATCTGCTGAAGCTAGTGTGGCCGTCCTCGGGTTCCTTGTCGGGCTCCTCGTCCGTTTGGTAGGTGTTGAAAGCGGAGCCACTTATCAAAAACCCTGGGTGGTCTGTTGCGCGGATGTCGAGGCTGTCTGGGCAGCCTTCTTCTCGAGGAATCGCTTTTTGTTGAGACATTCCTTCTCCCTGTGCATGTTTGCGTGGTGGTACTTGTTTGCGCACCACGCGCACACATGCATCTTCCTGTCTGTCATCTGTCCATGGGTTGCCGTAAAGCCACAGTCGTTTCCCCAGTTCCATGGGTGACAGGCCTTCCCATCCGTGTCACGGTTGAAGTCCTGTCGGTTCTCACTGGAGCCAGCAACGCTGCTAGCTGCCTGGCTGCTATTGTAGGTGGGGCGACTATAGTGTTCTTCTTTTGTATTGTGGTGCTGACATGCACTCCCACAGCAAAAACGTCCCATTGTATATCTTTTACTGTGTACTGGTCTAGCCAACCGTTCGGCAGCCGTCGATCGTCGATCATGGAGAACACGCGTTCGGACCAGAGGCGGCATACCTCCCACTGTGATATATGCGTAATAGACGTATAGGTGTGTGGCTAATATATGTTAACGAGATGCAGAGTTTGAGACAAAGGAATATGCTAAGGAGATGATATCATGGAAAGTTTAGCCGGCGGGTCAAGCGAGCCCTAGGCCGTGAATAAACCATTCAGTATCCAGAAGTCAAAGTGTTCAGACGTCATACTTTCACATGGTGTCAGATGAGGAAGAATGCCACCCGCCAATACGTTGCTGGGTTTGCGGCCGCCTGGTCAGCTTGTCCTCAGCCACAATGCGAGATCAAACTGGAAAACATGGATCAGAGCATATGATATTTAAGCTACTGCGGCAGGTGTCGTATTGAAGACAGAACGAGTGCAATGCTGCATCTTTCTTCACGTTGCTGGCGAGGAGGCTCAAAAGGTTTTCGCCAATATGGATATCGCTCTCGCTGATCAAGATAAGATCATGCCGCTTACGGAAGCGTTTTGGATTTACTGTGTCGGTAAATGCAGTCTCATTATCACACGATATAAGTTTAATTCACATAATCAGGCTACGGAAAATATGGCTACATACATCACGGCGTTGAGAGACATGGTGAAGGATTGTGAATATGGTGCGGTGGAGGAGTCGCTGTTGCGCGATCGGATAGTGGCTGGCGTAAAGAGTGTGATCTTACGGAACAAACTGCTTCAAACTACGGAGTTAACATTGGCAAAATGTGTTAGTATGTGTGAAATGAGTGAATTTAGTTTGGATCTGTTGGAGGACACCAAATCAGACGTGGAAATTAAGGAGGTTGATTTCATTCAGAACTATGTTAATGCGCATACCGGTGCACCGGCGGTTTGGTCATCGGTGACGCCATCTTGGAAATCGCCATCTTGGAATGCCGGCGGCACCGGTGCTGGAGAGTTCAAGATCAGCTGCCAGAACTGTGGATATGAACACCGCCAAGCTGTGGCATGCGATCGTTCGGGTGAACGGTTCTCCTGTCAACTTCAAGCTCGACACCGGTTCGGAGGCGAACGTGCTGCGAGGTACGTCTTCGATAGAGTTGCTCCGGGGAGGCTGACAAACACCAGGTGTTCGTTGGTGACGTTCTCGGGTCATCGGATCACTCCTGACGGGGAGGCACTGCTCGATGTCAACGACAGAGTGCTTAAATTCCAAGTGGTACCAGATTGTCAGCCTATTTTGGGCAAGCAAGCTTGTGTGACTTTGAACCTGCTGGTACGTGTGGATGAGGTGCACTGCGCTGTGCCGATGAAAATTTCCGAGCTGACGAACAGTCCCAGCGCTCAGGCGGAGGAGCTGGTAAGCGAATACAAAGATGTGTTTCAGGGTTTGGGGTTGATTAATGTGAAGGCTATCATTCATGTTGATAAGTCTGTTCAACCTGTCATTGATCCGCCTAGACGGATTCCGTTTGCCATTCAGAATAAAGTACGAAGTGAGCTTGATCGCATGATTGAGTTAGGTGTCATAGTTGAACAGGATGAACCTACCGAGTGGGTTAATTCTATAACTATCGTATAAAAAACAAAGAAGATCAGGATTTGTCTGGATCCGACTAAGTTGAACAAGGCGATTAAGAGAGGGCCTTTTCTGACCAAAACAATTGACAAAATTATTGCCAAAACGGCCAATGCAAAGTATTTTTCAGTTTTAGATGCAAAGACAGGGTATTGGCAGATAGAATTGGATGACGAAAGTTCACGTTTGTGCACGTTCAATACTCCGTGGGGCCGGTACAGGTATACCCGCTTGCCTTTTGGCATCAAAACAGCCGGTGACATTTTTATTCAGGAAATGCACCGTGTCATGGGCGATATACCCGGTATCGGGATAGTCACGGACGATATTTTGGTATATGGGTCAATGGTTGAGGAGCACAACGAGTGGCTCTGAGCAGTGTTGGACCGAGCTAGGTTGGTTAATCTGAAATTGAACGATGCTAAGTCTTTGCTATGTAAACCTACAGTGAAATATGTGGGTCATCAACTTACCAAGCAGGGTGTGAAGCCGGATCCAGACAGAATACAAGCAATAGTTGACATGCCAGAGCCGCGTGACAACCAAGGCGTCCAAAGGTTCCTGGGCATGGTTCGATATGTACACAAGTTCATAACCAACATGTCTGAGATAGCTAAACCACTACGCACGTTCCTTGCTAAGGACGTGGTGTGGCACTGGCAGACCGAACAGCAGGGTGCATTTGATAAGTTGAAGGAGAAGTTAAGAACTGCTCCTGTGTTAGTGTATTACAATGTTAAGAAACCCATTGTCATTCAGGTAGATGCTTGTCAGTCAGGTTTAGGTGCCGTGTTGATGCAGGATGACAAGCCAATCGCACTCGCATCTCATGCGCTTAACTCAGCGCAGTGTGGTTATGCCACTATAGAAAAAGAGATGCTTGCCATATGTTTCGGATGCCAGAGGTTTCATGAGTATATCTTTGGCAAGGAAGTTCAAATTCAAACGGACCACAAGCCGTTGGTGGCGATAATGCAGAAGCCAATTCATAAACTTTCGGCTAAAATGCAGAGGTTGCGGATGCGATTGCAAAATTATAATATTCAGCTATGTCATGTGAAGGGTTCTTTGATGTTTTTTGCAGACACATTGTCCAGGGCGCATAGCGTTAAAGTAGGTCTGATAGCCTGTTCGATGACACATTCTGCATTGCCGTAGTGGACATGCAGTCGTCGAGTTTGTTGAGTAAGATTGTCAATGAGTATGAGAAGGATGTATCCATGTCCATGTTGATATCTCACATTGAAGATGGGTGGGACACTACACGCATACAGACACCACCGTGTCTGAGACAGTACATCCCATACAAACACAACTTAACGATTGAAAACAATCTTGTAATGAACGGCAATCGGGTGGTGGTTCCTCCGGGTCTTCCTGGTGAAATGATAGAGGTGTTACATGAGACACACCTAGGTGTGACAAAGTCCAAACAGTTGGAGCGTGACTGTATGTTTTGGCCGAATATGAATAAGCAAATTGAAGATAAGGTCAGTCGGTGTGACACTTGCCAAAACAACCGAAAGAATTTGCATAACGAGCCCTTGATAAATCACCCGATCGCATGTCAACCGTATGAAAAAGTTGATGCCGATTTGTTTGAATTAGATCATAAAAATTACCTGATAACTGTAGATTACTACACAAAGTGTCAAGAGGTGACGCTGTTGGCCAATACGTCGTCCATCACTGTTATTGACGCGTTGAAGGATAATTTTGCAAGACACGGTATTCCTAGTCAGGTCGTTTCGGACAATGGTCCACAGTTTAAGAGCCATGAGTATAGAGAGTTTGCGATACACTATGGGTTTAAGGCCGTGTATTCCAGTGCACAGTATCCTCGTAGCAATGGGCAGGTGGAACGGTTTGTGCAGACAGCCAAGGACATGTTAAATAAGTGCGAGAAGACTGGGTCTGATTTTCAGTTAGCTTCGCTAAATTATCGTAATACTCCGTTGGCCATCCTAAATGCATCTCCGTCGCAGCTGCTCATGAGCAGGAGGTTGAGGGGCAGGTTGCCTATGGCGGAGGAGATTTTGGTGCCCGAAACGCAAATCCAAAGAGATGCCAGACAGCCAGATGGCAGCGAAGTCAGAAAGCATTTCATGACCGGAAGTGTGGTAAGCTGCACAAGCCTATGAAAGTGGGAGATAATGTAAAGTACAAAAATCATGCTGGGGAATGGAAAAAAGGGGTTATTTTGGGACGGACTGGGATTTCTGGGAGAGAATATCAAATTTTGAACGAGTGTTATATCGTAACCGGGTGCAGATTATTAGGGCGCCTGTGGGGGGGCGACCCAAACTGGTCGGGCAGACGCGAACTGGGTCAGCATCAGAGCCGAATGTAAACAGTACGGCTAATCTAAGTAGGTCAGGTTGGCTGATAAGGCCGGCGAGCAGGTTAGAGATGTAGTGGGTCAGTGTAGCTTGAGAGGGTACACGTATAGGATGTGCATGTAGGTTTAAGTTGTGTTTCAGCTATGATAGTCTTGTATGATATGTGATGGACACTTTATGACGTCAGGCTTACGGCCGGACATTGACGACTTAAGTGCATTGAGCGCTCTGACGTTGCAAGGACTTGTGTTTAAGTTAAGTACGCATATATGCTATTGTGCATTCGTCTGACGAGTATGTTGTTTTATTGGCATCGTTATTTTGAAATATTTCATGTTTCAGAAATACTTTGAGGGGGGGATGTGATATATGCGTAATAGACGTATAGGTGTGTGGCTAATATATGTTAACGAGATGCAGAGTTTGAGACAAAGGAATATGCTAATGAGATGACATCATAGAAAGTTTAGCCGGCGGGTCAAGCGAGCCCTAGGCCGTGAATAAACCATTCAGTATCCAGAAGTCAAAGTGTTCAGACGTCGTACTTTCACACCCACTTCCAGTCTTTTGCCATTGTGGCTATTTGGTGGATGTGGTCAATGATGGGGTCAGTCCAGGAGTCAGGGATCTCAGGTGCCTTGAGCATGGCACATAACGCTTCAAGATACTCAGGCCAGGTCGCCTCGCTAAGGCCAATCTTCTCCCTCTTATCGCCCCGAATTACATACAGGTGTGGAAGCCAAGATGTTTTACTTTTTTTCTTCCCGAGGGCTGTACCGGCTGCAACTAGGAGTTCGGATATGTTGTCGGGGCCCTCATCATCCTCCACGTGGTCACGGTTACGACGTGCATTGTATCGTACGTGGCTTCCTCCCAGCACCGGTGCAGAGTTGTAGAGATCCCGGTATTGTTCGTCGCTGGTCACAATACTCCTAGCATGTGCTTTGCTTTTGCATGTTTTGATTTTGGTGACAGGGGGGCCGTCCTGGGTGCGGCAAAGTCCTTGATCACCCGTGTACGGCATCCGGTAGATATATCCAGCACAGGTAAGTGTGCACTGTCACTGTCAGTGTCACTGTCAGACTTCTCCGACAGGGTGTCGTCATCCGCCTGCGCACATTTCTTCCTCGTCCGTGATTCCTGCTCAAATGCGTCCATCCTGCCAGCTAGCTCCGACCTGATGCTTGACATTTGGGCCACCACGGCTGAGCTGACGGCTGAGTTGACGGCTTGGACAATCATGTCGGTAGTGTTCGCCTGGCTGGATGTTGCCGGCGCCGGTTCGTGTGTTGCCGGGGGGCTTCCTTCCCCGGCGGCCGTTCCAGGGATGTGTCGGTGGTGTTTTATAGCGATATAGCGAATGGTAGACAGGAAGTGTGAACATGTCTCTCATTTTTTGTTGGTACATTAGTTGTCCCAATCAGGGGAAATCCCAGTCACAGACGACTGGTCTTCCCCACTCCACTGCTGGTCGATAGAAAGCCCGAGCCTACACTTTTACCGACCCAAGGGATTTTTAACCTCCCACACCACATAGACATGGTATGAGAGCAACCGGCCTTTGATGACGCTGTAAGTTATACACAGCGGTGGAAATTCAAATCGGCAGAGCTGGGGGCATGGGGAATCGAACCGCCGACCCTCAGATTAGGAGTCTGACCTAGAAAGAAATTAGACACTCTAACCACTCTGCCACAGAGAAGGCCACTGAAGCTCCGGTTCTTTTTGTACCTTCCTTGGTCTGCCACGCGGTTTAGGGGTATCATTCCTGCGTGCTTTCTTTGCTGTCTTCCTTGTATTCGACATCTTTGCGCTTATCATTGCGTGTCGGAATGTTAGGAAATTAGATCAGTGTTCCGTTGACTGCGGCAGGGACGGTTGTGATGGTTTGAACCAGGAGGAGGTTGGTCATGTGACCATTTGGCGGGAAATTCAAAGTCTGGTCGGGTGGGGTCGAGGCTGTGGTGGAGTTACTCGGGTTAATCCACTAGTTGGCATGAGCGGCGGCCACCAGGTCAGTTCAGGTTCTTTAGGTTAGGTGGTGCCAGCTGTGTCATATTGTTTAGGCGACTCTCCGCCCCGTAAATTACCCATGTTATGAATAACATGCATAATTAATATCAGATTTTTCTAAGATTCTACATCAAATATAACCAATGGAGATAAGAACTCTGGAAAATTATTACTGTATTGGTATATTTACATAAATTACTGAATTGAAGTCTGTTGGTATTATATATTGGATAAAGGGAGGTAAATGCTGAAACTAAGGACAGCATATACAGTTGGTGCAAACTGTGGGTTCTTCAACCAGACAAATATTCTGTGAAGAATGCCACAGAATGGGTACAATAATTAAGTTAAGAAACTGAGTTATGTGTGCCTGTTATGGTATGATTTACATATGCCAGTACCTGAAGGTGTGTTAGCACACAGGTGACAATGCATGGGGGCTGTGTGTGTGAGTGTTTGCAGGACCTGCCAAATCCAGGTGTCAGGCTGGAGGTGGGAGGTGGAGTGTGTGTGTGGTGAGCCCTCCCTGCCCCACCTGTGAAAGTACTGAACACTTCGAGTTCAGGATACTGAATGGTTTATTCACGGCCTAGGGCACGCTTGACCAGCTGGCAACTTTCCATGACGTCATCTCATTTGCATACCTCTTTGACTCAACCTCTGCATCTCGTTAACATATATTAACCACACACCTGTACATCTATTACGCATATATCACACCACCTGGTGGCAGTTTGCTGAACTAAACATGATGCAACATGTAATTCTCAATGTAAGGCAAGTATAAACTCCTACTATTTTGGAGTTGTCCCAATCTAACGGACTGGTGACCACTGGTGTTATGTAAATATAAATAGGGTTGATACTCCCATGTAAGTGTGATTGGTGAACTTTATGGAAAAATATGTATCTGACTTGGGGTCGCTGGGTGTGTTCCATCTGAATAAAAGAGCTGGGCAGGGGGTGTGGCAGGCAGATGACCTGGAGACAGCACATCAGGAGGAGCCAGCCACCCTTCCCAACTAGACTTTACAACACTTAATTTCTGTTCGGTTGCTATTTCTTGGAACTGATATAGTAAGCAGATATAGTAAGCGGATCATCGCTTGAGTAATATCATACATTAATGCTTTCCAGCCTCCACACACAGAAGTTAGGGTTCTATTTCCTATCAAGATTCTAGCGTGTAAAATACCGCTAGTTAACAATGTCTTTTAACTACAACATGCAGCACATTAATGAACAGAAAACAACACCCTCAATATAGACGGATATAGGCTTGTACATAATGACAGACAACACATTAATGCAATGAACCAAGCAAAGGGTGGAGGTGTTGCCATTTACTGCAAAGCCACCAAAAACCTAGACACTGAAAGGCTAAAACCAACAAATCTCTCAAATGAGCACATAGAACTACTATGGTGCCTAATAAAAAACGAAAAACAAGCAAACATAGCCATAGCGAGCCTCTATAGGCCACCGTCAGGTGAAATTGAAGTATTCCTTGAATAACTTGAAAAGAGCATAAACACTGTAAAAAAATCAACAAATGCAGAAATCTTTGTGCTAGGGGACTTCAATGTGAATTACAGCAGCAATGAAAAAAATAAACTAATGCTGCAAACCACCATCAAAATCTTAGGCCTACAGCAGCTCATCACTGAAAGCACAAGGCTAAGCAACAATAGCTCAACAATAGACCTAATACTAACCAACTCAAACCATGCCACAAAATGGGGCACTAGAAGCTGGGGTATAATTGACCACAAACTAGTATATGTAACCAGGAAAAAGCTCAAAAGCACAAATCACTATGAATACAAAATGGGCAAGTCCCTAAAAAACTACTCAGAAGATACATTAAACAAACATCTGCACCAAAACATAAACAACATCACACAAAACAGAGACGATGTTGATATCTATTGGGACAAAATCATCACAGAAATAAGAAAATCAACTGATGAGATGTGCCCCATAAAGAAAATAAAAATACAAAAAAACCAAGACCCTTGGGTAGACAAAGACCTGCTAACGCTCATCACAACCAAAGGTAAACTGGGTGATAAAGCAAAGCACACAGAAACAATAGAAGACAAACTGGCCTACCATGTCACAAGAAACAACTCTCTCAAAGCTGTGAGAACAGCAAAAAAGAAATACATAATAAAGCAGGACAAAGACTGGGGAAGCAACACAAACAAATTCTGGACAAATGTAAACCTATTATTCTCCAAAAATAACAAAGAAGTGCATACAAACTTCCAAGGTAATGAAGGGGCAATGTTCACAGACAAATATGCAGCAAACAAACTGGCAAAATAGGGCAAAAGCTGTCAGAAAAATTCAAAAAAAGATGGGAAAACAGATCAGGAACTGTGCAGAACGGCCACCTGCTAAACAGATATGATAGAAGTAAAAAAATTAATAAATGACATAGACATGAATAAGCCAAGTGGAATAGATGAAATACCAACCAAAGTACTGAAAGAGGCCCTCCAAGCCATCCCGACCAGTATAGTAGACATATTCAACATCTCCTTTGAGCAGGGGAATTTTATCTCAGACTGGAAATTGGCAACCATCACCCCTATTCATAAAAGTGGAGACAAACAAAACATGGGAAACTACAGGCCAATATCAATTCTTCAAACCCCAGGCAAGCTCATTGAAAAAGTGTTACATAGACACATAAATGAACACCTGGAAAAAAACAATATACTAAACGAAAGACAAGCAGGCTTCAGGAAACTGCACTCTACATCAAAAACAATAGCTAACCTAACAAATGACATACTGGCATCAATGAACCAAAAACAATTAGTTGGAGCAGCCTTCATTGACTTCAGCAAATCATTTGACACAGTAGACCATAAAAACTAAAAATCATGGGCATAAAATCCAACACTATAGATTGGATAACATGCTACCTCAGCAACAGGCAACAGAAAACAAAAATAAACAATACACTATCAGACAACCAACCTGTCACATGTGGTGTACCCCAAGGGTCAGTGTTAGGGCCACTACTCTTAATAATATAAATAAACGATCTAGAAAAACGGTTGCAAACTGAGTGCCTCCAACTATATGCAGATGACACAGTCATATACGCAAATGGCACCACAGAAGAGGAGGTAATAACTAAACTAAATAAACTCCTACTAAAACTAGACGATTGGTGTGAGTCCAACAAAATAACCATCAACACAAGCAAATCAAATATAGAACTCTTCTCGCATAAACAAATGCCAGAGAGAAAACTACACTGTAAGTTAGGAAACCAAACATTAGAAAATGCAGACCATTACAAATACCTAGGCCTTGAGTTGGACAACCAACTAAACTACAACCTATGTATAAATAAAATTATCCAGAAAGTAAACCACAAACTGTGTCTATTTGCAAAGCTAAGAGACTACATGACACAAGAAATGTCAATAAAAATCTTCAAGGCCATGGTGCTCCCCTATTTTGACTATGGGTGCGAGAAAAGAACTACTAAAAAAACTGCAAATAATGCAGAACAGAGCCCTAAAAGTCTGTCTAAGAATAGACAAGCTGCACCCCACCTATGACATACACAAAAGAACCAACATGAAATTACTAGAAAATAGGAGAATAATTCATTTGAAAACATTAGCATATAGCTATAGTCAAAACAATAAACTCCTAACAAAACCGCAAAGGGCTACTAGAGCAAATAATGTGCCACTACTGAAGCAGACCAGAAGCCAAATAAAAACTCATGAGAGAAGCACGCTGGAAATGGGTGCCAAGGTGTGGAATGCCCAAATGGTAAAAGAACGACAAATTCCTGACCTAAGAACTTACAAAAAATATCTGTGCAAACTAGGCTAGGAAACCCCCACTAAGCTGCACTGCAAAGGGGCATGTGATATGTCACGGCCCACCAGCGGGACGCCCAATGGAAGGTAACCATGCCAAGAGTAGCCAGATAACACACCACACAGCTAGGTACAAGCCTATGATATGTAAATAGGAGTAGGCTAGTCTAGTAATAAGAGTAGAACAAAATAAAATACATATATGCCAAGAAAATTAAAAAAAAACGAACATAGGCTACTAACCATACCAACCAATTATCTATCTGCTACTGAAATGCAGGCAATCAAATAACTTATCAGCAGCTACTGTGTGGTAAGATAACACCAACACTACAACTGGCCAGCATTGAAAACAAGCCTGGGTACCCGGGCTTATATGCTATGGACAGTATAAATACAGCCTCAATAAAAAAATAAAAAAAGACATGTCATTTAACTACAACATGCCGCACATTAACGACATGTCATATAACTACACCATGCAGCACATTAATGACATGTCATTTAATTACACCATGCAGCACATCAATGACATGTTGCTTAACTACCATGCATCACATTAACAATATGTAATTTAACTACACCGTGCAGCACATTAACAACATGGCATAACTACTACATGCAGCACATTAATGACATGTCATTTAACTACTACATGTAACACATTAACAACATGTCATTTAGCTACTACATGCAGCACATGAATGACATGTTGTTTAACTGTACCGTGCAGCACATTAACAACGTGTTGTCACTATGACATGCAGCACATTAACAACATGTCGTTTAGCTACACCATGCAGCACATTAATTACATGTCATTTAATTGCACCAGGCAGCACATTAACGACATGTCATTAGAACATGCAGCCCAATAATGACATGTCATTTAACTACATGCAGCACATTAACACTATGTCGTTTAACTACACCATGCATCACATTAATGACATGTCGTTTAACTACTCTATGCAGCACATTGATTACATGTGATCTAACTACACCATGCAGCACATTAACGATATGTCGTTTCACTACTCCATGCAGCACATTAATGACATGTGGTTTAACTACACCATGCAGCACATTAATGACATGTCATTTAACTACTTCATGCAACACATTAACACCATGTTGTTTAACTACTCCATGCAGCACATTAACAACATGTTGCTTAACTACACCAGGCACCACATTAATGACATGTTGTTTAACTACTCCATGCAGCACATTAACAACATGTTGTTTAACTACGCCATCAATCAATCAATAGTTCCGTCCTCTAGTCGAGGGTTGGATGCAATGGTTCTCCACTTGTCCCGATGTTGTGCTGTTCTGATAGACTCTGAATAATTCAAGCCTGTCCACTGTGAAATATTTGTAAACCATGATGTTCTTGGTCTCCCTCTCCCTCTGCTGCCATTCACCTTCCCTTCCAACAATGTACGGTATATTGAACTCTGACGAATGATGTGGCCAAAATAAATAAGTTTCTTTGTCTGTATAGTGGCAAACAAGCTTTTCTTATTTTTAATTTTTCTGAGAACTTCTTTGTTGGTGATCTTCTTTGTCCATGATATTTTCATCATCCTTCGATAAGTCCACATCTCAAATGCTGCTAAACGTTTGTACATTTTCTTAGAGATTGTCCATGTCTCTGCCCCATACATTAAAGTAGACCACACATAACACTGAAGAATACGCTTCCTTGTTTGTATTAATATCTTACTTGATGTTAACACTCTATACATTTTGGAGAATGTTGTTCGGGCTATTGTTATCCTTCTTTTAATTTCTTCCTCACATCTCCATTGCTTACTATGGGTAAATACTTGGTAGGTTCCCCTTCCTTTCCTATGCCATGCAACACATTAATTACATGTTGTTTAACTACTCCCTGCAGAACATTAACAACTGACTCCAACATAGGAGCACTATGTTGGTCACCGAAAGATTAAAAATATACATAATATATTATATCTTGCTGTAGTTTCTCGTGACTAGTTACATTGAGGCTTTGATAGACTACTTTGATGCCAAGCTATCAGATTAAGCATAGCAAACTAATCTACAGTGGTTTTGAGTAAATCAATACATAACCTTATTACCATTATTTTAAGGCATAGTTCACCATATTACTAAAATCCAAAGTGCTTGCACAACCATCCCTGGTTTTTTTTTTTTTTTTTTTTTTTTTTTTTTTTTTCTTTCTTCAGCACCAAATAGATTGCTACATACCGTCCCTGTCTGACCATAGTAAGAGACCTGCAGCCGACCATGCAGCCGCAAGGCCCACCCACCCAAGAAACACTGAATGGAGCTGTTTTGACACTGAAAAAGTAGAGGCCTAATTCGATTAGGTTTGATATAGTCCTAATAGTAGTCCTTAGTAGTGTAACCGTGTTTAAACTTTACTAGCTTAGTATCCAGTCAGAAACATTGGATTCATCATAATTTAATTCATGTTGGTGCAATAGTACTAAGCAATAGTTTTTTTTATATGTATCTTATTAAAATGGAAACAGAAATTTTTATACTCCACATAATTGAGTCCTTTACACCCACATTACGTAAACAAATAAATTTAACCGCCACGCTAACAAGGAACAGCCCTCAGATCTTGAATCATAGCAGATATTCACAATATTTACACAATGAGATTTGTCATGTTGATGATTGTACTTTTGCGTCAGCATTTTATAACCTGAATCATTTACCCAGATTTCCACAGCTGATGCTGATGCCATTTGACTGGGGGCAGTAGTTGGCTTTCGTCACACGCGGACAATTGTCAAGACTCTTTTCTGAACCTCGACATGTGAATGTCGCTGACACTTTCTGGTGCCTTCCGGGTCCATAGAGATGTCCTAACAACTTTCCAGCTGTAGATCTAATTAAAACAAGTCATGGGTTACCTTTATGTCAACATATTCAATGCTCTATTCAGGAATAGAACCCTAGTATTAATTCCATTTTAATTAAAAAATATTATTCACATGAATACAACATTTTCTCAGTAGCAGCTTGCAATTCTTCCACAGGCCTTATATATTTTGCAGAGAAGTTAAAAAGAAGCACACGATACAACTGTGGTTGTACAATGATAGTGCTGCAGGTGTACCATGGTGCTGGGTGGTACAACTACATTATCATTATGGTAGTACTGAAGTAAATACAACTACATTATCATAGTCATATTAATGTGGTTCTCTATTGACACTTCCTGAACGATCCACATTCCGTCCAATGTGATATTTACCTTCCTGTGATCATATAGCAGACAACGGCCAGATCCTCTTTACTGAGGCTGCTGCTACATACTGTCCACAAGCCCCCATCAGCTGGTTCAGTAGTGAGGACTCCATGCCGGTAATCAGGTCCATCTTGAAGGCTCATCTGATAGAAAGAGACGCTTGGAAGTGGCGTTGGGGTTGGGGTTGGAGTGACTGGTTCTGTAATGTGACACACGTAAATAGGGCTGAAATTTAATTACCATACATTAGGTACAAAACAGGTTCCTTATGCTCTCAGGGCACCAACATGAGACGCTGCTGCAATAGAGCAGCCCGATATCAATCAAGACAAACCGTGATAGGTCGCTAGACAAATTAATCGAAATCAAATAGCAGGCGTATTATTGCACAGTAATAATTCGGACAATAATAATGAAGGAGCAGCTCCGCCTTTATATATACTGATCATAAATTATCCCGTCTATAAGTTATTATGTGGATATAAATAATGGCAGCCCATTAATGTTTCTCTCTACCTATCTTAACCTGTATGATATTCGCTGTGGAGCGGGCCTTCTCTCATTCCCGCGTCCCTCACGCCGTGAGTCAATGGTCATTCTGCTCACTTTCAAACTCATATCCACATGTAATCTGTATATGTTTATTTCTTTGTTAATGCGATTTGACCACTGCCTTTCCGGGCTCTTACAGAGTTGTTGAAACATAACAATCCATCAAGAAAGGTGCAACTGGGGGCCCTGGACTCAGGTTGCGTCCCCTCAGTGAGAATTGTGTCCGGTTTGGGTCATCAACTTGGCCACTTTTGGGGACCAGGAATCACTGAACTCAGATGGCAAACCAATCAATAAATGCAGAAATCTTTGTGCTAGAGGACTTCAATGTGAATTACTGCAGCAATGACAAAAATAAACTAATGCTGCAAACCACCATCAAAATCTTAGGCCTACAGCAGATCATCACTGAAAGCACAAGGCTAAGCAACAATAGCTCAACAATAGACCTAATACTAACCAACTCAAACCATGCCACAAAATGGGGCACTAGAAGCTGGGGTATAAGTGACCACAAACTAGTATATGTAACCAGGAAAAAGCTCAAAAGCACAAATCACTATGAATACAAAATGGGCAGGTCCCTAAAAAACTACTCAGAAGATATATTAAACAATCATCAGCACCAAAACATAAACAACATCACACAAAATAGAGACGATGTTGATATCTATTGGGACAAAATCATCACAGAAATAAGAAAATCAACTGATAAGATGTGCCCCATAAAGAAAATAAAAATACAAAAAAACCAAGACCCTTGAGTAGACAAATACCTGCTAACACTCATCACAACCAAAGGTAAACTGGGTGATAAAGCAAAGCACACAGAAACAATAGAAGACAAACTGGCCTACCATGTCGCAAGAAACAACTCTCTCAAAGCTGTGAGAACAGCCAAAAAGAAATACATAATAAAGCAGGACAAAGACTGGGGAAGCAACACAAACAAATTCTGGACAAATGTAAACCTATTATTCTCCAAAAATAACAAAGAAGGGCATACAAACTTTCAAGGTAACGAAGGGGCAATGCTCACAGACAAATATGCAGCAAACAAACTGGCACAATAGGGCAAAAGCTGTCAGAAAAATTTAAAAAAAGATGGGAAAACACATCAGGAACTGTGCAGAACAGCCACCTGCAAAACAGATATGATAGAAGTAAACAAATTAATAAATGACATAGACATGAATAAGCCAAGTGGAATAGATGAAATACCAACCAAAATACTGAAATAGGCACTCCAAGCCATCCCGACCACAATAGTAGACATATTCAACATCTCCTTTGAGCAGGGGCATTTTATCTCAGACTGGAAATTGGCAACCATCACCCCTATTCATAAAAGTGGAGACAAACAAAACATGGGAAACTACAGGCCAATATCAATTCTTCAAACCCCAGGCAAGCTCATTGAAAAAGTGTTAAATAGACTCATAAAAGAACACCTGGAAAAAAACAATATACTAAATGAATGACAAGCAGGCTTCAGGAAACTGCACTCTACATAAAAAACAAAGGCTAACCTAACAAATGACATACTGGCATCAATGAACCAAAAACAATTAGTCGGAGCAGCCTTCCTTGACTTCAGCAAAGCATTTGACACAGTAGACGGTAAAATACTATTGGAAAAACTAAAAATCATGGGCATAAAATCCAACACTATAGATCGGATAAAATGCTACCTCAGCAACAGGCAACAGAAAACAAACATAAACAATACACTATCAGACAACCTGTCACATGTGGTGTACCCCAAGGGTCAGTGTTAGGGCCACTACTCTTTATAATCTATATAAACGATCTAGAAAAACGGTTGCAAACTGAGTGCCTCCAACTATATGCAGATGACACAGTCATATACGCAAATGGCACCACAGAAGAGGAGGTAATAACTAAACTAAATAAACTCATACTAAAACTAGACGATTGGTGTGAGTCCAACAAAATAACCACCAACACAAGCAAATCAAAAACAGAAATCTTCTCGCATAAACAAATGCCAGAGAGAAAACTACACTGTAAGTTAGGAAACCAAACATTAGAAAATGCAGACCATTACAAATACCTAGGCCTTGAGTTGGACAACCAACTAAACTACAACCTATGTATAAATAAATTATCCAGAAAGTAAACCACAAACTGTGTCTATTTGCAAATCTAAGAGACTACATGACACAAGAAATGTCAATGCAAATCTTCAAGGCCATGGTGCTCCCCTATTTTGACTATGGGTGCGAGAAAAGAACTACTAAAAAAACTGCAAATACTAGTAGGCTAGTCTAGTAATAAGAGTAGAACAAAATCAAATACATATATGCCAAGAAAATCCAAAAAAACTAACATAGGCTACTAACCATACCAACCAATTATCTATCTGCTACTGAAATGCAGGCAATCAAATACCTTATCAGCAGCTACTGTGTGGTAAGATAGCACCTACACTACAACTGGCCAGCATTGAAAACAAGCCTGGGTACCCGGGCTTATATGCTATGGACAGTATAAATACAGCCTCAATACAATTTTTTTTTTTTTAAATGACATGTCATTTAACTACACCATGCCGCACATTAATGACATGTCATATAACTACACCATGCAGCACATTAATGACATGTCATTTAATTACACCATGCAGCACATCAATGACATGTTGCTTAAGTACCATGCATCACATTAACAATATGTAATTTAACTACACCATGCAGCACATTAACAACATGGCATAACTACTACATGCAGCACATTAATGACATGTCATTTAACTACTACATGTAGCACATTAACAACATGTCATTTAGCTACTACATGCAGCACATGAACGACATGTCGTTTAGCTGTACCGTGCAGCACATTAGCAACATGTTGTCACTATGACATGCAGCGCATTAACAATGTGTCGTTTAGCTACACCATGCAGCACATTAATGACATGTCATTTAACTGAACCAGGCAGCACATTAAAAACATGTCATTAGAACATGCAGCACAATAATTCAGGACAGGAGGCGGACTAGGACATGTCATTTAACTACATGCAGCACAATATGTCGTTTAACTACACCATGCACCACATTAATGACATGTTGTCTAACTACTCGATGCAGCACATTAACAACATGTTGTTTAACTACACCATGCAACACATTAATGCCATGTTGTTTAACTACTCCATGCAGCACATTAACAACATGTCGTTTAACTACACTATGCAGCATATTATCAACATGTCATTTAACTACACCATGCATCACATTAATGACATGTCATTTAACTACTCTATGCAGCACATTGATGACATGTCATCTAACTACACCATGCAGCACATTAACGATATGTCGTTTAACTACTCCATGCAGCACATTAATGACATGTGCGGTTGTAAGACTACACCAGCTAGCACATAATGAGTGATATGCATTAACTACTTCAGCAGCACGATTAGTGCTACCTATGTGAGATGTGATTAACTACTCATGCGAGCACAATTACCAAACATGTCATTTGCCAAAAATGTTCAGCACTTGAACGACATGTCGATTTAATCTGTACTGTTTGAGCACATTAAAACTGTTTGTCACTTTATGACATTGCAGCACATTTGCATAATGTCGTCTAGCTTACAACAATGCAGCACATTAATTACATGTCATTTAACTGCAACAGGCAGCACATGTATGTCCGACATGTCATTTGAAACATGCAGCACAATAATGATATGTTGTCGATGTCTACTCGATGCAGCACATAACAACTAAGTTGTGTGTTAACTACACCAGTGTGTGAAGTGACATTAACATCTGAGTTTGTTTAACTACTCCATGCAGCACATTAACACCATGTCATTTAGCTACTACATGCAGCACATGAACGACATGTCGTTTAACTGTACCGTGCAGCACATTAACAACATGTTGTCACTATGACATGCAGCACATTAACAACATGTCGTTTAGCTACACCATGCAGCACATTAATTACATGTCATTTAATTGCACCAGGCAGCACATTAACGACATGTCATTAGAACATGCAGCACAATAATGACATGTCGTTTAACTAGACTCCATGCTGCACTATTAAACACATGTCTTTATAACTTTAGTCACTATGCAGCGTATATTGGTCTCAGACATGTCATTTAACTACACCATGCATCACATTAATGACATGTTGTTTAACTACTCCATGTTGTTTAACTACTCTGTGCACCATGTTGTAGACTATCATTCACAACATCTATTATACCATCATCAGTAGAAAACAGATGGAAGCAAATGTACATGAATTAACTTACGTGTGGTTCCACAATGAACGCTGACATCCTGCCTGTGAGTGCAAGAATGCTTTCCCCAACCAGAACTCTGACATTCACTAAATGTGCGCTCAGTTCCAGAACAAATCAGACGATCTAACAGAATCGGTGTGGATTCTGATCCTGGACCATACTGACTCCCCACATAGTAGGCACTATGTTGGTCACTGAAAGAATAAAAATATACATAATATATTATATCTTGCTGTAGTTTCTCGTGACTAGTTACATTGATGGCTTTGATATGATCTACTTTGATGCAAGCTATCAGATTATGCATAGCAAAACAAATCTACCAGTGGTTTGAGTAAATCAATACAGTAAGCTTATTATTATTATTTTAAGGCATAGTACACCAATACTTACTAATATCCAAGTGCTGCACAGACAACCCTTGCTTCTTCAGCACCAAATAGATTGCTACATACCGTCCCTGTCTGACCATAGTAAGAGACCTGCAGCCGACCATGCAGCCGCGAAGGCCCACCCACCAGAGAAACACTGAATGGAGGCTGGTTTGACACTGAAAAAGTAGAGGCCTAATTAGATTAGGTTTGATATAGTCTAATAGTAGTCCTTAGTAGGTGAAACCTGTGTTAAAGTTTACTAGCTTCAGTACCTGCGAACAATTGCGAAATCAGGCATGAAATTAATTCGATGTAGGTGCAATAGTGTTAGACTAAGCATAGTTTTTATATTTATATGTTTATTAGTATACATATATAGAAACATCATTTTTATACTCCACATAATTGAGCCCATTACACCCACATTACTTTAAGCAATTAAATTTAACCCCAAGCTAACAAGGAACAGCCCTCAGATCCTTGATACATAGTAGATATTCACAATATTTACACAATGAGATTTGTCATGTTGATGATTGTATTTTTGCATCAGCATTTTATAACCTGAATCATTTACCCAGATTTCCACAGCTGATGCTGATGCCATTTGACTGGGGGCAGTAGTTGTAGAAAGTCTCCTTCGAACACTTGTCAAGACGCTTTTCTGAACCTTGACATCTGAATCTCACTGACATTTTCTGGTGCCTTCCGGGTCCATAGAGATGTCCTAACAACTTTCCAGCTGTAGATCTAATTAAAACAAGTCATGGGTCACCTTTATGTCAACATATTCAATGCTCTATTCAGGAATAGAACCCTAGTATTAATTCCATTTTCATTAAACAATATTATTCACATGAATACAACATTTTCTCAGTATCAGCTTGCAATTCTTCCACAGGCCTTATATATTTTGCAGAGAAGTTAAAAAGAAGCACACGATACAACTGTGGTAGTACAATGATAGTGCTGCAGGTGTACCATGGTGCTGGGTGGTACAACTACATTATCATTATGGTAGTACTGAAGTAAATACACTACATTATCATAGTCGCATTACTGTGGTTCTCTATTGACACTTCCTGAACGATCCACATTCGTTCAATGTGGATATTTACCTTCCTTGTGATAGTTATTAGCCAAGTGCAACGGCCAAGCCTCTTTACTGAAGCCTGCTGCTACAAACTGTCGGACGAGCTGATCACCTTCTTTAGTAGTGAGGACTCCATGCGGTGTTCAGGGTCCATCTTGTAGGCGCCTCGGTCAAAAGGGAACCCTTTGGAAGTGGTGTTGGAGTTTGGGCTTGAGGTTGAGACTGGTTTTCTGAATGTGACACACGTAAAAAAGGGTCTGAAATTTATGTACCTTACAATTAGGTACTAACAGGTTCCTTATGCTCGCAGGGCACCAACATGAGATGCCGCTGCAATAGCGCAGCCCGATATCGATCAAGACGAACCGTTATAGGTCGATATACAAATTAATCTAAATAAAACAGCAGGCATATTATTGCACAGTAATAATTCGGACAATAATAATGAAGGAGCAGCTCCGCCTTTATATATACTGATCATAAATTATCCTGTCTATAAGTTATTATGTGGATATAAATAATGGCAGCCCATTAATGTTTCTCTCTACCTATCTTAACCTGTATGATATTCGCTGTGGAGCGGGCCTTCTCTCGTTCCCGCGTCCCTCACGCCGTGAGTCAATGGTCATTCTGCTCACTTTCAAACTCATATCCACATGTAATCTGTATATGTTTATTTCTTTGTTAATGCGATTTGACCACTGCCTTTCCGGGCTCTTACAGAGTTGTTGAAACATAACAATCCATCAAGAAAGGTGCAACTGGGGGCCCTGGACTCAGGTTGTGTCCCCTCAGTGAGAATTGTGTCTGGTTCGGGTCGTCAACTTGGCCACTTTTGGGGACCAGATGGCAACCCAATCAACAAATGCAGAAATCTTTGTGCTAGGGGACTTCAATGTGAATTACAGCAGCAATGACAAAAATAAACTAATGCTGCAAACCACCATCAAAATCTTAGGCCTATAGCAGATCATCACTGAAAGCACAAGGCTAAGCAACAATAGCTCAACAATAGACCTAATAGCTGAACCAAATCAAACCATGCACAAAATCGGGGCACTAGAAGCTGGGGTATAAGTGACCAACAAAACTAGTATATGTAACCAGGAAAAAGCTCAAAAGCACAAATCACTATGAATACAAAATGGGCAGGTCCCTAAAAAACTACTCAGAAGATATATTAAACAATCATCTGCACCAAAACATAAACAACATCACACAAAATAGAGACGATGTTGATATCTATTGGGACAAAATCATCACATAAATAAGAAAATCAACTGATGAGATGTGCCCCATAAAGAAAATAAAAATACAAAAAAACCAAGACCCTTGGGTAGACAAATACCTGCTAACACTCATCACCATCAAAGGTAAACTGGGTGATAAAGCAAAGCACACAGAAACAATAGAAGACAAACTGGCCTACCATGTCGCAAGAAACAACTCTCTCAAAGCTGTGAGAACAGCCAAAAAGAAATACATAATAAAGCAGGACAAAGACTGGGGAAGCAACACAAACAAATTCTGGACAAATGTAAACCTATTATTCTCCAAAAATACCAAAGAAGGGCATACAAACTTCCAAGGTAACGAAGGGGCAATGCTCACAGACAAATATGCAGCAAACAAACTGGCACAATAGGGCAAAAGCTGTCAGAAAAATTTAAAAAAAGATGGGAAAACACATCAGGAACTGTGCAGAACAGCCACCTGCAAAACAGATATGATAGAAGTAAACAAATTAATAAATGACATAGACATGAATAAGCCAAGTGGAATAGATGAAATACCAACCAAAATACTGAAATAGGCACTCCAAGCCATCCCGACCACAATAGTAGACATATTCAACATCTCCTTTGAGCAGGGGCATTTTATCTCAGACTGGAAATTGGCAACCATCACCCCTATTCATAAAAGTGGAGACAAACAAAACATGGGAAACTACAGGCCAATATCAATTCTTCAAACCCCAGGCAAGCTCATTGAAAAAGTGTTACATAGACACATATATGAACACCTGGAAAAAAACAATATACTAAATGAAAGACAAGCAGGCTTCAGGAAACTGCACTCTACATAAAAAACAATAGCTACCCTAACAAATGACATACTGGCATCAATGAACCAAAAACAATTAGTTTGAGCAGCCTTCCTTGACTTCAGCAAAGCATTTGACACAGTAGACCATAAAATACTATTGGAAAAACTAAAAATCATGGGCATAAAATCCAACACTATAGATCGGATAAAATGCTACCTCAGCAACAGGCAACAGAAAACAAACATAAACAATACACTATCAGACAACCAACCTGTCACATGTGGTGCACCCCAAGGGTCAGTGTTAGGGCCACTACTCTTTATAATCTATATAAACGATCTAGAAAAATGGTTGCAAACTGAGTGCCTCCAACTATATGCAGATGACACAGTCATATACGCAAATGGCACCACAGAAGAGGAGGTAATAACTAAACTAAATAAACTCATACTAAAACTAGACGATTGGTGTGAGTCCAAGCGCAAAATCAACCATCAACACAAGCAAATCAAAAACGAACGCTTCTCGGCATAAACAAATGCCAGAGAGAATACTACATGAAGTTAGGAAAACCAAAACATTAGTAAATGCAGGGACCATTAAAATACCTAGGCCTTGAGTTGGAACAACCAAACTAAAACTACAACCTGGTATAATATAAAATTATCAGAGAAAGTAAACCACAAACTGTGGCTATTTGCAAAGCTAAGAGACTACATGACACAAGAAATGTCAATAAAAATCTTCAAGGGCATGGTGCTCCCCTATTTTGACTATGGAGATGTAAACTACATGGGTGCAAGAAAAGAACTACTAAAAAAACTGCAAATACTGCAGAACAGAGCCCTAAAAATCTGTCTAAGAGTAGACAAGCTGCACCCCACCTATGACATACACAAAAGAACCAGAGTGAAATTACTAGAAAATAGGAAAATAATTCATTTGAAAACACTATCATATAGCCTATTTTTGTTAGTTTTTTGTTGTAAATATAGTTTATTCATTGAATATAGTCTTTTGTCAGCGCTGTGGCACTGGTCTTCCAGCCATGTGACAATACAGTTATTTACAATATATGCATATGTAGTCTGATATTGTCACCAGCAGCTAGCCCAAATCAGCTGAAATAACAATATCAAACATTCAAAGACTTACATATGGTATAGTTTGACAATTCACATTCAAAAATAGCAGTTATATGTTGTATTCCTACACACTTGATACATACATGTGTATTGATTAGACCTTTACTTTACGGAGTGGTTAGGTGCATAGTTTTCCTTCATTGGTTGTATGCATACTATTGTGTGAAATTAACTTTTTGGGATGGATTCGTGAGTGTTGTAGTAGAATGTAGTTGTTTAGTTTATTCTGTTAAGAGTGTGGTTAGCTTATAGGGTTATGCTTAAAAGGTTAATACCTCAGGTGTGTTTTTTGACTACATGAAGTAGTTTGAGTAAGTAGGTTGTTAGTAATGATGGGATAAACAATGCTTGGAGGGTTGTATGTTTCAGTCATTTAGTAGTCTAGTACAGACTTTATTAGTGTCTATGTTTGTACAAAGACCCCATAATACCAAGACAGCTCACTCAGCCTGTACTGTGTAATCAAAATGATCAAACCCACCATGTGGTGCGCTGGCCGTTCCCCCGGCTAAACAGATGCCACAATATATGCACAAATGAATATATGAATGTGAAAGCTGTGTGACGATGGCGATGATGATGTGTGCCTGTTCATAGCAATCCGATATTGATGTGTATTCATGCTTACCCGCCTCATGCATAATATAACCGTATGTGTTTACATGTGAAACACCAACCAGCAGCTGGGTCAATCAAACCCACTACAAGGTGGCACTGCAAGATTTACATCACATGGGAGAGATAGGGAGTGAGCCGTCCCAGTACCATAGGGCCCCCGGTCTATAGCAATACTACCAGACTGATACACCTTTCCGAATTTGCTGGGCAAATAATTTGTACGGTGGATAACTTGGTTTGTTGGCAGCAGGCAAAGGAGCGCGTGGGGTGGTGGGAGTCAAAACAATAAACTCCTAACAAAACCGCAAAGGGCTACTAGAGCAAATAATGCACCTCTACTGAAGCAGACCAGAAGCCAAATAAAAGCTCATGAGAGAAGCACGCTGGAAATGGCTGCCAAGGTGTGGAATGCCCAAACGGTAAAGGAACGACAAATTCCTGACCTAAGAACTTACAAAAAATATCTGTGCAAACTAGGCTAGGAAACCCCCACTAAGCTGCACTGCAAAGGGGCATGTGATATGTCACCGCCCACCAGCGGGACGCCCAATGGAAGGTAACCATGCCAAGAGTAGCCAGATAACACACCACACAGCTAGGTACAAGCCAATGATATGTCAATAGGAGTAGGCTAGTCTAGTAATAAGAGTAGAACAAAATAAAATACATATATGCCAAGAAAATCCAAAAAAACTAACATAGGCTACTAACCATACCAACCAATTATCTATCTGCTACTGAAATGCAGGCAATCAAATAACTTATCAGCAGCTACTGTGTGGTAGATAACAACCTACTTACAACTGGGCCAGCATTGAAAACAAGCTGGGTAACACGGGCGTATATGCTTTGGTACAGTATAAATACAGCTCAATACATTTTTTGTTTTTTTAAATGACATGTTCCATTTAACTACACCATGCCGCACATTAATGACATGTCATATAACTACACCATGCAAGCACATAATGACATGTCATTTCAATTACACCATGCAGCACTTCAATGACATGTTGCTTATGTACCATGCATCACATTAACAATATGTAATTTATCCACACATGCAGCACTTTTAACCGGAAATCGATAACTTACTACATGCAGCACATTAATGACATGTCATTTAACTACTACATGGACAAGTATTAACAACATGTCATTTAGCTACTACATGCAGCACATGAACGACATGTCGTTTAGCTGTACCGTGCAGCACATTAGCAACATGTTGTCACTATGACATGCAGCACATTAACAATGTGTCGTTTAGCTACACCATGCAGCACATTAATGACATGTCATTTAACTGCACCAGGCAGCACATTAACGACATGTCATTAGAACATGCAGCACAATAATGACATGTCATTTAACTACATGCAGCACAATATGTCGTTTAACTACACCATGCACCACATTAATGACATGTTGTCTAACTACTCGATGCAGCACATTAACAACATGTTGTTTAACTACACCATGCAACACATTAATGCCATGTTGTTTAACTACTCCATGCAGCACATTAACAACATGTCGTTTAACTACTCTATGCAGCATATTATCAACATGTCATATAACTACACCATGCATCACATTAATGACATGTCATTTAACTACTCTATGCAGCACATTGATGACATGTCATCTAACTACACCATGCAGCACATTAACGATATGTCGTTTAACTACTCCATGCAGCACATTAATGACATGTGGTTTAACTACACCATGCAGCACATTAATGACATATCATTTAACTACTTCATGCAGCACATTAACACCATGTTGTTTAACTACTCCATGCAGCACATTACCAACATGTCATTTAGCTACTACATGCAGCACATGAACGACATGTCGTTTAACTGTACCATGCAGCACATTAACAACATGTTGTCACTATGACATGCAGCACATTAGCAACATGTCGTTTAGCTACACCATGCAGCACATTAATTACATGTCATTTAACTGCACCAGGCAGCACATTAACGACATGTCATTAGAACATGCAGCACAATAATGACATGTTGTCTAACTACTCGATGCAGCACATTAACAACATGTTGTTTAACTACACCATGCAGCACATTAACACCATGTTGTTTAACTACTCCATGCAGCACATTAACAACATGTCATTTAGCTACTACATGCAGCACATGAACGACATGTCGTTTAACTGTACCGTGCAGCACATTAACAACATGTTGTCACTATGACATGCAGCACATTAGCAACATGTCGTTTAGCTACACCATGCAGCACATTAATTACATGTCATTTAACTGCACCAGGCAGCACATTAACGACATGTCATTAGAACATGCAGCACATTAATGCCATGTTGTTTAACTACTCCATGCAGCACATTAACAACATGTCGTTTAACTACACTATGCAGCATATTATCAACATGTCATTTAACTACACCATGCAGCACATTAATGACATGTTGTTTAACTACTCCATGTAGCTTAACTACTCTGTGCACCATGTTGTAGACTATCATTCACAACATCTATTATACCATCATCAGTAGAAAACAGATGGAAGCAAATGTACATGAATTAACTTACGTGTGGTTCCACAATGAACGCTGACATCCTGCCTGTGAGTGCAAGAATGCTTTCCCCAACCAGAACTCTGACATCACTAAATAGGGCGCTCAGTATTCCAGAATCAAATCAGAGATCTAATCAGAATCGGTGTGGATTTCTGATCCTGGACCATACTGACTCCCCACATAGTAGGCACTACGTTGGTCACTGAAAGAATAAAAATATACATAATATATTATATCTTGCTGTAGTTTCTCGTGACTAGTTACATTGATGGCTTTGATATGATCTACTTTGATGCAAGCTATCAGATTATGCTTAACAAAACAAATCTACCAGTGGTTTGAGTAAATCAATACAGTAAGCTTATTATTATTATTTTAAGGCATAGTACACCAATACTTACTAATATCCAAGTGCTGCACAGACAACCCTTGCTTCTTCAGCACCAAATAGATTGCTACATACCGTGCCTGTCTGACCATAGTAAGAGACCTGCAGTCGACCATGCAGCCGCGAAGGCCCACCCACCAGAGAAACACTGAATGGAGGCTGGTTTGACACTGAAAAAGTAGAGGCCTAATTAGATTAGGTTTGATATAGTCTAATAGTAGTCCTTAGTAGGTGAAACCTGTGTTAAAGTTTACTAGCTTAGTATCCAGCAGAACAATTGGATTCATCATAAATTAATTCATGTAGGTGCAATAGTACTAAGCATAGTTTTATTTTATATGTATCTTATTATATATAGAAACATAATTTTTATACTCCACATAATTGAGCCATTACACCCACATTACTTAAACAAATTAAATTTAACCCCAAGCTAACAAGGAACAGCCCTCAGATCCTTGATACATAGCAGATATTCACAATATTTACACAATGAGATTTGTCATGTTGATGATTGTACTTTTGCGTCAGCATTTTATAACCTGAATCATTTACCCAGATTTCCACAGCTGATGCTGATGCCATTTGACTGGGGGCAGTAGTTGTAGAAAGTCTCCTTCGAACACTTGTCAAGACGCTTTTCTGAACCTTGACATCTGAATCTCACTGACATTTTCTGGTGCCTTCCGGGTCCATAGAGATGTCCTAACAACTTTCCAGCTGTAGATCTAATTAAAACAAGTCATGGGTCACCTTTATGTCAACATATTCAATGCTCTATTCAGGAATAGAACCCTAGTATTAATTCCATTTTCATTAAACAATATTATTCACATGAATACAACATTTTCTCAGTATCAGCTTGCAATTCTTCCACAGGCCTTATATATTTTGCAGAGAAGTTAAAAAGAAGCACACGATACAACTGTGGTAGTACAATGATAGTGCTGCAGGTGTACCATGGTGCTGGGTGGTACAACTACATTATCATTATGGTAGTACTGAAGTAAATACACTACATTATCATAGTCGCATTACTGTGGTTCTCTATTGACACTTCCTGAACGATCCACATTCCGTTCAATGTGATATTTACCTTCCTGTGATCATATAGCAGGCAACGGCCAAAGCCTCTTTACTGAAGCTGCTGCTACAAACTGTCGACGAGCTGCCATCACCTTCTTTAGTAGTGAGGACTCCATGCCGGTAATCAGGTCCATCTTGAAGGCTGATCTGTTCAAAAGGGACCCTTGGAAGTGGTGTTCGAGTTGGGCTTGGAGTGACTGGTTCTGTAATGTGACACACGTAAAAAGGGCTGAAATTTAAGTACCATACATTAGGTACAAAACAGGTTCCTTATGCTCGCAGGGCACCAACATGAGATGCCGCTGCAATAGCGCAGCCCGATATCGATCAAGACGAACCGTTATAGGTCGATATACAAATTAATCTAAATAAAACAGCAGGCATATTATTGCACAGTAATAATTCGGACAATAATAATGAAGGAGCAGCTCCGCCTTTATATATACTGATCATAAATTATCCTGTCTATAAGTTATTATGTGGATATAAATAATGGCAGCCCATTAATGTTTCTCTCTACCTATCTTAACCTGTATGATATTCGCTGTGGAGCGGGCCTTCTCTCGTTCCCGCGTCCCTCACGCCGTGAGTCAATGGTCATTCTGCTCACTTTCAAACTCATATCCACATGTAATCTGTATATGTTTATTTCTTTGTTAATGCGATTTGACCACTGCCTTTCCGGGCTCTTACAGAGTTGTTGAAACATAACAATCCATCAAGAAAGGTGCAACTGGGGGCCCTGGACTCGGGTTGCGTCCCCTCAGTGAGAATTGTGTCTGGTTCGGGTCGTCAACTTGGCCACTTTTGGGGACCAGGAATTACTGAACTCAGATGGGAACACAATCTGTTGTTTACTACAGCGATTCTTACTGAGTACCATTTTGGTGATCGCTGGATGCTGCTTTGATTGGTTCCAGTAGGTATTGATCATGTACCTATCATACTACTGGGCGTGGTGGCCTAATCGGTAGAGCGTGAGCCTCGCGTGCGGAAGCTTGGGAGTTCGGTTCCCGGTCGAGTCAAACCAATGACTTATAAAAATGATACTTCTCGCTTCCCAGCCTGGTGCTCGGTATTAATAGGATAGAGCGAGGACTGGTTGGCTCAGTATCAGGATGATGTAACTGAGTGGGATATCGAGTCATGGTGCTGGTGGCCTGATTTCTCTGTGGGGCAGCACTATAAAGTGACCATGAGTGTGCACTGTCACAAGTCGGTACCCATCCTGATATGACCTTATATGTTGCCAGGATGTGAAACTCCAATAACCAACCTTTCATACTGCTACCCACAATACACCTCAGCCACATACCGCATGTCTACATATATGATGACGTCAGACTCACGTGTCGGGACGCAGTGCACGCTGACGTCATTGTCGTGCCGGCACGTGTTGACGTTCCATCCCGAGTGGCGGCATTCCGCCAGGTTCATTTCACTTCCGGTACACTCGAGACGGTCCAGCAGGACGGGGAGGGACGCCGGGCCGGGGCCGTACCGGTGACCCACGTAGCTCGCCTGGTAGTTGGAGCTGGAACAGGAGGCAGGTCTACGTCAGACGCGATTCTCCCCGGTATGTGTGTAACTGTAAGGTGTATGTGTGTAATGTGTATGTAAGGTGTATGTGGGTAACTGTAAGGTGTGTGTGGGTAATGTGTATGTAATGTGTATGTGTGTAACTGTAAGGTGTATGTGTGTAACTGTAAGGTGTATGTGGGTAATGTATATGTAAGGTGTATGTAACTGTACGGTGTATGTGGGTAATGTGCATGTATGGTGTATGTGTGTAACTGTAATGTGTGTGTATGGAAGGTGTATGTGTGTAACTGTAAGGTGTATGTGGGTAATGTGTATGTAAGGTGTATGTGTGTAACTGTAAGGTATATGTGGATAATGTGTATGTAAGGTGCATGTGTGCAACGTGTGTGGGTAATGTCTATGTAATCTGTATGTGTGTAACTGTAAGGTGTACGTGGGTAATGTGTATGTAAGGTGTATGTGGGTAACTGTAAGGTGTATGTGGGTAATGTGTATGGAAGGTGTATGTGTGTAACTGTAAGGTGTATGTGGGTAATGTGTATGTAAGGTGTATGTGGGTAACTGTAAGGTGTATGTGGGTAATGTGTATGGAAGGTGTATGTGGGTAACTGTAAGGTGTATGTGGGTAATGTGTATGGAAGGTGTATGTGGGTAACTGTAAGGTGTATGTGGGTAATGTGTATGTAAGGTGTATGTGTGTAACTGTAAGGTTTATGTGGGTAATGTGTATGTAAGGTGTATGTGTGTAACTGTAATGTGTGTGTGGGTAATGTGTATGTAAGGTGTATGTGTGTAACTGTAAGGTGTATGTGTGTAACTGTAAGGTGTATGTGTGTAACTGTAAGGTGTATGTGGGTAATGTGTATGTAAGGTGTATGTGTGTAACTGTATGGTGTACGTATGTAACTGTAAGGTGTATGTGGGTAATGTGTATGTAAAGTGTATGTGTGTAACTGTAAGGTGTATGTGTGTAGCTGTACTGTGTTTGTGGGCAATGTGTATGTAAGGTGTATGTAACCTTAAGGTGTATGTGGGTAATGTGTATGTAAGGGGTATGTGTGTAACTGTAAGGTGTATGTGGGTAATGTGTATGTAAGGTGTATGTGTGTAATGTGTATGTAAGAGGTATGTAACTGTAAGGTGTATGTCGGTAATGTGTATGTATGGTGTATGTGTGTAACTGTAATGTGTGTGTAATGTGTATGTAAGGTGTATGTGTGTAACTGTAAGGTGTATGTCTGTAATGTGTATGTAAGATGTATGCGTGTAACTGTAAGGTGTATGTGCGTAATGTGTATGTAAGGTATATGTGTCTAACTCTAAGATGTATGTGGGTAATGTGTATGTAAGGTGTATGTGGGTAACTGTAAGGTGTATGTGGGTAATGTGTATGTAAGGTGTATGTGTGTAACTGTAAGGTGTATGTGTGTAATGTGTATGTAAGGTGTATGTGTGTGACTGTAATGTGTGTGTGGGTAATGTGCATGTAAGGTGTATGTGTGTAACTGTAAGGTGTATGTGGGTAATGTCTATGTAAGGTGTATGTGTGCAATGTGTATGTGTGTAACTGGAAGGTGTGTGTGGGTAATGTGTATGTAATGTGTATGTGTGTAACTGTAAGGTGTATGTGCGTAGTGTGTATGTAGGGTGTATGTGGGTAATGTGTATGTGTGTAACTGTAAGGTGTATGTGGGTAATGTGTATGTAAGGTGTATGTGTGTAGCTGTAGGGTATATGTGGATAATGTGTATGTAAGGTGTATGTGTGCAACGTGTATATGTGTAATGTCTATGTAATCTGTATGTGTGTAACTGTAAGGTGTATGTGTGTAATGTGTATGTAATCTGTATGTGTGTAACTGTAAGGTGTATGTGTGTAATGTGTATGTAAGGTGTATGTGTGTAACTGTAAGGTGTATGTGGGTAATGTGTGTGTAATCTGTACGTGTGCAACTGTAAGGTGTATGTGTGTAATGTGTATGTAATGTGTATGTGTGTACCTGTAAGGTATATGTGGGTAATGTGTACGTAAGGTGTTTGTGTGTAATGTGTATATGTGTAACTGTAAGGTCTGTTTGGGTAATATGTATGTAAGGTGTACGTGTGTAACTGTAAGGTGTATGTGGGTAATGTGTATGTAATGTGTATGTGTGTACTGTCTATGTAATCTGTATATCTGTGTATCTGTAAGGTGTATGTGGGTAATGTGTATTTAAGCTGTATGTGTGTAACTGTATGGCGTGCGGGTAATGTCTATGTAAGGTGTATGTGTGTAATGGAAAGGTGTATGTGTGTAACTGTATGGTGTATGTGTGTAACTGTAACGTGTATGTGTGTAAATGTCTATGTAATGTGTATGTGTGTAACTGTAAGGTGTATGTGTGTAATGTCTATGTAATGTGTATGTGTGTAACTGAAGGTGTATGTGGGTAATGTGTATGCAAGGTGTATGGTGTAACTGTAAGGTGTATGTGGGTAATGTGTATGTCAGGTGTATTTGTGCAATGTGTATTTGTGTAATGTGTATGTAACATGTATGTTACATACACATTGTATGTATGTAACATGTATGTGTACAGTGTGTATGTGTGTAATGTGTATGTGTGAAACATGTGTGTAAGGTGTATATGTGTAATGTGTATGTGTGTAACATGGATGTCTGCACAGTGTCTGTGTGTAATGTGCATGTGTGTACCTGTCTATATGACGTGACGTGTATGTTTGTAACATGTGTGTAATGTGTATGTGTGTAGAGTGTGTAATGTGTATGTGTTTAGCTCAGTAAGCAGGTATGTTTGTAAGGTGTATATGTGTAGGGTGTATGTGTGTAATGTGTACATGTGTAATGTGTATGTGCAGAATGTGTATGCATGTGACATGTATGTGTGTAACATCTATGCGTGCAACATGTATATGTGTGATGTGTACATGTGTAGTGTGTATGTGCAGAATGTGTATGTGTGTAATGTGTACATGTGTAAGGTGTATGTGTGTAATGTGTACATGTGTAAGGTGTATGTGCAGAATGTGTATGTGTGTAACGTGTATTTGTGTAACATATATGTGTGCATCATGTATATGTTTAATGTGTATGTGTGTAATCTGTATGTGTGCAATGTGTATGTGTTTATCTCAGTAAGCATGTATGTGTGTAAGGTGTATGTGTGTAAGGTGTATGTGTGTAATGTGTACATGTGTAAGGTGTATGTGCAGAATGTGTATGTGTGTGACGTGTATGTATGTAATGTCTATGTGTGCAACATGTATATGTGTAACGTGTACATGTGTAATGTCTGTGTGCAGAATGTGTATGTGTGTAAAGTGTATGTGTGCAACATGTATGTGTGCATCATTGTAGGGACATTGGTACAGGCATGAAGCGAGTGTCAGTGAAGATGCTTCATAGTTCATCAGCTTCTGGATAATGGTACTTGTATAATGGCTTATACAGCAGATATATATATATATATATGCTGTATATATATATATATATACATATTACTGAGTAATCTATTATGCAAAGCAGCGTAACAATACTCCAGAAAAGTAACTAAGTAAAAGTAACCCCTAAAAACTACTAAGTAAAAGTATTCACACAAAAAAAAACTAAGTAAATCAGACATTGGAAAGTAGACAATTAGTTTAAAAGTAAACTGATTTTGTTCTTCCCAAAGTAGGAGGTAATCAACCATGACCAGCTCTGGTCTTATAACCCAGACTAGAGATGGTCATGTCTGATTGGCTCTCACTCTACACACATCCCTGCGCGTGGGAGTGGTCGGGGCGCTGAGGGATGCTTTGATGGGGGGAGAGTTGTGGGAGTTAAGGGGTCAGAATAAAGCTAGTCTTGCATGGTCCCTCACACCAGATACATCATTCCACCCCTCACCCTGACCCCTGCTGCGGAGTGAGACGGGAGTGGAGATTGTAATAGCGTATACCAGCCAGAGTTGACCACCAGCCTGACATACAGATAGCAGAGAGGGAGGGCGAGGTTTTATTATTGCGACACCAGCCATAGTTGACCACCAGCCTGACATACAGATAGCAGAGTGAGAGGGAGGGGAGGGGGGTTGTTATAGCATCACTATCCAGAGTTGACCATCCATCCTGCCTGACATACATATTGTAGCAGTGTGGGTGGGGGATGGCCCCCGAAGGGCCGAGCGGCTCTCTGCTCACCTGTCGCCGAACATCCTGCACACGACCCGGGCCTCCTCGGGGCCGAACAGGTTGCCGCACACCGTGCCGGTCCGCCCGTAGTAGGACACGACGAGGCGGCCGTGCAGGCGGTCCGGGCCCGCCACCAGGGCGCCGCTGAAGGCCACCTGTCCCGAGGACACTGCACGAGACGCACAGGCGTCATCATATGGACATACGTCACGTCATGGACACACATCGTGAACATATGTCACGTCATGAAAACACGTCATGTCATGTACACACGTCATGTACATGCATCACGTCATGTACACATGCCACGTCATGTACACATGTCACATCATGTACATATGTCTCGTCATGTAGACATGTGACGTCATGTACACACGTCACATCATGTAAGCATGTCACGTCATGGACACATGTTTCGTCATGTACACGTCTCGTCATGCAGACACATCAGATCATGTACACATGTCACGTCATGTACACGTCATGTACACATGTCACGTCATGGACACATGTCATGTCATGTGCACATGTCACGTCATGTGCACATGTCACGTCATGTACACATGTAACATCATGTACACATGTCATGTCACGGATACATGTAATGTAATGGACACATGTCACCTCATGTACACATGTCACATCATGGACACATGTCACGTCATGTACACGTCTCGGCATGTATACACATCAGATCATGTACACACGTCACGTCATGTACACGCCATGTACACATGTCACGCCATGGACACATGTCACGTCATGTGCACGTGTCACGTCATGTGCACATGTCACGTCATGTACACATGTAACGTCATGTACACATGGCATGTCATGGATACATGTCATGTAATGGACATATGTCACATCATGGACACATGCAACATCATGGACACATGCCACGTCATGTACACGTCTCGTCATGTAGACACATCACATCATGTACACACGTCACGTCATGGACACATGTCATGTACACATGCCACGTCATGTACGCATGTCACGTCATGTACACATGTCACGTCAAGGACACACATCACGTCATGGACACATGTCACGTCATGTATACATGTCACGTCATGGACACATGCTGAGGCACACATTACTCATTTTGTAGTTATCCTATATTATCCTAAATTATTATCATTATTATCATCATCATCACCACCATCATCACACCACCATCATCATCACCATCGTCATTATCATTATTATCATTATCGTTATCCTCATCGTTATCATTATTATTATTATTATTATTATCTGAATCTGGGCACTAGATTTAGTGTGATATGGAAACCCAAGTGAAAACTTTCCAATTAATACAGAAAACATTCCAAATAATAGCAGAAAACATTCCAAATAATAGCAGAAAACATTCCATATAATAGCAGAAAACATTCCAAATAATAGCAGAAAACATTCCAAATAATACAGAAAACATTCCAAATAATAGCAGAAAACGTTCCAAATAATACAGAAAACATTCCAAATAATAGCAGAAAACATTCCAAATAATAGCAGAAAACATTCCAAATAATAGTAGAAAACATTCCAAATAATAGCAGAAAACACTCCAAATAATAGCAGAAAACACTCCAAATAATAGCAGAAAACATTCCAAATAATAGCAGAAAACACTCCAAATAATAGCAGAAAACACTCCAAATAATAGCAGAAAACACTCCAAATAATAGCAGAAAACACTCCAAATAATAGCAGAAAACACTCCAAACAATAGCAGAAAACACTCCAAATAATACAGAAAACACTCCAAATAATAGCAGAAAACATTCCAAACAATAGCAGAAAACACTCCAAATAATACAGAAAACACTCCAAATAATAGCAGAAAACATTCCAAATAATACAGAAAACACTCCAAATAATAGCAGAATCAATGTTCATGTGACGGTTTACTTGTTGTGCATATGTCATAGTTGAAAAAAGCTATTTCACTTTTTGATCTTGATCTTATACAAATTGAGCAATATGTTAATATAACTCAGGAAGACCGATCACCCACGAAAACTAAAACATGGAAAATAAAACACACATCCAAAACATCACGTTAACATCTCAAACAAATTAAACAACATTTTATTGATTACAGTTAAGCAAACAAGATTCTGTCTTACAAAGTTGAAAACAAAGTTGGGTAAATGCAATGTCAAGGGTGAATTTCTCACAATTTCACCTTAGCACAAAAAGCATAGAAGCATATTTATTTAATTGCTTTTGTTGGAAAGATTAAATACATGTGGCATTGCTAACTTACAGATGCAACAATCATTATTTCACTTGCTAACAAAATATGAAATAATTAATTATCACCATTGTAAAGCAGATTTACAGACAGTAAAAACGTGAGAGTGAATATACCCCGGTGTAATGCTTAAACACCCGGCTTGACGGCTGACAGCGCGTGACGGCTGACAGCGCGTGACGGCTGACAGCGCGTGACGGCTGACAGCGCGTGACGGCTGACAACGCGTGACGGCTGAGAGCGCGTGAAAGCTGACAGCATGTGACAGCAGGTGTTGACAGTAAGCGACTCACCCAGTTCTCCACACCCGATGCTGAGGTCATCCGAGTGGCTGCACGTCCTGCCCCCAGCTCGGCCCGCCGTCCCGCCCCGACACTCGTTCAGCGTCCTCTCCGACCCCAGGCAGTTGAAGTCCGTCCACACCGACTTGTGGGTGCTCGGGCCGTACAAGTGGCCGAGCAAGGTGCCAGTCATGGGTCTAACAAGAAGGCAGCCAATCAGAGCCAAGCACACAGTGGGTCTAACAAGTAGGAAACCAATCAGAGCCAAGCACACAGTGGATCTAACAAGAAGGCAACAAATCAGAACCAAGCACAGAGTGGGTCTTACAAGAAGGCAACCAATCAGAGCCAAGCACACAGTGGGTCTAACAAGAAGGCAACCAATAAGAGCCAAGCACACAGTGGATCTAACAAGAAGGCAACCAATCAGAGCCAAGCACACAGTGGATCTAACAAGAAGGCAACAAATCAGAGCCAAGCACACAGTGGGTCAAATAGAGAAGGTTGCCAATCAGCAAGAAGCACACACAATGGGTCTAACAAGAAGGCAACCAATCAGAGCCAAGTACACAGTGGGTCTAACAAGAAGGCAACCAATCAGAGCCAAGCACACAGTGGGTCTAACAAGAAGGCAACAAATCAGAGCCAAGCACACAGTGGGTCAAATCGAGAAGGTAGCCAATCAGCAACAAGCACATACAGTGGGTCTAACAAGAAGGCAGCCAATCAGAGCCAAGTACACAGAGTGGGTCTAACAAGAAGGCAACCAATCAGAGCCAAGGACACAGTGGGTCAAATAGAGAAGGTTGAAAATCAGCAAGAAGCACACACATTGGGTCTAACAAAAAGGCAGCCAATCAGAGGCAAGTACAGTGGGTCTAACAAGGGAGGCTAACAAACAAGAAGGTAGCCAATCAGAGCCAAGCACACACAGTAGTTTAAAAAAAGGGAAGTAAACCAATCAGCAGAAAGGACATTAAAAAGGGTCTATCTAACAAAGCAAATCAGACCCGAACGACTGTATAATTGACCACAACAACTTTTTCATTCTGGTATAATTGGTGAAACTAATGGTTCATATTGATATTGTTGCATTTATATGTTCATTTTGATGTTTATATGGATAGTATATAGACATTTAGCCAAACAGACCATGCCCTATCTACTGCTCGACAACAGTTAGTTGAGTGAATCCTTGCTCTGATTACCATCACTGTGGGCTTGAACTGTCAACCCGCAGTGTAAACTGATGGGATAAACCACTTGTAGTTGTACACACTGACTAGACATACTGCCTGTCCTACTCACTAGTCAACCGGGTCCAGCAATCTTTTACATACTTATTTGGATAAAAAATGATCTCAAAATTCTATGGATACTAATATGTTTTCGTTTCGGCACCAGCCAACGTCATAGTTGTGGCAGGGTAGGGTGGGCGGGCCCTAGCCCATGACTATCCGAGGCTTGTACCTCGAGAAAACAACAGTTAGTACACAGATTGTAGGAAGGCACCCTAGCCCTCCCTAGCTGCCCGTTACTATACCACCTGTAGGTAGGCACCCTAGCCTTTCTTACCTGCCCATTAATACCCCTCCTATAGGTAGACACCCCAGCCCTCCTTACCTGCCCGCATAGAGCCTATAATACTAACATGGCTCACTTTTATATTTTTTTATTGAGGCTGTATTTATACTGTCCATAGCATATAAGCCCGGGTACCCAGGCTTGTTTTCAATGCTGGCCAGTTGTAGTGTTGGTGTTCTTTTACCACACAGTGGCTGCTGATAAGGTATTTGATTGCCTGCATTTCAGTAGCAGATAGATAATTGGTTGGTATGGTTAATAGCCTATGTTAGTTTTTCTGGATTTTTTGTTGTATATATGTATTTATTTTTTTTACTCTTATTACTAGACTAGCCTACTCCTATTTACATATCATAGGCTTGTATGTAGCTGTGTGGTGTGTTATCTGGCTACTTTTGGCCATTGGGTGTCCCGCTGGTGGGCCGTGACATATCACATGCCCCTTTGCAGTGCAGCTTATTGGGGATTTCCTAGCCATATTTTGCACAAATATTTTTTGTAAGTTTTTAGGTCAGGAATTTGTCATTCCTTTACCATTTGGGCATTCCACACCTTGGCAGCCATTTCCAGCATGGTTCTCTCATGAGCTTTTATTTGGCTTCTGGTCTGCTTTAGTAGTGGCACATTATTTGCTCTAGTAGCCCTTTGTGGTTTTGTTAGAAGTTTAATCTTTTGACTATGGCTGTATGCTAATGTTTTCAAATGAATTATTCTCCTATTTTCTAGTAATTTCATTTTGGTTCTTTTGTGTATGTCATAGGTGGGGTGCAGCTTGTCTTCTCTTAGACAGATTTTTAGGGCTCTGTTCTGCAGTGTTTGCAGTTTTTTTAGTAGTTCTTTTCTCGCACCTATGTAGTTTACATCTCCATATTCAAAAATAGGGGAGCACCATGCCCTTGAAGATTTCTATTGACATTTCTTGTGTCATGTAGTCTCTTAGCTTTGCAAATAGCCATAGTTTGTGGTTTACTTTTTGTATAATTTTATTTATACATAGGTTGTAGTTTAGTTGGCTGTCCAACTCAAGGCCTAGGTATTTGCATGGTCTACATTTTCTAGTGTTTGGTTTCCTAACATACAGTGTAGTTTTCTTTCGGGCATTTGTTTATTCGAGAAGAGTACTGTTTTTGATTTGCTTGTGTTGATGGTTATTTTGTTGGACTCACACCACTCATCTAGTTTTAGTAGGAGTTTATTTAGTTTAGTTATTACCTCCTCTTCTGTGGTGCCATTTGCGTATATGACTGTGTCATCTGCATATAGTTGGAGGCATTCAGTTTGCAACCATTTTAAAAGATCGTTTATATAGATTATAAAGAGTAGTGGCCCTAACACTGACCCTGATAGTGTATTGTTTATTTTTGTTTTCTGTTGCCTGTTGTTCAGGTAGCATCTTATCCAATCCATAGTGTTGGATTTTATGCCCATGGTTTTTACTTTTTCCAGGAGTATTTTGTGGTCTACTGTGTCAAATGGTTTGCTGAAGTCAATGAAAGCGGCTCCAACTAATTGTTTTTGGTTCATTGATGCCATTATGTCATTTCTTAGGTTAGCTATTGTTTTTGATGTGGAGTGCAGTTTCCTGAAACCCCCTTGTCTTTCATTTAGTATATCATTTTTTCCCAGGTGTTCCTTGATGTGTCTATGTCACACTTTTTTCAATGAGCTTGCCTGGGGTTTGAAGAATTGAGCCTGTACTGTGTAATCAAAATGATCAAACCCACCACTTGGTGCACTGGCTGTTCTCTTGGTTAAACAGTTGCTATATTATATGTATAAATGTATATATGAATGTGAAAGATGTGTGATGATGGTGATGATGATGATGATGCTGATGATGATCTGTATTTGTTCATAGCAATTTCATATTGATGTGTATTCATACTTACCTATCTCATGTTTATTATAATTGTATGTGTTTACATGTGAAATACCAACCAGCAGCCGGGCTGATCAAACCCACCACAAGGTGGCACTGCGAAATTTACATTACAATGGGAGAGATAGGGAGTCAGCTGTCTTAGTATTATAGGTTCTTTGCTGCCCGTTACTACCCCTCCTGTAGGTAGGCACCCTAGCCTTCCTTACCTGCCCGTTACTACACCACATGTAGGTAGGGACCCTGGCCCTCCTTACCTGCCCGTTACTACACCACATACAGGTAGGCACGCTAGCCTTCCTTACCTGCCCATTACTACACCACCTGTAGGTAGGCACCCTAGCCCTCCTTACATACCCGTTACTACCCCTCCTGTCGGTAGGCACCCTAGTCTTTCTTACCTGCCTGTTACTACCCCTCCCATAGGTAGGCACCCTATCACTCCTTACATGCTCGTTACTACCACTCCTGTAGGTAGGCACCCTAGCCCTCCTTACCTGCCCATTACTACCCCTCCTGTAGGTAGGCACCCTAGCCTTCCTTACCTGCACAGACCCTGGCCCTCCTTACCTGCCCGTTACTACACCATGTATAGGCAGGCATCCTGGCCCTCCTTACCTGCCGGTGATCATCCTGCACACGACGGCCATGTCGCGAGTCGTGAAGCTGGCAGCACACACGGAAATCCAGCCGCTGTCAGTGGACAGCACGTTCAGCACGCCGTGCTTGAAGTCAGCACCGCCAATCAGCACCACCTGGGAGTAGCTGGCGCCGGGAGGAGGGGCCTGGGTGACGGGGTCTGCAGGACACGACACGACACAACGTCAGTCAGGCACTGCACGGCCACACTAGGCAGGCACAGTAACACGACATGCACAATGAAGTCTACACCAGACTGTCACAGTACACATGAGGCGGGTGTGTGGTTACACCAGACTGTCACAGTACACACACGAGGCAGGCACAGTAACGTGACATGCACAATGAAGTTGACACCAGACTGTCACAGTCTATGCACATGAGGCAGGCACGGTAACACGACATGCACAATGAAGTCTACACCAGACTGTCACAGTCTATGCACATGAGGCAGGCACGGTAACACGACATGCACAATGAAGTCTACACCAGACTGTCACAGTCTATGCACATGAGGCAGGCACGGTAACACGACATGCACAATGAAGTCTACACCAGACTGTCACAGTCTATGCACACGAGGCAGGCACGGTAACACAACATGCACAATGAAGTCTACACCAGACTGGCACAGTCTATGCACACATGGCAGGCACGGTAACACAACATGCACAATGAAGTCTACACCAGACTGGCACAGTCTATGCACACGTGGCAGGCATGGAACACGACATGCACAATGAAGTCTACACCAGACTGTCACAGTCTATGCACACGAGGCAGGCATGGAACACGACATGCACAATGAAGTCTACACCAGACTGTCACAGTCTATGCACACGAGGCAGGCACGGTAACACAACATGCACAATGAAGTCTACACCAGACTGTCACAGTCTATGCACACGAGGCAGGCATGGAACACGACATGCACAATGAAGTCTATACCAGACTGGCACAGTCTATGTACACGGGCAGGCACGGTAACACAACATGCACAATGAAGCCTACACCAGACTGTCACAGTCTATGCACACGAGGCAGGCATGGAACACGACATGCACAATGAAGTCTACACCAGACTGTCACAGTCTATGCACATGAGGCAGGCACGGTAACACAACATGCACAATGAAGCCTACACCAGACTGTCACAGTCTATGCACACGAGGCAGGCATGGAACACGACCTGCACAATGAAGTCTACACCAGACTGGCACAATCTATGCACACGTGGCAGGCATGGAACACAACATGCACAATGAAGTCTACACCAGACTGCCACAGTCTATGCACACGAGGCAGGCATGGTAACACAACATGCACAATGAAGCCTACACCAGACTGTCACAGTCTATGCACACGAGGCAGGCATGTCACACGACATGTAATGTACAATTTAGCCTACAGCAGACTGTCACACTCCACACACATGGGGCAGGCATAATAACATAACATGTGCAATGAAGTCTACAGCAGACTCTCACACTCCACACACATGGGCAGTCATGATACACGGCATGTAATGTACACTGTAGGCTACAGCAGACTGTCACAGTAGACACACACACGGGGCAGTCATGATACACAACATGTAATGTACAATGTAGCCTACAGCAGACTGTCACACTCCACACACACGGGGCAGGCATGGAACACAACATGTAATGTACAATGTAACCTACAGCAGACTGTCACAATCCCTGAGTACACACAATATATGATGTCTACATTAGACACAGTGTACACACTGCCAATCTACACTAGATAATTAAGCTAATCAGGATGCTACACACATTACACACTATTATGTAGACTGTAAATCTAACACGCACTACACCACACAGAATGCTACACAAGCTACAGACGACGTTCTGCGTTCCGCGTCACACACTTACCTGCCCACTGAGTGCCTGCTGACAAACCCTGCTCGTCTCTACTACTGACATCAATACCTCACACAACAATGTTTGTTTGTTGGAGTTTGACATCCTGGCAACTCCTAAGGTCATATTAGGACGAGTACCAACTTGGGACAGCGCATACTTATGGTGACTTTATGGTGCTACCCCACTGGGGGACCAGGCCGCCGGCACCATGACTTGATTTCCCACTCAAAAAGTTTGTTATATTTAATGACGCCTCTAGAGCACATTGATTTGTATCATTGGCTATTGGATGTCAAACATACGGTCATTCTGACATATTTCTTTGGAGGAAACCCGCTACCATCACATAGGCTACTCTTTCCGATAAGCAGCAAAGGGTCTTTTATATGCACGTTTCCATAGACAGGAATGCACATACCACAGCCTTTGATGAACCAGTTGTGGACCACTGGTTGGAACGGAAAATAGCACAAACTACAAATGTCCCACTGAGCAGGATCGATCGGATGACCCACACCTTCACAATCACATGTGGACACGCTACGGCTTAACCTACGTCCCGCTCCTGATATCCCACTCAAGTCACATTATCCTGACACTGTGCCAACCAGTCCTTGTCCTATCCTATTAATGCGGAGCGCCAGGTTAGGAAGCGACAAGGATCAATTTTGTAAATCATTTGACTCGACCGGCCAGAACTAACCATGATCGACCTCTAACTCACAACAGATCACATGACCAGCCGCCATACTCAGGTCACGTGACTGCCATACTCAGGTCACGCGACCGCCATATGCAGGTCACGTGACCAGCCATGATACTCAGGTCACGTGACTGACATACTCAGGTCACGTGACCACCATACTCAGGTCATGTGACTGCGATACTCAGGGCACATGACCAGCTGCCATACTCAGGTTATGTGAATGCCATACTCAGGTCATGTGACTACCATACTCAGGTCACGTGACAGCCATACTCAGGTCATGTGATATGCCGCCATACTCAGGTCACATGACCGTCATATTCAGGCCACGTGACCGCGATACTCAGGTCATGTGATTGCTATACTCAGGTCACGTGACCAGGACCAGCTGCCATACTCAGGTCACGTGAACGCCATACTCAGGTCATGTGACCGCCATACTCAGGTCATGTGACCGCCATACTCAGGTCACGTGATATGCCGCCATACTCAGGTCCCGTGACGGCCATAATCAGGTCACGCGACCGCAATATACCTATTTCATATGACGTCAGCATGGGTATCTAGATCAGTGCGAGTGCTGTTTGGCTGCAGGACAACACACGGTCACACTGCAAACTCAATGGCCGTGTCAATCTTCATACAGAAAATGTGAAATATCTCTAAAACCACACCACCTAGACACAAACCGCCTGGTACACATAGAGAAAACATATTCAATGAATAGATTCTTTTAAATTCACAAGGTTAGGGTTCTGCATTTCTATGAATTTTGAATAAAATAGACATCTTGCACTGCGCGTACCGGCAAACTCAATGCATTGTCAATGGTTGTGAGTAATCTTCATACAGAAAATGTGAAATATCTCTAAAACCACACCACCTAGAAATAAACCGCTTGGAACACAGATAGTAAACATATTCCCTGAACAGATCATATTAAATTTATATGGTTAGGGTTCTGCATCTCTATTAATTATGAATAAAATAAACGTTTTGCACTGGGCATACCAGCAAACTCAATGGCAGTGTGCCTTCGTTTTGCAGCCAGGCTGCGTACGCATACACAATGTTTATAAACATTGAAAGGGTCTATACTCAGGTCACGTGACCGCCATACTCACCCCTGCGGCAGACGACGCCAGCATCCCTCCCGCCGGGGCAGGACGCGGGAGTCCACGTGACCGGGCAGTTCTGCAGCGACTGCTCGTGACCCTGGCATCTCAGTGATGTCATCCACAGAACGCCGTAGCCCGGCGTCTCGAACCTGACGGCGGCGCCCTCCGGCCTGAGAGCGGAAATGACAGACACTACATGAGGGGCGGGCCGGTGTCGCGGTTTCAGTTCTCAACTGTCACTTCTGCACATGCGTGGATTCGAGTGACAACTTTGCTTTTGCTGGTGATGTGTGTGTGTGGTGATTTCTAATGTGTAAATCACTCTAAAACCCTTAAAACCTCATATACCGACCATATATTGTTAAATGAAACACACAAGTTGGCAAACGCCCATAGCAGCCATTTTGAATATGTTGCATTGAGATTTAGACGCATGCGCAGAAGCGATGTTGAGAACTGAAACTGGTTGAGAACTGAAACCGAGCAAACGGGACTGACTAACGGCATTTTAACACTACCGGGGGACTGTAGCCTGGTGACAGTAACCTGGTCACTGTAGCCTACTGATTGCAACCTGTCTGGTTACTGTAACCTGGTGACAGTAGCCTGGTCAGTTACCTGGGGTATGTAGCCTGGTGACAATAATCTGGTGACAGTCGCCTGATCACTGTTACTGAATACAATCTGGGAACCGCAGTCTAGTGATTGCTACCTGGTGACTGTAGCCTGGTGGCTGTAGCATGGTGGCTGTAGCCTGGTGATTGTAGCCTGGTGACTGTAGCCTGGTGACTGTAGCCTGGTGACTGTAGCATGGTGACTGTAGCATGGTGACTGTAGCCTGGTGGCTGTAGCCTGGTGATTGTAGCCTGGTGACTGTAGCCTGGTGACTGTAGCCTGGTGACTGTAGCATGGTGACTGTAGCATGGTGACTCTAGCCTGGTTGCTGTAGCCTGGTGATTGTAGCCTAGTGACTGTAGCCTGGTGACTGTAGCCTGGTGACTTATCTGGAGACTGTAGCCTAGTGAGTGTTACCTGGGAACTGTATTCTAATGACTGTAACTTGGAGATTGTAGCCTAGTGACCTGCCCTTCCCCCCTTCCAAATCCTGTACCCAGCCCCCCCCCCCCTCCCACCGCACCCCCAGCATCCCTCTGAACCCCTGACACCTGGAGGAACGCTTACCGGAAGCCGAGCATCCGTCAAACGACCTGCGCGTCCCGGAAGTCGAATCCGTCGGCGCAAATCCGGCCATCCTGTCGATAGTAGCTGAGCACGACGCGCCCTGTCGTCGCACCCGGAGTCGCGAATCGGGCCGACAGCGTCTGGGTCGGGTTCGGAGTCGGCGTCACCAGCTGAAGTGTCGTCGCTACACGGGCCGGGAGGGAAGAGAAGCGGTTAGGTCTCACTTCCTCAGAGCGTTCTTCTATGGCAGCTTTTTTTTCTTTGGGGTGGTTTGTGTTGTGTGTGGGGTTAAATATGGATTTTTTCTGGTTTGCTGAATAAGTTCTGTTTATGGGCACTAAAGGTTCACTGGTTTCTCAGCCATTTTTCTGTCAGATTATTTACTACGAAAACTGTTATAAAGTTGAAGGAGGGGCTATATAAAGGAGCTAGACGATAACCGTTAAAACACAATTTGAAGGAAATAGCAATTTGTTACAGTGTTTACCTGCAAGTTTTCACATCAATAGTGGAACGAATTGTCTGTAATGCTTTGCATTGGGCTCTTGAATTCCGCGAGGTGGAGAGGAAGCACCCCCCTCCGCGCCGCCCCCCCCCCCCCCCCCCCCCCAAGGGCCGCGTGACCATTGTTGCGTTGCGTAACCTTCCCCCCCTCTCCCTCTCTCCCTTATAACCGAGCCTCCCTGCCCTCTCTCGCCACTCCGCCGCCTTCCCCTGCCAGACGCACTCTTCTCTCCCGTTTTTCTATTTGGCTCGCCCCTCCTGCCGCCTGCACGCCTCCGCGACCCTCACTTCGCCGGCCTACGCCAGTCATGCCGCGCACAAGAGGCCAACGCGCCGCCCGCGCATCCAGGACTAACTTTATTTAGAACCTTCTGTAGTGACCTCACTCTGTGCCACACTGGGGGTGTTCGGATAACAACACAACTGGAAGACACATACATTACATCTCCCTTTCATGGAACAGAGGAACAAAATTCAATGGTAACATTTTGTATATATAAACTACCATCGATAGCAACAGGTCCTTCTTGTGTTATTATAACTAATGTCATAACGCCATATCCCCCTCTTTAAAATAGTTCCTATCCATAACAGAATGGTACCAGGTATTGCGAGGATAAAATGCCATGCTCAAATTTACTAACATTCCAGAACAATGTAAATGGCATTGTACATGAAGACCTAATACATATAGAGATATTATACATACTATGTCTAAGAAGAGAACCATGAAACATGTAAATGGGAAACTATCGAATGTAGCCCATCATACAAAAACACGACCCATAAGTAATACAACGAATACATAGTCAGGGTAAGTTGTCACTTCTTAAATGTAGACTTATTTTGTCTCTTCTTCATATGACCTGAACAATGAGCGCATTATTATGTAACGTTGTATGCAATTCATAACTGAACATAACAAGGCACTTGCTAGGCAGAACAGAAAGTGGCATAGCAACAACAGTAAACGACTTATATAACATATGAGATTCAAATATTCAATATAGTATTTCATGAACAACATTTCCCAAAATGTTCAAATTAAACTCATGCTTCATATAACAATTTCATCCGTGAACATTTCGTCATATTTTTTTTTGTTTTTGTTTATAAAAGCATTGAGTCAAAATTCATTTGATAACATCTTTGACATGCAAGACAACTTAAAAACATGTATAAACATAAACATACAAAATGCATACACAGCTGGCTGCATGTGTCGTTTCTTATGTTATCATGCGTTGTGTCCATTCATTGTTCGAACTTAAGTATGTGACGTTACCAATTATTGTACAGCTTTTCCAGCATGTTACTTATTTAACTATAACAATTTCAACCGTGAACATTCTTTTATGTTTGCTTAATAAGCATTGAGTCAACATATATAGTCAAGAACATCCATGACATGAAGAGCAACTAAACATAGCATTTATAAAAACATACAAAATGCATACTCAGTTGACTTCATGTGCCGTTTCTTATGTTTGCATGAGTTGTGTCCATTCTTTGTTTGACCTTAACTATGTGTCGTTATTAATTATTGTACTGCTTTTCTGGCATGTCAGTTATTTAATTATAACAATTGCATCAGTGAACATTTTTGTTTGTGTGTTTAATAAGTATTGAGTGAATATTTATTGGATAACATCTATGACATGTAAGACAATTTAAAGCATTTATGCCAACACACAAAATGTATACTTAGTTAGCTTCATGTGTCGTTTCTTATCCTTGCATGTGTTGTGTCCATTCTTTATTTGACTTTAATCATGTGTCATTCTTACTGTACTGCATTTCTAGCATGTCACTTGCTTAATTATTACAATTGCATCGGTGAACATTACCTACAATAACAGTACTGAGTCAACAGCTATTTGACAGGATCTATGACAAGTATGACAACTTACAGCATTTACAAAACATCACCAAAAAGCATACTCAGTTACCTTCATGTGCCATTTCCTATGTGTGAATGTGTTCTGTAAAGTCTTTGTTTGACCTCAATGTGTGACGTTCTTCATGTATTGTCATGGTAACATACGGTAACAATTTAAAGTTGCACAGTCTAACCAAACCATCCCTAATTCAAAACGTCACAATCGACATACTATGTCTTTGTTTGCATTCTTTGACCTTTTCCACATATATATTTCTATAGCATATAGATATATTTATTAAATATATTTATATAAATTATTTTATTTTAATGCATATGACAATAAATTCAACGTTACAAATATCAGTATATCCGGTAGATTCTGCATATTCGGCTTACACTGGTTTCTATATAACCAATATTTTAATTTTACCCAAATGTATATTTTACACAATTATTTCGTCATCCACAGGCCTTGTCATTGTGAAATTGTTGTGACACACTTCATTCAATTCTGACATCCGACAATATAGTGGTCATGATATCCACTTTAACATTTTTAAATATATATTTATTCGGTTAATATATATATTGCTATTCGTTCACCATGGGAATGGTGTGCACCAATAGGAATTCCACCTGCATACGACACATATAACACATATATGCATGTAGGTACTACGTTTCATACGATACAACATTTTAGTTTTATATTTCCATCATTAACCACAAGCCCATACCCTAGCAATCTTATGATGGAACAAAATATCAATATTATGGTGACACACTCAAATTATTACAGCCTGCATGAAATAATTTATATTGATATAGATACTCTAGCAGTACATCATATCGTATAGTGTGTTACAAATAAGGTCTACTCCTGAGTATGCAGCTTTAACCGAGCAGACGGCCAACCGCTACTTTGTTGCATACACATACTTGAACCACATTCTTTCATGACGTGGCCCCGCGCTGCTTGGGGGCGTTCGGATATCAGCATACCTATTTTCATGTCGATGTTAAAGATTTAATTATGCAGAAATAGAAGTTTCTTTACCTTGAATTGTCTCATGTTTCATCTTATGTCAATTCATATATGATATTAAGTCACACTTCATGTCTATCACATGCCTCCATTGGCATAGCGTTTGGTACTTGCTTCCTGGCGCTCCGACTCAATTCTCGAGGAATCTCGGTACCTTGCCTGTTGTAGCTTGCCCGACGTCCTGCGCGTCTTTATTCTGGTCATCTTCATTATCGCCGACTGTCCCTGTCGACGTCCTGCACATCTGTGCTTCGTAGCATCCGTGCATCTGTGTCCATGCCTCTTAGGCATCCGTGCATCCTTGTGCCATCTTTCCAGGCATCTGTGCATCGTATTGTCATTT
>CM059191.1:107248280-107268521 GCA_030323885.1 Branchipolynoe longqiensis | reverse complement strand
GTTAGTACACAGATTGTAGGAAGGCACCCTAGCCCTCCCTAGCTGCCCGTTACTATACCACCTGTAGGTAGGCACCCTAGCCTTTCTTACCTGCCCATTAATACCCTTCCTGTAGGTAGACACCCCAGCCCTCCTTACCTGCCCGCATAGAGCCTATAATACTAACACGGCTCACTTTTATATTTTCTTATTGAGGCTGTATTTATACTGTCCATAGCATATAAGCCCGGGTACCCAGGCTTGTTTTCAATGCTGGCCAGTTGTAGTGTTGGTGTTCTTTTACCACACAGTGGCTGCTGATAAGGTATTTGATTGCCTGCATTTCAGTAGCAGATAGATAATTGGTTGGTATGGTTAATAGCCTATGTTAGTTTTTCTGGATTTTTTGTTGTATATATGTATTTTTTTTTTTTACTCTTATTACTAGACTAGCCTACTCCTATTTACATATCATAGGCTTGTATGTAGCTGTGTGGTGTGTTATCTGGCTACTTTTGGCCATTGGGTGTCCCGCTGGTGGGCCGTGACATATCACATGCCCCTTTGCAGTGCAGCTTATTGGGGATTTCCTAGCCATATTTTGCACAAATATTTTTTGTAAGTTTTTAGGTCAGGAATTTGTCATTCCTTTACCGTTTGGGCATTCCACACCTTGGCAGCCATTTTCCAGCATGGTTCTCTTCATAGTTTTTATTTGGCTTCTGGGTCTGCTTTAGTAGTTGCACATTATTGCTCTAGTACCCTTTGTGTTTTGTTAGAAGTTTAATCTTTTGACTATGGCTGTATGCTAATGTTTTCAAATGAATTATTCTCCTATTTTCTAGTAATTTCATTTTGGTTCTTTTGTGTATGTCATAGGTGGGGTGCAGCTTGTCTTCTCTTAGACAGATTTTTAGGGCTCTGTTCTGCAGTGTTTGCATTTTTTTTAGTAGTTCTTTTCTCGCACCTATGTAGTTTACATCTCCATATTCAAAAATAGGGGAGCACCATGCCCTTGAAGATTTCTATTGACATTTCTTGTGTCATGTAGTCTCTTAGCTTTGCAAATAGCCATAGTTTGTGGTTTACTTTTTGTATAATTTTATTTATACATAGGTTGTAGTTTAGTTGGCTGTCCAACTCAAGGCCTAGGTATTTGCATGGTCTACATTTTCTAGTGTTTGGTTTCCTAACATACAGTGTAGTTTTCTTTCGGGCATTTGTTTATTCGAGAAGAGTACTGTTTTTGATTTGCTTGTGTTGATGGTTATTTTGTTGGACTCACACCACTCATCTAGTTTTAGTAGGAGTTTATTTAGTTTAGTTATTACCTCCTCTTCTGTGGTGCCATTTGTGTATATGATTGTGTCATCTGCATATATTGGAGGCATTCAGTTTGCAACCATTAAAAGGTCGTTTATATAGATTATAAAGAGTAGTGGCCCTAACACTGACCCTGATAGTGTATTGTTTATTTTTGTTTTCTGTTGCCTGTTTTTCAGGTATGCATCTTATCAACCATAGTGGTTGGATTTTATGCCCATGGGTTTTTACTTTTTCCAGGAGTATTTTGTGGTGGTACTGGTGTCAAATGGTTTTGGTTGGTGCTGAAGTCAATGAAAGCGGCTCCAACTAATTGTTTTTGGTTCATTGATGCCATTATGTCATTTCTTAGGTTAGCTATTGTTTTTGATGTGGAGTGCAGTTTCCTGAAACCCCCTTGTCTTTCATTTAGTATAACGTTTTTTCCCAGGTGTTCCTTGATGTGTCTATGTCACACTTTTTTCAATGAGCTTGCCTGGGGTTTGAAGAATTGAGCCTGTACTGTGTAATCAAAATGATCAAGCCCACCACTTGGTGCACTGGCTGTTCTCTTGGTTAAACAGTTGCTATATTATATGTATAAATGTATATATGAATGTGAAAGATGTGTGATGATGGTGATGATGATGATGATGCTGATGATGATCTGTATTTGTTCATAGCAATTTCATATTGATGTGTATTCATACTTACCTATCTCATGTTTATTATAATTGTATGTGTTTACATGTGAAATACCAACCAGCAGCCGGGCTGATCAAACCCACCACAAGGTGGCACTGCGAAATTTACATTACAATGGGAGAGATAGGGAGTCAGCTGTCTTAGTATTATAGGTTCTTTGCTGCCCGTTACTACCCCTCCTGTAGGTAGGCACCCTAGCCTTCCTTACCTGCCCGTTACTACACCACATGTAGGTAGGGACCCTGGCCCTCCTTACCTGCCCGTTACTACACCACATACAGGTAGGCACGCTAGCCTTCCTTACCTGCCCATTACTACACCACCTGTAGGTAGGCACCCTAGCCCTCCTTACATACCCGTTACTACCCCTCCTGTCGGTAGGCACCCTAGTCTTTCTTACCTGCCTGTTACTACCCCTCCCATAGGTAGGCACCCTATCACTCCTTACATGCTCGTTACTACCACTCCTGTAGGTAGGCACCCTGGCCCTCCTTACCTGCCCATTACTACCCCTCCTGTAGGTAGGCACCCTAGCCTTCCTTACCTGCACAGACCCTGGCCCTCCTTACCTGCCCGTTACTACACCATGTATAGGCAGGCATCCTGGCCCTCCTTACCTGCCGGTGATCATCCTGCACACGACGGCCATGTCGCGAGTCGTGAAGCTGGCAGCACACACGGAAATCCAGCCGCTGTCAGTGGACAGCACGTTCAGCACGCCGTGCTTGAAGTCAGCACCGCCAATCAGCACCACCTGGGAGTAGCTGGCGCCGGGAGGAGGGGCCTGGGTGACGGGGTCTGCAGGACACGACACGACACAACGTCAGTCAGGCACTGCACGGCCACACTAGGCAGGCACAGTAACACGACATGCACAATGAAGTCTACACCAGACTGTCACAGTACACACACGAGGCAGGCACAGTAACGTGACATGCACAATGAAGTTGACACCAGACTGTCACAGTCTATGCACATGAGGCAGGCACGGTAACACGACATGCACAATGAAGTCTACACCAGACTGTCACAGTCTATGCACATGAGGCAGGCACGGTAACACGACATGCACAATGAAGTCTACACCAGACTGTCACAGTCTATGCACATGAGGCAGGCACGGTAACACGACATGCACAATGAAGTCTACACCAGACTGTCACAGTCTATGCACACGAGGCAGGCACGGTAACACAACATGCACAATGAAGTCTACACCAGACTGGCACAGTCTATGCACACGTGGCAGGCACGGTAACACAACATGCACAATGAAGTCTACACCAGACTGGCAGAGTCTATGCACACATGGCAGGCATGGAACACGACATGCACAATGAAGTCTACACCAGACTGTCACAGTCTATGCACACGAGGCAGGCATGGAACATGACATGCACAGTGAAGTCTACACCAGACTGTCACAGTCTATGCACACGAGGCAGGCACGGTAACACAACATGCACAATGAAGTCTACACCAGACTGTCACAGTCTATGCACACGTGGCAGGCACGGTAACACAACATGCACAATGAAGTCTACACCAGACTGTCACAGTCTATGCACACGAGGCAGGCATGGAACACGACATGCACAATGAAGTCTATACCAGACTGGCACAGTCTATGTACACGAGGCAGGCATGGTAACACAACATGCACAATGAAGCCTACACCAGACTGTCACAGTCTATGCACACGAGGCAGGCATGGAACACGACATGCACAATGAAGTCTACACCAGACTGTCACAGTCTATGCACATGAGGCAGGCACGGTAACACAACATGCACAATGAAGCCTACACCAGACTGTCACAGTCTATGCACACGAGGCAGGCATGGAACACGACCTGCACAATGAAGTCTACACCAGACTGGCACAATCTATGCACACGTGGCAGGCATGGAACACAACATGCACAATGAAGTCTACACCAGACTGCCACAGTCTATGCACACGAGGCAGGCATGGTAACACAACATGCACAATGAAGCCTACACCAGACTGTCACAGTCTATGCACACGAGGCAGGCATGTCACACGACATGTAATGTACAATTTAGCCTACAGCAGACTGTCACACTCCACACACATGGGGCAGGCATAATAACATAACATGTGCAATGAAGTCTACAGCAGACTCTCACACTCCACACACATGGGCAGTCATGATACACGGCATGTAATGTACACTGTAGGCTACAGCAGACTGTCACAGTAGACACACACACGGGGCAGTCATGATACACAACATGTAATGTACAATGTAGCCTACAGCAGACTGTCACACTCCACACACACGGGGCAGGCATGTCACACAACATGTAATGTACAATGTAACCTACAGCAGACTGTCACAGTCCACACACATGGGGCAGGCATAATAACACAACATGTGCAATGCAGTCTACGGCAGACTGTCACACTCCACACACACGGGGCAGTCATGATACACAACATGTAATGTACAATGTAACCTACAGCAGACTGTCACAATCCCTGAGTACACACAATATATGATGTCTACATTAGACACAGTGTACACACTGCCAATCTACACTAGATAATTAAGCTAATCAGGATGCTACACACATTACACACTATTATGTAGACTGTAAATCTAACACGCACTACACCACACAGAATGCTACACAAGCTACAGACGACGTTCTGCGTTCCGCGTCACACACTTACCTGCCCACTGAGTGCCTGCTGACAAACCCTGCTCGTCTCTACTACTGACATCAATACCTCACACAACAATGTTTGTTTGTTGGAGTTTGACATCCTGGCAACTCCTAAGGTCATATTAGGACGAGTACCAACTTGGGACAGCGCATACTTATGGTGACTTTATGGTGCTACCCCACTGGGGGACCAGGCCGCCGGCACCATGACTTGATTTCCCACTCAAAAAGTTTGTTATATTTAATGACGCCTCTAGAGCACATTGATTTGTATCATTGGCTATTGGATGTCAAACATACGGTCATTCTGACATATTTCTTTGGAGGAAACCCGCTACCATCACATAGGCTACTCTTTCCGATAAGCAGCAAAGGGTCTTTTATATGCACGTTTCCATAGACAGGAATGCACATACCACAGCCTTTGATGAACCAGTTGTGGACCACTGGTTGGAACGGAAAATAGCACAAACTACAAATGTCCCACTGAGCAGGATCGATCGGATGACCCACACCTTCACAATCACATGTGGACACGCTACGGCTTAACCTACGTCCCGCTCCTGATATCCCACTCAAGTCACATTATCCTGACACTGTGCCAACCAGTCCTTGTCCTATCCTATTAATGCGGAGCGCCAGGTTAGGAAGCGACAAGGATCAATTTTGTAAATCATTTGACTCGACCGGCCAGAACTAACCATGATCGACCTCTAACTCACAACAGATCACATGACCAGCCGCCATACTCAGGTCACGTGACTGCCATACTCAGGTCACGCGACCGCCATATGCAGGTCACGTGACCAGCCATGATACTCAGGTCACGTGACTGACATACTCAGGTCACGTGACCACCATACTCAGGTCATGTGACCGCGATACTCAGGGCACATGACCAGCTGCCATACTCAGGTTATGTGAATGCCATACTCAGGTCACGTGACTACCATACTCAGGTCACGTGACAGCCATACTCAGGTCATGTGATATGCCGCCATACTCAGGTCACATGACCGTCATATTCAGGCCACGTGACCGCGATACTCAGGTCATGTGATTGCTATACTCAGGTCACGTGACCATGACCAGCTGCCATACTCAGGTCACGTGAACGCCATACTCAGGTCATGTGACCGCCATACTCAGGTCATGTGACCGCCATACTCAGGTCACGTGATATGCTACCATACTCAGGTCCCGCAACCACCATAATCAGGTCACACGACCGCAATAGACCTATTTCATATGACGTCAGCATGGGTATCTAGATCAGTGCGAGTGCTGTTTGGCTGCAGGACGACACACGGTCACACTGCAAACTCAATGGCCGTGTCAATCTTCATACAGAAAATGTGAAATATCTCTAAAACCACACCACCTAGACACAAACCGCCTGGTACACATAGAGAAAACATATTCAATGAATAGATTCTTTTAAATTCACAAGGTTAGGGTTCTGCATTTCTATGAATTTTGAATAAAATAGACATCCTGCACTGCGCGTACCAGCAAACTCAATGCATTGTCAATGGTTGTGAGTAATCTTCATACAGAAACTGTGAAATATCTCTAAAACCACACCACCTAGAAATAAACCGCTTGGAACACAGATAGTAAACATATTCCCTGAACAGATCATATTAAATTTATATGGTTAGGGTTCTGCATCTCTATTAATTATGAATAAAATAAACGTTTTGCACTGGGCATACCAGCAAACTCAATGGCAGTGTGCCTTCGTTTTGCAGCCAGGCTGCGTACGCATACACAATGTTTATAAACATTGAAAGGGTCTATACTCAGGTCACGTGACCGCCATACTCACCCCTGCGGCAGACGACGCCAGCATCCCTCCCGCCGGGGCAGGACGCGGGAGTCCACGTGACCGGGCAGTTCTGCAGCGACTGCTCGTGACCCTGGCATCTCAGTGATGTCATCCACAGAACGCCGTAGCCCGGCGTCTCGAACCTGACGGCGGCGCCCTCCGGCCTGAGAGCGGAAATGACAGACACTACATGAGGGGCGGGCCGGTGTCGCGGTTTCAGTTCTCAACTGTCACTTCTGCACATGCGTGGATTCGAGTGACAACTTTGCTTTTGCTGGTGATGTGTGTGTGTGGTGATTTCTAATGTGTAAATCACTCTAAAACCCTTAAAACCTCATATACCGACCATATATTGTTAAATGAAACACACAAGTTGGCAAACGCCCATAGCAGCCATTTTGAATATGTTGCATTGAGATTTAGACGCATGCGCAGAAGCGATGTTGAGAACTGAAACTGGTTGAGAACTGAAACCGAGCAAACGGGACTGACTAACGGCATTTTAGCACTACCGGGGGACTGTAGCCTGGTGACAGTAACCTGGTCACTGTAGCCTACTGATTGCAACCTGTCTGGTTACTGTAACCTGGTGACAGTAGCTTGCTCAGTTACCTGGGGTATGTAGCCTGGTGACAATAATCTGGTGACAGTCGCCTGATCACTGTTACTGAATACAATCTGGGAACCGCAGTCTAGTGATTGCTACCTGGTGACTGTAGCCTGGTGGCTGTAGCATGGTGGCTGTAGCCTGGTGATTGTAGCCTGGTGACTGTAGCCTGGTGACTGTAGCCTGGTGACTGTAGCATGGTGACTGTAGCATGGTGACTCTAGCCTGGTGGCTGTAGCCTGGTGATTGTAGCCTGGTGATTGTAGCCTGGTGACTGTAGCCTGGTGACTGTACCCTGGTGACTGTAGCATGGTGACTGTAGCATGGTGACTCTAGCCTGGTGGCTGTAGACTGGTGATTGTAGCCTAGTGAATGTAGCCTGGTGACTGTAGCCTGGTGACTTATCCGGAGACTGTAGCCTAGTGAGTGTTACCTGGGAACTGTATTCTAATGACTGTAACTTGGAGATTGTAGCCTAGTGACCCGCCCTTCCCCCTTCCAAATCCTGTACCCAGCCTGTGCTTGCATTGCTCTTGATTCGCAGTGGAGGAGGAGCACCCCCCCCCCCCCTCTCTTCCCCCCCTCTCCCCCCCACCCCCCCCCCCTCTCCCCCCACCTGGTGATAATATCCGAGACTGTAGCCTGTGGTGTTACCTGGGAACTGTATTCTAATGATGTAACTTGGAGATTGTAGCCTGTGACCTGCCCTTCCCCCCTTCCAAATCCTGTACCCAGCCCCCCCCCCCCCCCCCCCCCCCCCCCCCCCCCCCACCTCACCCCCAGCATCCCTCTGAACCCCTGACACCTGGAGGAATGCTTACCGGAAGCCGAGCATCCGGCAAACGACCTGCGCGTCCCGGAAGTCGAATCCGTCGGCGCAAATCCGGCCATCCTGTCCATAGTAGCTGAGCACGACGCGCCCTGTCGTCGCACCCGGAGTCGCGAATCGGGCCGACAGCGTCTGGGTCGGGTTCGGAGTCGGCGTCACCAGCTGAAGTGTCGTCGCTACACGGGCCGGGAGGGAAGAGAAGCGGTTAGGTCTCACCTCCTCAGAGCGTTCTTCTATGGCAGCTTTTTTTTCTTTGGGGGTGGGGGTGGGGGTGGGGGTAAATATATTTTTCTTGCTGAATAAGTTCTTTTATGGGCACTAAAGCACTGGGTTTCCAGCCATTTTTCAATTCAGATTATTTACACAAAACTGGTATATAAAGTAAGGTAGGGGCTATATAAAGGGAGCTAACGATAACCGTTTAAAACACAATTTGAAGGAAATAGCAATTTGTTACAGTTACCTGCAAGTTTCACATCAATATGGAACGAATTGGTCGTAATGCTTGCATTGCTCTTGATTCGCAGTGGAGGAGGAGCACCCCCCCCCCCCCCCCCCCCCCCCCCCCCCCCCTCCTCTCCCCCCCCCCCCCCCCCCCCCACCCCCCCCCCCCCCCCAAGCCGCGACCATTGCGTTGCGTAACCTTCCCCCCCTCTCCCTCTCTCCCTTATAACCGAGCCTCCCTGCCCTCTCTCGCCACTCCGCCGCCTTCCCCTGCCAGACGCACTCCTCTCTCCCGTTTTTCTATTTGGCTCGCCCCTCCTGCCGCCTGCACGCCTCCGCGACCCTCACTTCGCCGGCCTACGCCAGTCATGCCGCGCACAAGAGGCCGACGCGCCGCCCGCGCATCCAGGAGAGGAGCCGCCACACCGCCCTCCTCCACGGCCGACACCGCCTCCGCGACGTCGCCGCCCTCCTCCCTTCAGCTGGCTGCCAGGGAGGAGGCCCCGGACCGGGCCTCCACGGCCGACGATCGGATCGATGCCAACTCTCGTGCTGTGAAACGCCTCACCAGACTCCAGGGGGCCCTCCGCCGCCGCCTCCCTCAGCTCCCTCAGTCCTGGAGCGCCTCGCGGACTTCATGGAGGGCCTCACCCGCGAGGCCGCGGGCGCCGCCCCCGTGACCCAATGCCAGCTGACCGCCCCGCCTCCCAGCGCCTCCGACGTCCACCCCCTCTACCTACAAACTATGAGGCGCGGAGCCTCCGCGACGCGCACGGTCACCTCCTGGACTCTACTCGCCTCCGCCCCCGACCACAGCCCCACCTCCGCGGCTGAGGCGGTCCGCGAAATACTGGAGTCCACCGAGGCGCAAAACACGGGACGATCCAGAGGTATTCCCCAGGGCTACGTCTTCCCCCACGACCTCATCGAGCGTGGCCCTGAGGGGAAGGCGGTCAAAAGGGGAGAGGCCACCCTGGAGGAGTACAACCTTGCCCTCAGGATGCTCGAGTCCCACCCCGCCTTCCCCTCGGACTCCATCCCAGGCCTCCTCTATCACAACCTGACGGTCCAGTGCGACTGTGTCACGCATCCCTGGCCCACGGTCTTCGAGTGGGTGGCCGAGGGGCACCTCCCGGATGGATGGGTCGACCCCATCGCCATCAACACCATCCGCCTGGATGTCCTCACCGCCCCCGTGACTTTCGTCTCGGGCACCAGGGCTCCCACCTCCCCCGCCCCCGCCCCTCGCCCTCCCCCACCCCTGACCCCCCTCCACCCACCTCCCCCCTCGACGACTTAGGCGAACCCATCGCTGACGTCATCGATCCTGATATACAGGACACCCTCCCCGCCGCCCCCTCCTGCGGCCCCTCCCCCCACCTATACCGCCCCACCCTCCTCTCCATCTCGCCCCACCTCTCCGCCCCCACATGGGACCGCTACCCCACCTTCTCCCGGGCCTACGACGCCCTCCGGATCGCGGGCCTACCTAACTTTTTGGCTGGCCGCATCCCCCTCCCCTCAGGCCTCCATATCCCTCCCTGACGTGCCCGCCTCCACGGATACCATGACGGCGACCTCATCGACCTCCTCGAGTTCGGCTTCCCCGCCAATTACTCTGCCAGCACCCCCCGCCCTACCTACACCAACCACCGTGAAGCCCCGGAGCACCATGCCCACCTCCGCGTCTTCATACCTACATCCACCCCGATCACGACCGCTTCCCCTACAATCCTGGGCTCTGATTCTAGGATATTCCTCCGCTGAGGTGGTGGCTGTCGACGGCCTCAGGATCGCCACCCTCGTGCCGGCCACTTGGAGAAACCGCCGCTGCCAGGCTGAGGGTTACGTCACCTTCGCCTCGGGCCATGGTAACGACCCTCTGGCTCCCACCGCCTTCGATGTCGCGGCCTACACGGCCGCCCTCTACGCCCGCTCCATCGCCCCTGCCTCAGTCCGCAACGCCCTATCCGGGGCGCGCTCTTGGGTAGAGGCCGCTGGGGGCGACCCCACCGCCTTCGGATCGTGCCTCGCCCGGGACGTCTGCCGAGGCGAGAGCGGGCCCCTGCCCACGTCCCGCGGCCGGCCCCGCTCCTCCTGCCTCGCCACCTTGCCACTGTCGTCACCCACCTCCACGCCGCCGGCCCTTCGGGCGTCGTCCCTCGGGCAACCCTCCTCCTCGGGTACTATGGTATGCTCAGGCAATCCAGCCTCCTGTCTCCCAGCCCCGAGGGGTGGGGCGGCCCCCACACCATTACCCGCGCCGACGTCGCCCCCGCCCCCAGCACGCTTCGCGTGCTCCTCAGGACTTCCAAGACTATCACGCTGCCCTCGGGGGCAGTCGCCCTCTTCATCCCTGTGACCCCGGGATCCCCGCTCTGCCCGGTCGCCGCTTGGCACGCCTCCGCGGCCCTCGTCCCTGCCACCCCGGATGCCCCAGCCTTCATCATGCCATCGGGCTGTCCGCTTGACCCCAGGACCCTCACAGCCCTCCTGAGAGGCATGCTTTACGCCATCGCCATCCCCCGACAGCTACACCCTCCACAGCCTATGTCAGGGCACGGCCCGGCCTGCCAGAGGGCCGGGGTCCCCCTCCGCGACATCATGGCCCAGGGCACCTGGACCTCCGGGGCGGTCCACACATACCTCCCTCGCCTCGCCGCCTCTGCTGCTCCTCGAGCCCTCTCCTCTGTTTTGGCGGAGGGCTCTTCGGGGCCGCTCCCCTAAAAAGACACTGACATTTATCCTGCACTTTATTCATTACTCATTGTACAGCTACTCCCCCACTTTGTACATTGCCCCCCCCCCCCTCTTTACATAATAAAGTGTGTTTTTTCTCCACTCCTGCCTCCGTCTTCCTCCTTCGCTGCACATCGGTCGTAATGCTTGCATTGCGCTTGATTCGCAGTGGAGGAGGAGCACCCCCCCCTTCCCCCCCCTACTCTCCCCCCCCCAGGCCGCGACCGTTGCGTTGCATAACCTCCCCCTCCCCCTCTCCCTCTCTCCCTTATAACCCAGCCTCCCTGCCCTCTCTCGCCACTCCGCCTCCTTCCCCTGCCAGACGCACTCCTCTCCCCCGTTTTTCTCCACCCACCCACCCTAACTACACTCACTTCTACCTTCTAGGGCGGAGGGCTCTTCGGGGCCGCTCCCCTAAAAAGACACTGACATTTATCCTGCACTTTATTCATTACTCATTGTACAGCTACTCCCCCACTTTGTACATTGCCCCCCCTCTTTACATAATAAAGTGTGTTTTTTCTCCACTCCTGCCTCCGTATTCCTCCTTCGCTGCGCATCGTGTCATGTGACTACATGAATGCTAATAGTAGATGGATTGATGTCAGTATGTTCATTGTATTTACAACGTAGCAGTATATATACTTTCTGTATTCATTTGGTAAAGTTTCAGTAAGTTAATGTAGGATGTGGTCAGTAGGAGTTAGACACGGAATAGATAAATGGCAGTTTGATAGCAATATTCAAGTCTTACCCAATCATGGGTAGGCAGGTGAGATTGTTATTTGCAGTTTGTTCTTTTCATGTTGATAGTCACGTGACATCAATACAAGTCCTGCTGTTAGGGTGGCGTTGTTAATAACACATTGGACCAGCTGTGGCCAGTGAAGCAATGGGGCCGATCTCAGCACATTTGAATTTGAAATATTATATTATATTTATATTTGGACTCTGTATGGAAACTTATGCTTTAGGCAATGTTTGATTTCAGTAACTAAGCATCGTTTAAGCTGCACTTGGGACAGCTGACAACCATTCACTACAAACCAAGCATGCCTATCTACAACGTTTCTCTTATCCGAAGTTATTTGAATTTTTGTTCGGATGGTGGCCATTTTTTAAACGACAGTTTTTCGGATTATGCTATAAACTCAGAAATAGTAGATCAACCAGGAGGGGACTATTTTAAGGCTGGTCAGGAAGTAAAGCTAGCTCTATTTTTGATAAATTAAGTCGTGACAGTTAATAAAGGTGTAATTTATTTCATATAAACTAGTTCAGGAAGAAAGAATAGCTAACACTGTTTTGTGTAAGGTAGGTCAGGAAGTAACTGGAGGTAGCGCTGCTTTGTGTAACCTAGGTCAGGAAGTGCCTGTACCTAGCACTGCTTGGTGTAAACTAGGTCAGGAAGTAACTATAGCTAGCACTACTTTGTGTAAACTTGGTCAGGAAGGACTTATAGCTAACACTACTTTGTGTAAACTAGGTCAGGAATTAACTATAGCTAGCACTACTTTGTGTAAACTAGGTCAGGAAGGAATTATAGCTAGCACTACTTTGCGTAAACTAGGTCAGGAAGTAACTGTAGCTAGCACTACTTTGTGTAAACTAGGTCAGGCAGTAACTGTAGCTAGTGCTGTGTTGTGTAAAGTAGGTCAGGAAGTAACTGGAGCTAGCACTGCTTGGTGTAAAGTAGGTTAGGAAGTAACTGTAGCTAGCACTACTTTGTGTAAACTAGGTCAGGAACGAACTATAGCTAGCACTACTTTGTGTAAACTAGGTCAGGAAGTAACTGTAGCTAGCACTACTTTGTGTAAACTAGGTCAGGAAGTAACTGTAGCTAGCACTACTTTGTGTAAACTAGGTCAGAAAGTCACTGTAGCTAGCACTGTTTTGTGTAAACTAGGTCAGGAAGTACCTGTAGCTAGCACTACTTTGTGTAAACTAGGTCAGGAAGGAACTATAGCTAACACTACTTTGTGTAAACTAGGTCAGAAAGTAACTGTAGCTAGCGCAGTTTTGTGTCAACTATGTCAGGAAGTAACTGGAGCTAGCACTGGTTGCTGTAAAGTAGGTCAGGAAGTAACTGTAGCTAGCACTACTTTGTGTAAACTAGGTCAGGAAGGAACTATAGCTAGCACTACATTGTGTAAATTAGGTCAGGAAGTAACCCTAGCTAGCACTAATTTGTGTAAACTAGGTCAGGAAGTAAAAATAGCTACGCTGCTTTGTGCAAACTAGGTCAGGTAGTAACCATAGCTAGGCTGCTGTCTATAAACTAGGTCAGGAAGTAACTGTAGCTAGCCCTACTTTATGTAAACTAGGTCAGGAAGTAACTGTAACTAACACTACTTTGAGTAAACTAGGTCAGGAAGTAACTATATCTGGAACTACTTTGTGTAAACTAGGTCAGGAAGTAACTGTAGCTAGCACTGCTCTGCGTAAACTAGGTCAGGAAGCAACTGGAGCTAGCACTACATTGTGTAAACTAGGTAGCTAGCTAGCAATGCTTTGTGTAAACTAGGTCAGAAAGTAACTTAACTAGCACTAATTGGTGACCTCTAGGTCAGAAAGTAACTGTAGCTAGCACTGCTTTGTATAAACTAGGTCAGGAAGTAACTGTAGCTAGCACTACTTTGCGTAAACTAGGCCAGGAACTAAGAGTAGCTAGCACTACTTTGAGAAAAGTAGGTCAGAAAGTAACTATAGCTAGCACTGTTTGTGTAAACTAGGTCAGGAAGTAACTGGAACCAGCACTGCTTGGTGTAAAGTAGGTCAGGAAGTAATTGTAGCTAGCACTACTTTGTGCAAACTAGGTCAGGAAGGAACTATAGCTAGCACTACTTTGTGTAAACTAGGTCAGGAAGTAACTATATCTAGCCCTGTTTTGTGTAAACTAGGTCAGAGCAGAAACGAGAAGTCAGAGACGGCTGATCTGCCCACCGAACGGCCTGTTAGCACCACTTACTAGGTACTGATAGTTAGCACCAGTTACTAGGTACTGATAGTTAGCACCAGTTAATAGGTACTGCTAATTAGTACTAGTTACTAGGTACTGAGAGTTAGCACCAGTTACTGGGAACTGATAGTTAGCAACAGTTAATAGTTACTGATAGTTACTAGGTACTGATAGTTAGTGCTAGTTACTAGGTACTGGTAATTAGTACTAGTTACTAGATACTCATAATTAGCACCACTTACTGGGAACTGATAGTTAGCACCAGTTAATAGGTACTGATACTTAGTGCTAGTTACTAGGTACTGATAGTTAGCACCAGTTAATAGGTACTGATAGTTAGCACCAGTTACGAGGTACTGATAGCTAGCACCAGTTACTAGGTACTGATAGTTAGCACCAGTTAATAGGTACTGATAGTTAGCACCAGTTACTAGGTACTGATAGTTAGCACCAGTTAATAGGTACTGATATTTAGCACCAGTTAATAGGTACTGATAGTTAGCACCAGTTAATAGGTACTGATAGTTAGCACCAGTTAATAGGTACTGATAGTTAGCACCAGTTAATATGTTCTGATAGTTAGTGCTAGTTACTAGATACTGATAGTTAGTGCTAGTTACTGGGAACTGATAGTTAGCACCAGTTACTAGGTACTGATAGTTAGTGCTAGTTACTAGGAACTGATAGTTAGCACCAGTTACTAGATACTGATAGTTAGTGCTAGTTACTGGGAACTGATAGTTAGCACCAGTTACTAGGTACTGATAGTTAATGCTAGTTGCTATGTACTGATAGTGCTATTTACTAGGTAGTGCTAGTTACTGCTAGTTACTAGTTACTGATGGTTAGCACCAGTTACTAGGTACTGATAGTTAGTGCTAGTTACTATTTATTGACAGTTAGTGTCAGTGAATGACAGTTAACAGATGTCAGTAACCATCAACCACCAGTGGCTGACAGTTAACATCTGACAGTGACCACCATACACCAATGGCTGACAGTTAACATCTGACAGTGACCACCATACACCCGTGTCTGACAGTTAACATCTGACAGTGACCAGCATCCACCAGTGGCTGATCCTGTGACAGTGACACAAGTCGAGAGTGACATGACACTCACTTGGGATGGCTGGCTGGCAGGACACAGCCGCTGCCCGGTCCCCGGGACACGACCGCGGGCTCCACGTCTGTTTCTGACACGCGTCCACGGTCGCCTCGTTTCCAACGCAACCGAGTGCGATGAGCCACACTCTGTAGTCGCGACTTATCAGCACGGTGGTGACCCGCGCCCCATCAGGACTGAGGGGCCAGGGAGAGACAAAGGAGACAGCTACAGAGTGGTCCGGGACAGGATAGACATGGTAGATAGGTACAGAGAGGGGCCGGGACAGGAGAGACAGAGGAGACAGATACAGAGTGGGCCAGGACAGGAGAGACAGATGAGATAGGTACAGAGTGGGCCGGGACAGGGATATACAGGGGAGATAGGTACAGAGCTGGCTGGGACAGGAGAGACAGAGGAGACAGATACAGAGTGGGCCAGGACAGGAGAGACAGATGAGATAGGTACAGAGTGGGCCAGGACAGGGATATACAGGGGAGATAGATACAGAGCTGGCTGGGACAGGAGAGACATAGGAGACAGATACAGAGTGGGCCAGGACAGGAGAGACAGATGAGATAGGTACAGAGTGGGCCGGGACAGGGATATACAGGGGAGATGGGTACAGAGCTGGCTGGGACAGGAGAGACAGAGGAGACAGATACAGAGCGGGCCGGGACAGGGAGAGACATGAGACAGGTACAAAGCAGGCCGGGACAGGGGAGACAGAGGAGACAGGGAAGACAGGGACAAAGCGGCCCGGTGTAGGACGTTCAAAACACTACCCCGTTCAAAACACTACTGTTAAGTTCAAAACACTACTCCTACATACGTCCAAAACACTACCCAAATTCAAAACACTATCATGATACGGCAGTGGGGGCTGTAATGCCGCAAAACGTAACCTACTGGTACATATTGGCACACGCTGACCGTGCTACGGCATTTGAAGCATGTCCTGGTTGGTTTGGTTGTTGGGAGCTTTACGTCCTGGCAACATCTAAGGTCATATCAGGATGCACGTTCTAGTAGTATACGCTGCTAATGCTGCGGCGTTTAACAACGTGTTAGTAGAATACGCTGATGGTGCTGAGGCGTTTGAAGGACATATTCGTAGTATACGCTGCATACTTCCCCACCCTACTGCCTACTTCCCTACCTTATTGTATACAGCCCCACCCTACTGCCTACTTCCCTATCTTATTGCATACAGCCCCACCCTACTGCCTACTTCCCTACCTTATTGTATACAGCCCCACCCTACTGCCTACTTCCCTACCTTATTGCATACAGCCCCACCCTACTGCATACTTCCATACCTTATTGTATACAGCCCCACCCTACTGCCTACTTCCCTACCTTATTGCATACAGCCCCACCCTACTGCCTACTTCCCTACCTTATTGTATACAGCCCCACCATACTGCCTACTTCCCTACCTTATTGCATACAGCCCCACCCTACTGCATACTAGCCTACCTTATTGTATACAGCCCCACCCTACTGCCTACTTCCCTACCTTATTGCATACTTCCCCACCCTACTGCCTACTTCCCTACCTTATTGCATACAGCCCCACCCTACTGCCTACTTCCCTACCTTATTGCATACAGCCCCACCCTACTGCATACTTCCCTACCTTATTGTATACAGCCCCACCCTACTGCCTACTTCCCTACCTTATTGCATACAGCCCCACCCTACTGCACACTTCCCTACCTTATTGTATACAGCCCCACCCTACTGCATACTTCCCTACCTTATTGTATACAGCCCCACCCTACTGCCTACTTCCCTACCTTATTGCATACAGCCCCACCCTACTGCCTACTTCCCTACCTTATTGTATACAGCCCCACCCTACTGCCTACTTCCCTACCTTATTGTATACAGCCCCACCCTACTGCATACTTCCCTACCTTATTGCATACAGCCCCACCCTACTGCACACTTCCCTAATTATTGTATACAGCCCCACCCTACTGCCTACTTCCCTACCTTATTGCATACAGCCCCACCCTACTGCCTACTTCCCTACCTTATTGCATACAGCCCCACCCTACTGCCTACTTCCCTACCTTATTGTATACAGCCCCACCCTACTGCCTACTTCCCTACCTTATTGCATACAGCCCCACCCTACTGCATACTTCCCTATCTTATTGCATACAGCCCCACCCTACTGCCTACTTCCCTACCTTATTGTATACAGCCCCACCCTACTGCATACTTCCCTACCTTATTGCATACAGCCCCACCCTACTGCCTACTTCCCTACCTTATTGCATACAGCCCCACCCTACTGCATACTTCCCTACCTTATTGCATACAGCCCCACCCTACTGCATACTTCCCTACCTTATTGCATACAGCCCCACCCTACTGCCTACTTCCCTACCTTATTGCATACAGCCCCACCCTACTGCATACTTCCCTACCTTATTGCATACAGCCCCACCCTACTGCCTACTTCCCTACCTTATTGCATACAGCCCCACCCTACTGCCTACTTCCCTACCTTATTGCATACAGCCCCACCCTACTGCATACTTCCCTACCTTATTGTATACAGCCCCACCCTACTGCTACTTCCCTACCTTATTGCATACAGCCCCACCCTACTGCCTACTTCCCTACCTTATTGCATACAGCCCCACCCTACTGCATACTTCCCTACCTTATTGCATACAGCCCCACCCTACTGCCTACTTCCCTACCTTATTGCATACAGCCCCACCCTACTGCATACTTCCCTACCTTATTGCATACAACCCCACCCTACTGCATACTTCCCTACCTTATTGCATACAGCCCCACCCTGCTGCATACTTCCCTACCTTATTGCATACAGCGCCACCCTACTGCCTACTTCCCTACCTAATTGCATACAGCCCCACCCTACTGCCTACTTCCCTACCTTATTGTATACAGCCCCACCCTCCTACATACTTCCCTACCTTATTGTATACAGCCCCACCCTACTGCCTACTTCCCAACCTTATTGTATACAGCCCCACCCTACTGCCTACTTCCCTACCTTATTGTATACAGCCCCACCCTACTGCACACTTCCCTCCCTTATTGTATACAGCCCCACCCTACTGCCTACTTCCCTACCTAATTGTATACAGCCCGACCCTACTGCCTACTTCCCTACCTTATTGCATACAGCCCCACCCTACTGCATACTTCCCTACCTTATTGCATACAGCCCCACCCTACTGCCTACTTCCCTACCTAATTGCATACAGCCCCACCCTACTGCCTACTTCCCTACCTTATTGCATACAGCCCCACCCTACTGCACACTTCCCTACCTTATTGTATACAGCCCCACCCTACTGCACACTTCCCTACCTTATTGCATACAGCCCCACCCTACTGCCACTTCCTACCTTATTGCGTATACAGCCGCACCCTACTGCCTACTTCCCTACCTTATTGTACCCCGCCCCACCCTACTGCCTACTTCCCTACCTTATTGCATACAGCCCCACCCTACTGCATACTTCCCTACCTTATTGCATACAGCCCCACCCTACTGCTACTCCCTACCTTATTGTAACAGCCCCACCCTACTGCCTACTCCCTACCTTATTGCATACAGCCCCACCCTACTGCATACTTCCCTACCTTATTGTATACAGCCCCACCCTACTGCCTACTTCCCTACCTTATGCATACAGCCCCACCCTACTGCCTACTTCCCTACCTTATTGCATACAGCCCCACCCTACTGCCTACTTCCCTACCTTATTGCATACAGCCCCACCCTACTGCCTACTTCCCTACCTTATTGCATACAGCCCCACCCTACTGCATACTTCCCTACCTTATTGCATACAGCCCCACCCTACTGCACCTTCCCTACCTTATTATACAGCCCACTACTGCCTACTTCCTACCTTATTGTATACAGCCCCACCCTACTGCCTACTTCCCTACCTTATTGCATACAGCCCCACCCTACTGCCTACTTCCCTACCTTATTGCATACAGCCCCACCCTACTGCATACTTCCCTACCTTATTGCATACAGCCCCACCCTACTGCCTACTTCCCTACCTTATTGTATACAGCCCCACCCTACTGCCTACTTCCCTACCTTATTGCATACAGCCCCACCCTACTGCCTACTTCCCTACCTTATTGTATACAGCCCCACCCTACTGCCTACTTCCCTACCTTATTGCATACAGCCCCACCCTACTGCCTACTTCCCTACCTTATTGCATACAGCCCCACCCTACTGCCTACTTCCCTACCTTATTGCATACAGCCCCACCCTACTGCATACTTCCCTACCTTATTGTATACAGCCCCACCCTACTGCCTACTTCCCTACCTTATTGCATACAGCCCCACCCTACTGCCTACTTCCCTACCTTATTGCATACAGCCCCACCCTACTGCACACTTCCCTACCTTATTGTATACAGCCCCACCCTACTGCATACTTCTACTTATTGATACAGCCCCACCTCACTTCCCTACCTTATGCATACAGCCCCCCCCTACTGCCTACTTCCCTACCTTATTGTATACAGCCCCACCCTACTCCTACTTCCCTACCTTATTGCATACAGCCCCACCCTACTGCCTACTTCCCTACCTTATTGCATACAGCCCCACCCTACTGCATACTTCCCTACCTTATTGTATACAGCCCCACCCTACTGCCTACTTCCCTACCTTATTGCATACAGCCCCACCCTACTGCATACTTCCCTACCTATTGCATACAGCCCCACCCTACTGCCTACTTCCCTACCTTATTGCATACAGCCCCACCCTACTGCCTACTTCCCTACCTTATTGCATACAGCCCCACCCTACTGCCTACTTCCCTACCTTATTGCATACAGCCCCACCCTACTGCCTACTTCCCTACCTTATTGCATACAGCCCCACCCTACTGCATACTTCCCTACCTTATTGTATACAGCCCCACCCTACTGCCTACTTCCCTACCTTATTGCATACAGCCCCACCCTACTGCCTACTTCCCTACCTTATTGCATACAGCCCCACCCTACTGCCTACTTCCCTACCTT
>CM059191.1:107193866-107247781 GCA_030323885.1 Branchipolynoe longqiensis | reverse complement strand
TCACCCTCCCCGTGACTCCTAAACCACCCTCGCCGTGACTCCTAACCCACCCTCGCCGTGACTCCTAACCCACCCTCGCCATGACTCCTAACCCACCCTCACCATGACTCCTAACCCACCCTCCCCGTGACTTCTAAACCACACTCGCCATGACTCCTAAACCACCCTCGGCATGACTCCTAACCCACCCTCGCCGTGACTCCAAAACCACCCTTGCCGCGACTCCTAACCCACCCTCGTGGTGACTCCTAACCCACCCTCGCCGTGACTCCTAAACCACCCTCGCCATGACTCCTAAACCACCCTCGCCGTGACTGCCGGCCCATCCTAGCCTTGATTCCCGGCCAACCTCACCGTGACCCCCTCTACCGGCCCACCCGTCCCGTGACTTCCGGCCCACCCCTGCCGTGACTCCCGCATGACTCCTGGCCCACCACCACTGTGACTCCCGGGCCACCCCTGCCATGACTCCCCGCCCACCCCTGCTGTGACTCCCGGCCCACCCTAGCCGTGACCCTCGCCAAGCCATTTCTCTAAGTATGGAGAAAATGTAATTACACATGTGAGCTGCATCGTTTTTCATACTCACATTATAAATTATATATTCCATATGATTGCGGAATAAAAAACATCACATTTCATTTTTCAATGTATTGGAAACAGTCTGAGCAGTGTAAGAAGCACAGATAATCGGAACGGGACAAGGGAAGTGAAATAAAAGAAATATATTAAATACAATCGTGAATGAGTGGTGGTAGAATACTATAATAATTAAATATATGCATCTCTTTGTCATTTAAGGGAGCGGCACGTATCTCAGGCGGTAGTGTCCACCTGTGAAGGTGTGGGTCAACCTATCGATCCTGCTCAGTGGACACATTTGCAGTTTGGGCTATTTTCTGTTCCAACCAGTGGTCCACAGCTGGTTCATCAAAGGCTGTGGTATGTGCTGTCCTGTCTGTGGGGAAGTGCATATAATTTCTGCTTGTCGAAAAGAGTATCCTATGTGGCAGTAGCGGGTCTCTTCCAAAGAAATATGTCAGAATGACCATATGTTTGACATCCAATAGTCGATGATAAAAATTGGTGTGCTCTAGAGGTGTTGCTAAATAAAACAAACTTTTTTTTGTCATTTATATTCACATGATAACTAATTATATTACATATAAGTATGGGTGGGTGGAGTGTGCGTGTAGTTAGTTCCGTCTGTGTTTTGTTCGTGCAGGTCTTTGAAGGCCGACAAACACAAATATGGGGATACAGTGTTGCCAACCTGCAGGTACTGAGAATTGTGCAGGTTTTGCGGGATGCAGTGAAGCCAACCTGCAGGTACTGAGAATCCTGGAGGTTTTGCCGGATACAGTGTTGCCAACCTGCAGGTACTGAGAATCGTGCAGGTTTTGCGGGATACAGCATTGCCAACCTGCAGGTACTGAGAATCGTGCAGGTTTTGCGGGATACAGTGTTGCCAACCTGCAGGTACTGAGAATCGTGCCGGTTTTGTGGGATACAGCGTTGCCAACCTGCAGGTACTGAGAATCGTCCTTTTTGCAGTGCAGGTGCGGAGACCGAGTGGCGGCAGTCGCCAGCTTGCTAGGGGGATCTGGGGGCATGCCGTTACACCGCCGCTACACCGCCGCACCACCAACGTTACACCGCCGCTACACCGCCGCTACACCGCCGCACCACCAACGTTACACCGCCGCTACACCGCCGCTACACCACCGCACCACCAACGTTACACCGCCGCTACACCGCCGCTACACCGCCGCAACACCGCCGTTACACCACCGCTACACCGCCGCAACACCGCCGTTACACCGCCGCTACACCGCCGCAACACCGCCGTTACACCGCCGCTACACCGCCGTTACACCGCCGCAACACCGCCGCTACACCGCCGCAACACCGCCGTTACACCACCGCTACACCGCCGCTACACCGCCGTTACACCGCCGTTACACTGCCGTTAAACCGCCTTTACACCACCGTTACACCACCGCTATTTGCTCCCCGAGAGAATACCGCTGGTAACTTGCAAAAGCCAGCAGCACTTCAACACTTTTGCAGGCAGCTTTCATGAAATGAAGACCGACTCATGGACGCAACTCTCACAGCAGAGAGCTAAATGGAGAGCGGCAGTCAAGTAATGAAAGCAGTCTTTGTCGCATCGCGACCGACAGCATGATGATGATGATGACACCACCGCTACACCGCCGTTACACCACCTCTACACCGCTGCTACACCACCGCTACACCGCCGTTACACCACCGTTACACCACGGCTACAGCGCCGTTACAGCGCCGTTACACCACCGTTACACCGCCGGTACACCACCGTTACACCGCCGTTGCACCGCCGCTACCCCGCCGCTACACCGCCGCTACACCACCGTTACACCGCCGTTACACCCCCCTTACACCATCGCTACACCGCCGCTACACCGCTGTTTCACTGCCGCTACTCCGCCGCTACACCGCCGTTACACCGCCAATACCACGCCACTTTGTACGCAGGGAGCAATGAGATCATGGCGTACTGCTGGTACAGCTGGCCTCGTTTTGGCGAGCTCTGCGCATGCCCGCCCAGCATGATTAGTTGTGATGGAGTAGACCCAAGGTCGGGATATTGACCTTGAGGGCTCCTGGGGGTAGCTCTAGGGTCAGGTGTGAGTCACAAAGATACTCAGTTAAAGCAGAAATCGGTCACTTCTACTACTTGTCTGTTAATTGGGACACCTTCCCCGTGGTTCGCATACATATTTTAGTGTAAGCTGCAGCGTGATTCAGAGGCCAACCATTGCTGACAAAGCTACTTCCACCAAATGGCGCTGCATGGCGCCTGTGTCATCAAAAAGTTAGAAGCCGCATTACCATACAGATGGAAGTAAGGTAACCCCGTCCTTGTAACCAGAGTAAATATGTTCTGATAAGGGAATACCGCTCCGCCATCGACCTCTCCACCCCGCCACTGACCCCAGCAGCCCCCTCCTCGCACGCACCAGCCCTTCTGCCCCACTGCCAACTCTCTCCATACACGCTCTCCTGGGAGCCGGCTGCCATGAGAAGTGGTCAGACGGATGTGGTCACCTGATTGGCTTCTGACTATGTTTCTATTTTTTGTTTGCGTCTGCTGCGCCAGGTTCTGACCACATCACCAACCTGAGCCAAGGGATCCACTAGCCCCCACTTATATATTATTGTTTGTTTTTTGTTGTTTTACGTCCTAGCAAAATCTAAGGTCATATCATGACGGGTACTGACTTGTGACAGTGCACACTCATGGTGACTTTATAGTGCTGCCACAGTGGGACACCAAGCTGTCAGCAGCATGTCCTGATATCCCACTCAGTCACATTATCCTGACACTGAGCTAACCAGTCCTTGCTCCATCATAATAATGCCGAGTGCCTGGCTAGGAAGTGGCAATTATCTATTGTTAAGTCATTGGGTTGTCTGGACCAGGGTTCGAACCCACAAACCTGTGGGTTCAGATCCCCCGATCTCCCAAAACAGGAGACGGATGCTCAAATCATTCGGCCACCCCGTCTGGTATATATATATATATATATATATATCCATATATATATAAATATATATGTACCATGTAATTTATTATTTGGATATAAATAACGGCAGCCCTTAATGTTTTTCTCGAACCTCCTGAACCTCCATGATATTCACTGCAGAGCAGGGCATTCTCTCCTACCCGCCTCCTCTACACCGTGATCTAACACTGTAACAGTCATTCTGCTAACTTTCATATATATGTACATATATATTGGCATTAAGTGTCCAGCAGAGAGAAGTGTCCAATAACAGAGTGCGCGGCAAGTGACAGTCACCTTCACATTAAAGATTGAGTCCAGTGACACCTTGACTTTGCAGAATGAGCCTAGTGGAGACCTTGAGGTGGCACAATAAGTCCAGTGGCGACTTTAACATTGCGGATGCATTTCAGTGGTGACCTTGACATTGTTGAATGAGTCCAGTGGTGACCTTGACATTGCAGAAGGAGCCCAGTGGTGACCTTGACATTGCAGAATGATCCCAGTGGTGACCTTGACATTGCAGAAGGAGCCCAGTGGTGCCCTTGACATTGCAGAAGGAGCCCAGGGGCAACCTTGATATTACATAATGAGTCCATTGGAAACGTTGCCATTGCAGAATGAGTCCAGGGGTGACGTTGACATTGCGGAATGAGTGCAGCCATATGACAGGGTGTAATAAGTCCAGTGCTGACCTTGACATTGTAGAATGAGTCCAACGACGACCTTGACATTGGGGAATGAGTCCAGTGTTTTGAATTTAGACACTAGATTCCACAGAGTGATTTTGTAGAATGTTATCTGCCCAATCTGTTGTCCACTTCTACACACCTAACACCCGACACGGTTCAGCTGCTACCAGCTCAACGACACGCTCTACTCAACATGAACACAGTCCAACCACACTAGGCGCCGTGGCCGAATCGGTACAGCGCGGGTCTGGCGTGCGGGAGATCAGGAGTTCGGTTCACGTCGAGTCAAAGTAATGACATGAAAATTGTTACTTGTCACCTCCTCCCCTGGCACTCGGCATTATTAGGATAGGGCAAGGATTGGTTAGCTCAATGTCCGGATAATGTGACTAATTGGGATATCGAGTCATGGTGCTGGTGGCCTCGTTTCCCAGTGGGGCAGCACTATATTTGTGTGTGTTGTTGTTTTACGTCCTAGCAACATCTAAGGTCATATCAGGACGAGTACCAACTTGTGACAGTGCACACTCATGGTGACGTTATAGAGCTGCCCCACTGGGAGACCAGGCCGCCAGCACCATGACCTGATATCCGACTCAGCCGCATTATCCTAACACTGAGCCAACTAGTCCTTTTCCTATCCTAATAATGTAGACAAGTAATTAAATAACTCTGTACAGAGGCTGTAGACAAGTAATTAAATAACTCTGTACAGAGGCTGTAGTCGATAAAACACGCAGCTTGAGGTGGGAGTGTGGCATGGACAGCAGAGCGTGAGTGGGCGTAGTGACTTCACAGGCCTGACTCACACTGGCACCAGTCTAACTGGGACGGTACACTGTCCGACCCGCCAGGCAATACATGCAATATATCATATTTCCATACAGTATTAGTGTATAGCATATGCACTCGGTTTTATACACAGTTAATGTGTTATAGGCACTTAATACCAGTCGTACCTTTGGTCGTAATGCTTGCATTGCGTGTGATTCGCGGCGGATGAGGAACCCCCCATCTCTTGGCCCCCACGCGAGGGTTGGCAGTTACGTCACCCTCACCCATGGATCCCGGCCCCTTATAACCGGGCCCGCCGCTGCCTCCAGCCACTCCCGCCTTCGGCTCTCCTCCCGTGACCCTGTCCTGCTGCTAATTTTGTTGGCGCTTTCCGACGCGCTCTCAGGCCTACACTCACGCCTCAAGACCGACACTCACACCCCGGACCGACACTCCTGGGCCTACAACCGTCACCGCCAGCATGCCATCCATAGCTTGCGGACGAGGCCCCCTGTCGGTCGTCGTGGAACCAGGAGACCCACATCGCACTCTGCCCCTGACCCCGCCTCCGCAACTTCCTCCACTTCGAGCCGCCACGCTGAGGCAGCACACTGGATTTAGGCCACCATGGAAGCCACAACACGCTCTGTGGAATGTCTCACCGGCATCGTGGAGGTGATGGCACTGACCTCTGCCTCCGCCCAGCCCGCATCAGCGCGGCGCACGCCTCCAATTCCGCGGCCGACGCCGCCCTGGCCCTGCCACCCTGGCCCTGCACCCCGCCGTCGCCCACACCCTGACCTCCACCGCGGATGCTGTCCGCAAGATTCTACAGTCGGGCGAGGCGCAACACACCGGACGCCGGAAAGGTATCCCCTAAAACTACGTTTTCCCTCACGACCTGGTCGAGAGGGGGGGCGGAGGAAGGGAAGGCCGTCAAGAAGGGGGAGGCTACCAGGGAGGAATATAGCCTCGCCCTGCGGATGGTGGAGGCCCACCTCTGACTCCATCCTGGGCCTCACTCACCACACCTTAACAGTGCTAAGGGATAACCTCTTCCATTCCTGGCCTACCATCCGCTGATACTCCGAGCTGGTATTCATGTGGATCGTGGACGGTAGGCTTCCCGACAGATGGCACGACCCTATCGCCATTAATGCCAACCAGCTTGAGGTCATCACCGCCCCCGCGATGGCCTCCGCGGGATCCACTCCATCCTCCCAGGCCGCCGACTCCTCCCAAGCCGACAGCCGCACACCCTACGCCTTGCGCCGCCTGGAACCACGACCCCGCCTCATGCAATCTCGCGCCTCCCGGCAAGGCCCACGGCGATCAGGGCGCCCAGAAGCACCATGCCTGCGCCTGCGCCTACTGCCTGCCTCGTCAGATCTCGCCGCCCCGCCTGGCCGACGGGTCGGGATTACATAATCAATCAGACCCCGTCTCAGACGCTGGATTTGCCACTACCCGCCGCCAAAGGCACTGCCAGCTCCTCACTGGACATCCTCCCCCGCCCCCACTCCCGCGCCCTCCCACCCCCTCCTCGGCGACCTCGGGGAGTGCGTCGCCGACGTGGTCGATTCGGCAGTCCACGATACCCTCACGCCACCCCTTCCAGCAGCCCCACCCCCCGCGACTACCGCCCCACCCTCCTTTCCATCTGGCCCCACACCTCTGGCGAGGTGTGGGCCCATTATCCAACCTTCACCCGGGCCTATATGCAGCCCTCCGGGATGCGGGCCTTCCTAATTTTTTGGCCGCCCACATCCCCCTCCATTCAGACCTCCACATTCTCACTTGGCCGGACCGGCTCCGGGAGTACCATGACCTTGACTTGGTCGGCTTCCCGGCCAATTACTCTGCCCACGTCCCACCTCGCCCCACATATCTCAACCGCCGGGAGGCCGGGAGCATGAGGTCCACCTGCGCGACTTCGTGGAAACCGAGCGAGCTCACGGCGCTCTCGCCGGCGCCTTCCATGTTCCCCCCTTCACCCCCTAGGCGCAGGTCTCGCCGATGATGACCCGACCCAAGTCCAACCCCGGGCAGAGGCGAGTCATCATCGACCTCTCCTACCCTCCCGGCGGCAGCGTCAACGCCGGTAACCCCCGTCATGAGTACCTGGGGAAACCTCACACCTACAGGCTACCCTGCGTGGCTGACATGGGGCGCCGCCTCCTCCAGGAAGGGCCCTGCTCCTACACCTGGATGGCATACATATCACGGGCCTACCGTCAGCTCCGGGCCGACCCCCTCGCCTGCCCTCTGTATGGGATCACCGTGGACGAGGCGATGAACATCGACCTTGCCCTCCACTTCGGCTGCCGATCCTCCGGGCCGCCTGCGTCCGGGTCACCGTGGCCATCGCTTGGATCCTGCGGCGTGAGTGTTTCCGCGCCCTCGTGTACGCCGATGACATTGTCGGGTGCGAGCGGTCCTACCTCCGGGGATGCAAGGCCTTCGGCGGCTTCATCGATCTGGTGGCCGCCCTCGGCTTGGAGGTCGCCCTCGGGAAGTGTCACACCCCGGCGATCCGGCTTACCTGGCTCGGCTTCACCCTCGACAGCGAAGCTATGACCATACGGATCGCCCCCGACAAAGTTGAGGCTCTCGTGGTCGATTGCGAAGCCCGCATAGCCCACCCTACCATCGGTCGCCGTGAGCTCCAGAGTGTCCTGGGGCGCCTCAACCACGTCGGCAACTGCATACTTCCCACGAGGAAGTTTATGGGCGGGGCCTACTCTCCGATGAGGTGTTATGCCTGACGGTACTCCGAGGCGTTTTGGGCGCGCTTCGCCAGCATCCACGAGTTGGAGGCGGTCAACCTCGTGGTCGCCCTTCAAGCGCTCCTCCCTGAGGATGTCGCTGGCACAACTGTGGTCGGGAACACAGACAACATGGCCTCCACTGCCTTCCTCGAGTCTGAGCGCGCCTGAGACACCACCTTTGGGACCCGCGCCCGGGAGCTCTGGCTCATGGCGGCCGCCGGCTCCTTCACCATCTCGGTGGTCCACAAGCCCGGCGCCGCCCTCGTCATCGCCGATGCCCTCAGCCCGGCCCACCTCACCGGACCCTGGGCCGAGGTGGCTCGGACTGAAGTCACCCCCCTCGGGCTCGCCTACGTGAGCCCCTGCCACGACGACTTCCCCTTCAACCCTGGTCTATGATTACCGGTTTCACTGCCCTGGAGGTCGCCGCGGTCGATGGACTCCACCACGCCTCCCTGGCACCTTCGACCTGGAGGAATCGTCATCGCCAGGCAGAGGCCTACGTTGGCTTCCTGTCAGCCCACGACCTCGATGCTCTGGCTCCTTCTGACTTTGAGGTGGCTGCCTACGCCGCCTCCCTCTACGCCGGCTCCATGGCGCCCGCCTCCATCCGGGATGCTCTCTCCGGCGCCCGCTCCTGGCTTGAGGATGCCAGGGGCGCCACCTCGGCCTTCGGCTCACGCCTCGCACGAGACGTCTGTCACGGAGGCGAGCTGGCCTCGGCGCATATCCCACGCCCTGCCTTCCCGCTCACGCCGGAGCGCCTCTCCGCAATCGATGGCTACCTCGCCTCGGCCAGGGCCTCGGCCTTCGTACCTCGGGGGGCCCTCCTCCTCGGCTACTATGGCATGCTGCGGCAGTCCAGCCTGCTCTCGCCAAGTTCTGGGGAGTGGGGTGGCCCCCCACGCCGCCTTGGTCCCCGCTCCTCGCGGCCACCGCCTGACCGACCAGAGCTCCAAGACCATCTCTGGACCCTCCGGAGCGGTGTCACTTTTCATCCCCGCCTCCTCGGGCTCCCGGCTCTACCCCGTCGCTGCCTGGAACGCAGCAGTCGCCCTGGTCCTGGCCACGCCCTCCGACCCAGCCATCATCATGCCTTTGGGCCGCCTGTTGGACCCTCGGACCCTGACAACCATCACCTTACACAGCCTCCGGCGAGGTGCTACCCAGGCCTGCCAACGCGCCGGTGTCCCCTCCCCGACATCATGCCCAAGGGACCTAGACCGCCCATGCGGTGCATGCATACATTCCCCGCCTCACATCCTCTGGAGCCCCTCGCGCCCTCTCCTCCCTTTTGGTGGAGGGCTCTTCGGGGCTCCTCTCCCCGCCCTGACATTACCCCCTCCCTCTCCATGAACTCTCTTACCATCCGGGGCTCATTACCCTGATTAACTTAGATCTGTTGCCCTGTAGTCATAGTATTGTTCTCATTGCTCATTCTTCATAGTATTGTTCTCTTGTGCCTCCCTTTACTCATTGTATTGTTCTCTGCTTACCCTATATCTCGCATTTTATTTTGTAATAAACTGCTGTTTCTTCCACCTCGACCTCCTCTTCGTCCTTCGTCGCGTATCGGTCGTAATGCTTGCATTGCGTAGGTTTTGTAGCGGAGGAGGAGGACCCCCCCTCCCTTATCCCCCGCTCGACGGTTGGAAGTTACATCACCCCTCCCGGGTCCCGACCCCTTATAACCGGGCCCGCTGCTACCTCCAGCCACTCCGCCTATGGCTCTCCTCCCGTGACCCTGTCCTGCTGCTCATTTTCCACCCACAACCCACACTTTCCTTCCCCTTCTTTCTTCCCTTCCTAGGGTGGAGGGCTCTTCGTGGCTCCTCTCCCGCCCCCCTTCGGACATTGAACTCTCTTACCATCCGGGGCTCATTACACTGATTAACTTAGATCTGTTGCCCTGTAGTCATAGTATTGTTCTCGTTGCTCATTGTTCATAGTACAAGGAGAGTGCACAAAGGCATATCCCTAAGCACTTGGAACAGGAGGACTACTACAAATTATGCATTCTTCGGATAATACGGAAGAAATCCAAACAAAGGATATAACAACACCGAATAAGGTAGGCTCGACCGTTAAAAATGGTGGCAGCTACTATAGGAGACGACCAGATGATTAAACCTGACGAAAAAATGACAAACCCCTGGCCTGAGCAGAAACACTCCTGGGTGAGGGACCAGACCAAGACAGCCCACAGCTGTCCAGCGTTGAAAACAGGCACCCGCGTGTGAGCTTATACGTTATGGGCAGAGTAAATTACCCTCTCGATACAAATTTTTTCAATTTAAAAACATGCATACAGACTGATATAACATATAGATTGACACTCAATGTTTATGCTATTAATATACACTTAATGTCTTATACGCACATACACCAGTAGTACTTTTACTATTAACACACACATAATGACTTATACACACGGCTCTCCCTGTGCGTGTTATGTGCGTGTTCTTATTACAAACTATTGGCTGACTGGCGCCCCCTGATGGGCGGCACGGGTGTCGCCTGGGGCTTACACGGGCGGAGATAAGCCAGAATACAGTCATCAGTTGCTGCCGTCCGAGGCCCCGCGATAAGCAGCCCGGCGGCCGTGTGGGAGGCCGGCCCGCCCGGTACAGCCCGCCCGGCACCCCGCCCGCCGGCTGGCCGTGTGGGAGGCCGGCCCGCCCGGTACAGCCCGTCCGGCACCCCGCCCGCCGGCTGGCCGTGTGGGAGGCCGGCCCGCCCGGTACAGCCCGCCCGGCACCCCACCCGCCGGCTGGCCTGTGGAGGCCCCCACCGCCCGGCACCCCGCCCGCCGGCTGGCCGTGTGGGAGGCCGGCCCGCCCGGTACAGCCCGCCCGGCACCCCGCCCGCCGGCTGGCCGTGTGGGAGGCCGGCCCGCCCGGTACAGCCCGCCCGGCACCCCACCCGCCGGCTGGCCGTGTGGGAGGCCGGCCCGCCCGGTACAGCCCGCCCGGCACCCCACCCGCCGGCTGGCCGTGTTGGAGGCCGGCCCGCCCGGTAGAGCCCGTCCGGCACCCCACCTGCCGGCTGGCCGTGTGGGAGGCCGGCCTGCCCGGTACAGCCCCCCCCCACCCCACCCCGCCGGCTGGCGTGTGGGAGGCCGGCCCACCCGGTACAGCCCGCCGGCACCCCCCCCCCCCCCACCCCCCACCCGCCCGCCGGCTGCCGTGTGGGAGGCCGGCCCGCCCGGTACACCCGCCCGCACCCCCCCCCCACCCCCCCCACACCCCCCACCCCCCCCCCACACCCCCCCACCCCCCCCACACCCCCCCCACCCCCCCCCCCCCCCACCCCCCCCCCCCCCCCCCCCCCCCCCACCCCCACCCCCCCCCCCACCCCCCCCACACCCCCCACCCCCCCCCCCCACCCCCCCCGGTACAGCCCGCCCGGCACCCCGCCCGCCGGCTGGCCGTGTGGGAGGCCGGCCCGCCCGGTACAGCCCGCCCGGTACAGCCCGCCCGCACCCCCGCCCGCCGGCTGCCGTGTGTGGGAGGCGGCCGCCCGTACAGCCCGCCCGGCACCCCCGCCCGCCGCTGGCCTGTGGGGGCCGTCCCGCCCGGTACAGCCACCGGCACCCCCGCCCGCTGGCTAGCCATGTGGGAGGCCGGCCCGCCCGGTACAGCTCGCCCGGCACCCCGCCCGCCGGCTGGCCGTGTGGGAGGCCGGCCCGCCCGGTACAGCCCGCCCGGCACCCCGGCCGCCGGCTGGCCATATGGGAGGCCGGCCCGCCCGGTACAGCCCGCCCGGTACAGCCCGCCCGGCACCCAGCCCGCCGGCTGGCCGTGTGGGAGGCCGGCCCGCCCGGTACAGCCCGCCCGGCACCCCGCCCGCCGGCTGGCCGTGTGGGAGGCCTCGCCCGCCACTTCGCCCGCCCGCCACTCCACCCGATACCCCATCCGGCCCGCCTGGAACACCGCCCGGAACAGCCCGGCCAACACTCCGCCTTGCACGGCACTCAGCTCCCGGCACCACACACCTCCCGGCACCACACACCTCCCGGCACCACACACCTCCCGGCACCACACACCTCCCGGCACCACACACCTCCCGGCACCACACACCTCCCGGCACCACACACCTCCCGCACACCCGCCCTCGTGACGGTGAGCCATTGCTTACATCCCGTCACGTGGTACGACCAGCGCGCATGCTCAGTGAAGAGGATGGATCACACGGCGTTCAATGGAATGTCCTGATAAAACCGTGGGACGCAGATAAAAAGTAAACCGCCCTTATGTATTGCCACATAAAAAAGGGGAAGACATATGTGACGAGCAAAGACGCCATTAAATGAGAGCTGGCATCACCACCCGCCCTGAGGGGCACGTGGTCACGTGGGCTCGTGGTCACGTGGTCACGTGGTCACGTGGTCACGTGGGCTCGTGGTCACGTGGTCACGTGGTCATCTGGCGGCGTGGCTCGTGGTGGTGTGGTGGTGGTGGGGTGTGGATGTGTGGTGTGGTGGTGTGCCTGTGTGGTATGGTTGTGTGGTGTGGTGGTGTGGTGGTGTGGTGGTGTGGTGGTGTGGTGGTGTGGTGGTGTGGTGGTGTGGTGGTGTGGTGGTGTGGTGGTGTTGTGGTGGTGTGGTGGTGTGGTGGTGTGGTGGTGTGGTGGTGTGGTGGTGTGGTGGTGTGATTTGGATGTGTGGTGTGGTGTGACAGTGTGGTATGGTTTGGTGGTGTGGTTGTGTTGTGCGGTGGTGTGGTGGTGTGGTGGTGTGGTGGTGTGGTGGTGTGGTGGTGTGGTGGTGTGGTGGTGTGGTGGTGTGGTGGTGTGGTGGTGGGGTGGTGGTGTGGTGTGGTGTAGTGTGGTGTGGTGGTGTGGTGGTGTGGTGGTGTGGTGGTGTGGTGTGTGGTGGTGGTGGTGGTGTGGTGGTGTGGTGGTGTGGTGGTGTGGTGGTGTGGTGGTGTGGTGGTGTGGTGGTGTGGTGGTGTGGTGGTGTGGCGGTGTGGTGGTATGGTGGTGTGGTGGCGTGGTGGCGTGGTGGTGTGGTGGTGTGGTAGTGTGGCTGTGTGGTGTGGTATGCTGTGGTGGTCTGGTGGGGGGGGGGGGTGTGGTTGGCCCGGGCAGGTGACCACCTCGTCACCCTCACTTACAGTTACAGGGCACCCACCGAGTACAATACCCGCCATTCAGCCACAACTAAAAACCGACGAAGTAGCCCGGGTAACGCTGCACCTTGATGTTTACTTCCCGTTGTTATTTCAGCTCTTGGACGTCTTGAAATTTGTGACAGGTATAATTTATTTGTGTTACAATGTATGTGCATATATCATGTCCTAGGCCAGTTGCCATCTAACCAGCCTGTATGTGGTGCACAGACTTATTCATCATAGTGCTACTTTTGAAGGTCTGAATCTGTGAAAGGGTCCGATAGCCGGGAGCTGACGCGCCATCTGGAGGGAAGGAGGGGAAGGAGCTGCTTAGGAGCAGACCTCCAGCCCACCAGGCCACTTGGAAGACGTCATAAGGAGGCTAAGCGAGTATTCGATGAGGACAATAACATTTAGAAGCAGGGTGATCACATTTAGAAGCAGGGTGATCACATTCCAAACAATATTCGCTTAAGTACTTTAGGTGTCATGTAACACATTTCAGGCAATGTATCTACCATTAATCTGTTGTCCATCTTCCTTGTGACGGTCCTGCTTCTATATGTGGTCTCATTCCCTGAACATCCACCCTACAACTTCCCAGTTACGTCGCAGATCGATCAACGTGATTCATTTACGTAAGTCCATTACGCTGGGCTCGTATGGGCACCGCTAATGTGCAGCTTCCATTAGCGCTCCCCCCCACGTCGCCTGTGTCCTGTAGACAGTATCAGCACTCCCTGATACGCACCCCCAATTACCACTACTACTCACACTGTTACAGAGGCCTGATACCCACTCCTACTCTCGCCACTACTCACACTGTTTCAGAGGCCCGATACCCACCTCTACTCCCACCACTACTCACACTGTTACAGAGGCCTGATACCCACCCCTACTCCCACCACTACTCACACTGTTACAGAGGCCCGTTACCCACCCCTACTCCCACCACTACTCACACTGTTACAGAGGCCTGATACCCACCCCTATCCCACCACTACTCACTGTTACAGAGCCTATACCACCCTATCCCCACATCACACTGTTTAGAGCCCGATACCCACCCTACTCCCACCACTACTCACACTGTTACAGAGGCCTGATACCCACCCCTACTCCCACCACTACTCACACTGTTACAGAGGCCCGTTACCCACCCCTACTCCCACCACTACTCACACTGTTACAGAGGCCTGATACCCACCCCTACTCCCACCACTACTCACACTGTTACAGAGGCCTATACCCACCCTACTCCCACCACTACTCACACTGTTTCAGAGGCCTGATACCCACCCCTACTCCCACCACTACTCACACGTCAACCATACCCCCACTCCTATACCACCCTACTCCACCACTACTCACACTGTTTCAGAGGCCTGATACCCACCCCTACTCCCACCACTACTCACACTGTTTCAGAGGCCTGATACCCACTCCTACTCTCGCCACTACTCACACTGTTACAGAGGCCTGATACCCACCCCTACTCCCACCACTACTCACACTGTTACAGAGGCCTGATACCCACTCCTACTCCCACCACTACTCACACTGTTACAGAGGCCTGATACCCACCCCTACTCCCACCACTACTCACACTGTTACAGAGGCCCGATACCCACCCCTACTCCCACCACTACCACCAACAACACCCACCCACACCCACCAACCAACCCCCCTACTCCCACTCACACTGTTACAGAGGCCTATACCACCCTACCCCACCAACACCTGTTACAGCCTACCCACCCCTACTCCCACCACTACTCACACTGTTTCAGAGGCCTGATACCCACCCCTACTCCCACCACTACTCACACTGTTACAGAGGCCCGTTACCCACCCCTACTCCCACCACTACTCAGACTGTTACAGAGGCCCGATACCCACCCCTACTCTCACCATACCACACCAGAGGCCCGCAACCACCCCTACTCTCACCACCCCTACACACACTGTTACAGAGGCCTATACCCACCCCTACTCCCACCACCCCTACTCATAGTCACACTTCAGATCCTCCACAGGGCCACTGCCTGCTTCCCAGCCATGCTTTGCTTTACAATCACTGAGACATCGCTCAGCGCTAATATAAAAACACTTGACAGATTTCCATACGACCAGTTCGCAGACCAATCTGCAGGCGGCACACAACAATTGTAGGTCTTCGTCTCCCATCGGAAAGTCACCTGAGACCAGATCATATCTCACGTATGACAGTTAGTTATAGGAAGTGTCGGCTTGGAAGCACGCAGAGGCAAAGTGCTATTAGACAACATCAGCGGGAGGGGACCACGGGTTGAGACAAACAGGATGGAAAAGTAGGTCGAAAAGTGGGAATAGTAGAGAGTTAGCAGAGAAAGAGACGTTAGTAGAAAGTGGGGTAACAAGTAGGAAGGAAGAAAAGTCGCCTTAACAGCTATCGATAGGCGAAGTGGGGAGAAGTGGAGAGAAGGAGAAGTGGGGAGAAAGTGGAGTAGAGAGAAGTGGAGAGAAGGAGAAAGGGAGAGAAGAAGTGGAGAAAAGGAGAAGTGGAGATAAGGAGAAGTGGGGAAAAAGGAGACGTGAAGAGAAGGAGAAGTGAAGAGAAGGAGAAGTGAAGAGAAGGAGAAGTGGAGATAAGGAGAAGTGGTGAAAAAGGAGAAGTGAAGAGAAGTAGAAGTGAAGAGAAGGAGAAGTTAAGAGAAGGAGAAGTGAAGAGAAGGAGAAGTGAAGATAAGGAGAAGTGAAGAGAAGGAGATGTGGAGATAAGGAGAAGTGGTGAAAAAGGAGACGTGAAGAGAAGTACAAGTGAAGAGAAGGAGAAGTTAAGAGAAGGAGAAGTGAAGAGAAGGAGAAGTGGAGATAAGGAGAAGGGAAGAGAAGGAGAAGTGGACATAAGGAAAAGGGAAGAGAAGGAGAAGTGAAGAGAATGAGAAGTGCAGATAAGGAGAAGTGGAGATAAGGAGATGTTGAGATAAGGTGAAGGGAAGAGAAGGAGAAGCGAAGAGAAGGAGAAGTGAAGAGAAGGAGAAGGGAAGAGAAGGAGAAGCGAAGAGAAGGAGATGTGGAGATAAGGTGAAGGGAAGAGAATGAGAACTGAAGAGAAGGAGAAGGGGAGATAAGGAGAAGTGAAGAGAAGGAGAAGTGGGGAGAAGGAGAAGTGGGTAGAAAAAGGAGGCAAGAGAAGAATACGCACAGAGAAGTGGAGAGAAGGGGAAGAACCGGCTTCATGAGAATGCAATGAGAGAAGGGAAGGGGAGAGTGTGGGGAAGAGTACGTGAAGAGGTGGCGACGCTCAGAAAGGCGAGCGAACCCCGATAAATGAACTGGGGGATGTCGTACAGTGTACGGCGACCTGTGCTTAACTCAGCATCCAACTCGCAAACCGCTCCTGGACCGTGAAGCATCGGTCATCACCCAACTACAACAGCAATCTCACGCCTCTCTTCACAATTGATCACCCCACCAATCTACCTCCGCCCCCCGCCTCCCGCCTCCCGCCTCCCGCCTCTCACATCCCGCCTCCCGCCTCCCGCCCCCCGCCTCCCGCCTCCCGCCTCCCGCCTCCCGCCCCCCGCCTCCCGCCTCCCGCCTCCCGCCTCCCGCCTCCCGCCTCCCGCCTCCCCGCCTCCCGCCTTCCCGCCTCCCTCCTCCCGCCTCCGCTTCCCGTCTACTGCCTCTCATTCCGCCCCCCACCCCACCAATCTACCTCCGCCCCCCGCCTCCCGCCTCCCGCCTCCCGTCTACTGCCTCTCACACCCGCCTCCCTCCCCCACCAATCTACCCGCCTCCGCCCCCCGCCTCCGCCTCCCGCCTCCCTCCTCCCTCCTCCCGCCTCCGCCTCCACATCCCGCCTCCCGCCTCCCGCCTCCCGCCCCCGCCTCCCCGCTCCCCCCCCCCCGCCTCCCTCCTCCCGCCTCCCTCTCCTCCTCCTCCCGCCCCGCCCTCCCGCCTCCCGCCTCCCGCCTCCCGCCCTCCCGCCCCCGCTCCCTCCCCCCGCCTCCCGTCTCCCGCCTCCCTCCCTCCCGCCTCCCGCCTCCCGCCTCCCGCCTCCCGCCTCCCGCCTCCGCCTCCCGCCTACTGCCTCTCACATCCCGCATCCCGCCTCCCCCTCCCGCCTCCCGCCCCCCGCCTCCAGCCTCCCGCCTCCCGCCTCCCGCCTCCCGCCTCCCGCCTCCTACCGCCTCTCACATCCCGCCGTCTCCCGTACGTCTACCCTCCCTCTCCCGCCTCCCGGTTCCCGCCTCCCGCCTCCCGCCCCGCCTCTACCGCCTCCCGCCCTCGCCTCGTCTGCCTCCCGCCTCCCGCCTCCCGCCTCCCGCCTCTACCGCCTCCACTCCCGACCCCGCCTCCCACGCTTCCCGACTCCCGCCTCCGCCTCCCCCCCCTCCAGCCTCTCACATCCCGCCTCCCGCCTACCGCCTCTATCCCGCCCCACGCCTACCGCCTCTCACATCCCGCCTCCCGTCTACCGCCTCCCACGCCTCCGACTCCCGCCTCCCGCCTCCCGCCTCCCGCCTCCCAGCCCCGCCTCCCGCCTCCTGCCTCTCACATCCCGCCTCCCGCCTACCGCCTCTCACATCCCGCCTCCCGTCTACCACGCCTCCCGACTCCCCGCCGCCTCCCCTCTCCACTCCCCGCCCGCCTCTCCCACCATCCCGCCTCCCCTCTCTCCCGCCTCCGCCTCGCCTCCTCTCTCACCTCCCGCCTCCCCCTCCCACCTCCCACGCCTCCCGCCTCCCGCCGCCCCGCATCCTGCATCCCGCATCCCGCCTCCCGCCCCTCCCCACATCCCGCCTCCTACCTACCACGCATCCTGCATCCTGCATACCGCATCCCGCATTCCACCCCTGTCGTCTCCCGCCTCCACCCTCCCGACCCCGCATCCCGCATCCCACACATCCCGCCTCCCGCCTCCAGCCTCCCAGCCCTCCCGCCTCCCACCTCCCACGCATCCCACATCCCACACTCCCGCATCCCATACCTACCGCCTCCCACCCCTCCCGCCTCCCGCCTCCCGCCTCCCGCCTCCGCCTCCCCGCATCCCGCCTCCCTCCTCCCGCCTCGCTCCCGCATCCCTCATCCCGCATCCGCTCCCACACCCTCCGTCCCCGACTTCCACCACTCCCGCCCACACATCCACACTCCGCCTCCCGCTCCCGCCTCCCGCCTCCCGCCCCCTCCCGCCCCATCCCGCTCCCGCACCCCGCATCCGCACACCCCGCATCCCGCACACACCCCGTCTCCCGCCTTGCACCCCTCCCGCCCACACACCCCCGCCTCCCGCCTCCCGCCTCCCGCCTCCGCCTCCCGCCTCCCGCCTCCCGCCTCCCGCCTCCCGCCTCCCTCATGGCCCATCATGAATGCCTGTCCACAAACGGCGGTATCCGCTCACCACTTGGTCACGTGACTCCGCGTCACCCCTTGGTCACGTGGTTCCGCGTCACCACCTGGTCACGTGACCGCTCGGTGACGCGGGGTAGGAGGCTGCTTCCTGCGGGCAGTTCGATCTAAAGGTCGTTAGGACAGGAATCGTCGCTTTGTCAGCGCTAAGTGGCATATTGCGAAGACATGCCCCGGGCATTACTGGGCCGCATGCACATGCCACACACATTACAGTGTGATACGCAGCTCAATGCTAAGTGGCATATTGCTACGACATGCCACAGGCCCTACAAGGTGACATGCATCTCAACACTAAGGGGCATATTGCTGCGACATGACACAAGCATTACAAGATGACACACAGTTCAACACTAAGTGGCATATTGCTACGACATGCCACAGGCCCTACAAGGTGACATGCATCTCAACACTAAGGGGCATATTGCTGCGACATGACACAAGCATTACAAGATGACACACAGTTCAACACAAAGTGGCATATTGCTGCCACAAGCATTACAAGATGACACACAGTTCAACACTAGGTGACATATTGCTGCGACATGCCACAAGCATTACAAGATGACACACAGTTCAACACTAAGTCACATATTGCTGCAACGTGCCACAAGCATTACAAGATGACACACAGTTCAACACTAATTGAGATATTGCTTCGACATGCCACAAGCATTACAAGATGACACACAGTTCAACACTAAGTGGCATATTGCTGCGACATGCCACAAGCATTACAAGATGACACACAGTTCAACACTAAGTCACATATTGCTGCAACGTGCCACAAGCATTACAAGATGACACACAGTTCAACACTAATTGACATATTGCTTCGACATGCCACAAGCATTACAAGATGACACACAGTTCAACACGAAGTGGCATATTGCTACGACATGCCACAAGCATTACAAGATGACACACAGTTCAACACTAAGTCACATATTGCTGCAACGTGCCACAAGCATTACAAGATGACACACAGTTCAACACTAATTGACATATTGCTGCAACGTGCCACAAGCATTACAAGATGACACACAGTTCAACACTAAGTGGCATATTGCTGCGACATGCCACACTCATTACAAGATGACACACAGTTCAACACTAAGTGACATATTGCTTCGACATGCCACAAGCATAACAAGATGACACACAGTTCAACACTAGGTGACATATTGCTGTGACATGCCACAAGCATTACAAGATGACACACAGTTCAACACTAGGTGACATATTGCTACGACATGCCACAATCATTACAAGATGACACACAGTTCAACACAAAGTGGCATATTGCTGTGACATGCCACAAGCATTACAAGATGACACACAGTTCAACACTAAGTGGCATATTGCTGCGACATGCCACAAGCATTACAAGATGACACACAGTTCAACACTAAGTGGCATGTTACTACGACATGTCACAAGCATTACGGGCCGAAACACAGTTCAACACTAAGTCACATATTGGTGCGGCATGCCACAGGCATTACGGGAGCGACATGCGGCAGTCACGTGACTGCGGCAGGAGAAGACAAGTAGATTACTTCCGCCTGAACCATGGCTGGATCATAAGCGTGCCAAGTGGCTCAAAAAGTACTCTGGGTAATTACAGCTGGGTGTGTACAAGGACACCGGGCCACACGCCGTGCCACCGCCCCCTTCAATAGTTCCATGGTGCTGAGCTCCCATCAGTTGGGGAGCGGGGCGTAGCTCAGGCGGTAGAGTGTCAACCTGTGAAGGTGTAGGTCACCCTAGCGATTCTGCTCAGTGAATCAGCTTTCCAGATCGGTCTGCCGGGTGCCGAAGTTTGTCGGTTCTGGAGTGCAAGTGAAGACGTCGGTCGAGCTAGAGTTACACGGATCCTGTTCAGGGAATCCTTCAGGTGGACCTCAAATTTTGCTAGGACGTAAAATAACAACACAACAACAATTCTTCAGGGGGAAGATGGCGGCAGCGGGTAATGAAGCAGGCATCTGGTGAACCTGAGGGTAGGTTCGTCCGGGGACTTCGTAGTAAAGCATTCAGGCACAAACATCAATAGGACATTAATGGGAGTATCGGTGTGTAACAACATTGACACAACATTAACGGGTTCATTAGTGTGTAACATCAACATGATATTAATAGAAGCACTGGAGCAGAACGACATCAACACGACATTAAGGGAAGCATTGGAGCAGAACGACACCAACACAATATCAACAGAAGTATTGGAGCAGAACGACATCAACACAACATTAATGGGGGTATTAGTGTGTAACAACATTGACACAACATTAACGGGAGCATTAGTGTGTAACATCAACATGATATTAATAGAAGCATTGGAGCAGCACAACATCAACACAACATTAACGAAAGCATTGGAGCAGAACGACATCAACACGACATCAACAGAAGCATTGGAGCAGAATGACACCAACACAACATCAACGGAAGCATTGGAGCAGAACGACACCAACATGACATCAACAGAAGCATTGGAGCAGAACGACACCAACACGACATCAATGGAAGCATTGGAGCATAATGACATCAACACAACATCAACACAAGCATTGGAGCAGAACGACATCAACAGGACATTAATAGAAGCATTGGAGCAAAATGACACCAATACGACATTAACGGAAGCATTGGAGCAGAATGACACCAACACGACATCAACAGAAGCATTGGAGCAGAACAACATCAACATGAGATCAACAGAAGCATTGGAGCAGAACGACACCAACACGACATCAACAGAATCATTGGAGCAGAACGACACCAACACGACATCAATAGAAGCATTGGAGCAGAAGGACATCAACACAACATAAACACAAGCATTGGAGCAGAACGACATCAACACGACATTAATAGAAGCATTGGAGCAGCATGACACCAACACAACATTAATGGAAGCATTGGAGAGGAACAACATCAACATGACATCAACAGAAGCATTGGAGCAGAATGACATCAACAAGACATCAACAGAAGCATTGGAGCAGAATGACACCAACACAACATTAACAGAAGCACTGGAGCGAAACAATATCAACAGAAGTATTCAAATGAAACAGCATTGACACATTAACAGAAACATAGGTGCGGAACATCATCAAGACAACATTAACGGGACAATTTGAGTGGCACATCAACACAATATTAAGAGCAGCATTGGAGCAAAATGATATCAATACGACATTTGCTGAAGCATCCGAGTGGAACACCCACACTACAGTAAAAACAGTATTAGACCGGAATAACATTGACAGGAAATTAACGGAAGCACTAGAGCATCACAAAATCAACACAGCATCAACAGAAGCATTGGAGCAGAATGACATCAACACGACATCAACCGAAACATTGGAGCAGAATGACATCAACATGACATCAACAGAAGCATTGGAGTAGAACAACATCAACACATCATCAACTGAAGCATTGGAGCAGAACAACATCAAAATGACATCAACAGAAGCATTGGAGCAGAATGACTTCAACACACCATAAAAAGAAGCATTGAAGCAGAACGACATCAAAACGACATCAACAGAAGCAATGGAGCACAACCACATCAACACAGCATTAACAGAAGCATTGGAGCAGAACGACATCAACACAACATCAACAGAAGCATTGGAGCAGAACAACATCAACACATCATCAACCGAAGCATTGGAGCAGAACGACATCAAAACGACATCAACAGAAGCATTGGAGCAGAACGACATCAACACAGCATTAACAGAAGATTTAGAGCAGAACCACATCAACACGACATCAACAGAAGCATTGGAGCAGAAAGACATCAACACAACATCAACAGAAGCATTGGAGCAGACTGACATTAACACAACATCAACAACAGCATTTGAGCCGAACGACATCAACACAGCATTAACAGAAGCATTGGAGCAGAACGACATCAACACGACATCAACAGAAGCATTGGAGCAGAACGGCATCAATATAGCATCAAAAGAAGCATTGGATCAGAATGACATCAACACAGCATCAACAGAAGCTATGGAGCAGAACGACATCAACAAGACATCAACAGATGCATTGGAGCAGAACGACATCAACACACCATCAACAGAAGCACTGGAGCAGAATTACATCAACACAGCATCAACACAAGCATTGGAGCAGAACGATATCAACACAACATCAACAGAAGCATTGGAGCAGAACAACATCAACACAACATCAACACAAGCATTGGAGCATAACGACATCAACACATCATCAACAGAAGTATTGGAGCAGAACGATATCAACACAACATTAACAGAAGCATTGGAGCAGAACGACATCGACACATCAACAGAAGCATTGGAGCAGAATGACATCAGAACGACATCACCAGAAGCATCGGAGCAGAACGACATCAACACGACATCAGCAGAAGCATTGGAGCAGAATGACATCAACGCAGCATCAAAAGAAGCATTGGAGCATCAACATGACATTAACATAATTATTGGAGCAGAACGACATCGAAACGACATTAACATAATTATTGGAGCAGAACAACATCAACACAACATTAACATAACTATTGGAGCAGAACGACATTAACAGTGGCTCTGGAACATAACATGAACACGGCATTAACTAGAGCATTGAAGCAGAACGATATCAACACGACAGTAACAAAAGTACTAGAGTGGAACAACATGGACACAAAATTAATGGCAGCATTGGGGCAGAACATTAACGTGACGTTAAGAGAAACATTGGGTTGAACAACTTTGACACAATATCAATGGAAACATTGGAGCGGAACAATATTAACACATCAATGGAAGCATTGTAGTGGAACAATATTAAAACATCATGGAACCATTGGAGTGGAACAATATTAACTCATCAATGGAAGCATTAGAGTGGAAAATTATTAACACATCAATGGAAGCATTGGAGCGGAACAATATTAACACATCAATGGAAGCATTAGAGTGGAACAATATTAACACATAATGGAAGCATTAGAGCAGAACAATTTTAACACATCAATGGAAGCATTAGAGCGGAACAATATTAACACATCAATGGAAGCATTGGAGCAGAACAATATTGGAGCGGAACATTTGTTGCACTGTTAAAATTGAAAATGTCCGCATCGACTTGATTATGTTTGTGCCATCCAGTTACCTAGGCAACCGTTTGTTTGTTTGTTGTTGTTTTATGTACTAGCAACATATAAGGTCATATTAGAACGGGTACTGACTTGTGTCAGTGAGCACTCATGGCGACTTTATGATGGTGTCCCACTGAGAGACCATGACACCAGCACAGCACCATGACCTGATATCCCACTCAGTTACATTATGCTGACACTGAGCCAACCAGTCCTTGCCTTATCCTGATAATGCCGGGCGCCAGGTTAGGAAGCAAATAGGAATTTGTAGGTCAATGGTTTGACTAGACCCGGGTTCATATCCATGGCTTTGAATCCGACGATCTACCAAAACGGGAGACGGTGGCTCAACTGATTCGGTCATCCCGTCTGGTAGCTAAGTAACTGAAGAGTACATGGACAGATGGAGTAAGACCGAACATGTCCCAGTAAAGAGTACGTGGACAGATGGAGTAAGACCGAACTTGTCCCAGTAAAGAGTACATGGACAGATGGAGTAATACCGAACATGCCACAGTAAAGAGTACATGGACAGATGGAGTAAGACCGAACATGTCACAGTAAAGAGTACATGGACAGATGGAGTAAGACCAACAGGTCCCAGTAAAGAGTACATGAACAGATGGAGTAAGACCGAACATGTCCCAGTAAAGAGTACATGGACATATGGAGCAAGACCGAACATGTCCCAGTAAAGAGTACATTAACAGATGGAGTAAGACCGAACATGTCCCAGTAAAGAGTACATGAACAGATGGAGTAAGACCGAACATGTCCCAGTAAAGAGTACATGGACCGATGGAGTAAGACCGAACATGTCACAGTAAAGAGTACATGGATAGATGGAGTAAGACCGAACATGTCCCAGTAAAGAGTACATGAACATATGGAGTAAGACCGAACATGTCCCAGTAAAGAGTACATGGACAGATGGAGTAAGACCGAACATGTCACAGTAAAGAGTACATGAACAGATGGAGTAAGACCGAACATGTCCCAGTAAAGAGTACATGGACCGATGGAGTCAGACCGAACATTTCCCAGTAAAGAGTAAATGGATCGATGGAGTAAGACCGAACATGTCACAGTAAAGAGTACATGGACAGATGGAGTAAGACCGAACATGTCCCAGTAAAGAGTACATGGATAGATGAAGTAAGACCGAACATGTCCCAGTAAAGAGTACATGGACAGATGGAGTAAGACCGAGCATGTCCCAGTAAAGAGTACATGGACAGATGGAGTAAGACCGAACATGTCCCAGTAAAGAGTACATGAACAGATGGAGTAAGACCGAACATGTCCCAGTAAAGAGTACATGGACCGATGGAGTAAGACCGAACATGTCCCAGTAAAGAGTAGATGGCCCGATGGAGTAAGACCGAACATGTCCCATTAAAGAGTACATGGACAGATGGAGTAAGACCGAACATGTCCCAGTAAAGAGTACATGGATAGATGAAGTAAGACCGAACATGTCCCAGTAAGGAGTACATGGACAGATGGAGTAAGACCGAACATGTCCCAGTAAAGAGTACATGGATAGATGAAGTAAGACCGAACATGTCCCTGAAAAGAGTAAATGGGCAGATGGAGTAAGACCGAACATGCCCCAGTAAAGAGTACATGGATAGATAAAGTAAGACCGAACATGTCCCAGTAAAGAGTAAATGGACAGATGGAGTAAGACCGAACATGTCCCAGTAAAGAGTAAATGGACAGATGGAGTAAGACCGAACATGTCCCAGTAAAGAGTACATGGACAGATGAAGTAAGACCGAACATGTCCCAGTAAAGAGTACATGAACAGATGGAGTAAGACCGAACATGTCCCAGTAAAGAGTACATGGACAGATGGAGTAAGACCGAACATGTCCCAGTAAAGAGTACATGGACAGATGGAGTAAGACCGAACATGTCCCAGTAAAGAGTACATGGATAGATGGAGTAAGACCGAACATGTCCCAGTAAAGAGTACATGGACAGATGGAGTAAGACCAAACATGTCACAGTAAAGAGTACATGGACAGATGGAGTAAGACCAAACATGTCACAGTAAGGAGTACATGGACAGATGGAGTAAGACCGAACATGTCCCAGTAAAGAGGACATGGACAGATGGAGTAAGACCGAACATGTCACAATAAAGAGTACATGGATAGATGGAGTAAGACCGAACATGTCCCAGTAAAGAGTACATGGATAGATGGAGTAAGACCGAACATCCCTAAAGAGTAATGGCATGGAGTAAGACCAACATGTCACAGTAAAGAGTACATGGACAGATGGAGTAAACCAACATGCCCAGTAAAGAGTACATGAGATGGAGTAAGACCGAACATGTCCCAGTAAAGAGTACATGGACAGATGGAGAAACCGAACATGTCCCAGTAAAGAGTACATGGACAGATGGAGTAAGACCGAACATGTCACAGTAAAGAGTACATGGATAGATGGAGTAAGACCGAACATGTCCCAGTAAAGAGTACATGGATAGATGGAGTAAGACCGAACATGTCCCAGTAAAGAGTACATGCACAGATGGAGTAAGACCGAACATGTCCCAGTAAAGAGTACATGAACAGATGGAGTAAGACCGAACATGTCCCAGTAAAGAGTACATGAACAGATGGAGTAAGACCGAGCATGTCACAGTAAAGAGTACATGGACAGATGGAGTAAGACCGAACATGTCCCAGTAAAGAGTACATGGACAGATGGAGTAAGACCGAACATGTCCCAGTAAAGAGTACATGAACAGATGGAGTAAGACCGAGCATGTCACAGTAAAGAGTACATGGACAGATGGAGTAAGACCGAACATGTCCCAGTAAAGAGTACATGGACAGATGGAGTAAGACCGAACATGTCAGAGTAAAGAGACGGACAGATATAAAATGAACATGTCACAGTAAAGAGTCCATGGATAGATGGAGTAAGACCGAACATGTCCCAGTAAAGAGTCCATGGATAGATGGAGTAAGACCGAACATGTCAGAGTAAAGAGTACATGGACAGATGGAGTAAGACCGAACATGTCCCAGTAAAGAGTACATGGACAGATGGAGTAAGACCGAACATGTCAGAGTAAAGAGTACATGGACAGATGGAGTAAGACCGAACATGTCCCAGTAAAGAGTACATGAACAGATGGAGTAAGACCGAACATGTCCCAGTAAAGAGTACATGGATAGATGGAGTAAGACCGAACATGTCAGAGTAAAGAGTACATGGACAGATGGAGTAAGACCGAACATGTCACAGTAAAGAGTCCATGGATAGATGGAGTAAGACCGAACATGTCCCAGTAAAGAGTACATTAACAGATGGAGTAAGACCGAACATGTCACAGTAAAGAGTACATGGACAGATGGAGTAAGACCGAACATGTCAGAGTAAAGAGTACATGGACAGATTGAGTAAGACCGAACATGTCACAGTAAAGAGTCCATGGATAGATGGAGTAAGACCGAACATGTCCCAGTAAAGAGTACATGGACAGATGGAGTAAGACCGAACATGTCCCAGTAAAGAGTACATGGACAGATGGAGTAAGACCGAACATGTCACAGTAAAGAGTCCATGGACAGATGGAGTAAGACCGAACATGTCCCAGTAAAGAGTACATGGATAGATGGAGTAAGACCGAACATGTCCCAGTAAAGAGTACATGGACAGATGGAGTAAGACCGAGAGTGAGGGCTTCGCCCTTGAGTGAGGGTGGGGTGAAGGGTGCAAAACTTGCAAATTAAAGATGGCGACCGGTGGGAGAGTTGTTGACTTACTCACTGATGACCGATGCTGCAGGGACTGTCTATGACTAACAGAGTTTGTCACTGATTTAGATTTGTTTGTTCCTACAGGCGCACAGTAAGGTAACGTGCAGGCTATTATAGCAGGCAGCGCCACCAAATACTGCCACAAACCAAGACAAAGTTAGAAGGCATATTACCATACAAACTAGATGAAGCGATATCATGCAAGTTGTAAGACAAAAAGCACTCCGATAATTGAATCCTGGCCCCGTAACCCCCCCCCCCCCCACGCCGGCTCCGGGCGTCCACGCATCACGTGCTCACTCGGGCAGGCAGTGGTCGGATGCACCTTGATTATATTTCGTCTTCATGTGGTCGCAGCTGCACCATTCCCAACCCCAATCACGTCACGTGACCACACGCCTGGACATAGATGCATATGCACCGAATGGCGGGCGGGATACCGGAAGTGGATATTGTGTTCCGTGAAGGAGACGCTGGAATGTTAGCCGGGTGTTTTTGTTTGTTTGCAACCCTGTCGGGTGTAAACCATCCTCTTCGTTACCGTTCCAACCAGTGTTCCACAACTGGTTCATCAAAGGCTGTGATATGTGCTGTCCTGTCTGTGGGAAAGTGCATATAAAAGAGCCCTTGCTGCTTATCGGAGAGTAGCTTATGTGGCGGCTGCGGGTTTCCTCCAAAGAAATATGTCAGAATGACCATATGTTTGATGTCCAATAGCCGATGATAAAAATCAATATGCTCTAGAGGCGTCGTTAAATAAAACAAGCTTTACTTTTGTTATCGTTGGTATATTTACATGTTCATAGGGGAAAGTTCAAGTTGAGTCATTGGTCTTCCGCCTTCCATTGACCATCTGGTTAGTGCGTGTACAAACACACTACAACTGACATTTAGATCATCATACAACTGGCGAGTAAAATTAACCTACCCACTGATGTATGCGGACCTCCATTATAAGTAGCCACGTAAGGCTTTACAAATTGTTATTTATCCGCGTTCTGTCTGTAATCATGTTGCTATTTCCATGACTTTGCGCATGCATCTTGCAGTGGAGACCTTAGTCTGGGTTGAGACCTCCCCACACACCTCACCTCCACGCCCCCAGACATGACTAGTCTACATGGGTAAAACCCCACTCAGACCTCATCGGATTGAGGAACCGTATAGAAAACGGACACTGTCCGGTGAAATACGGCAATGTACGGTTTATATACGGTTGGCATCCGCCGTGTCCGTTATGTGTCTGGCGGTGTCCAGCACAAAACTTGTACCGGACACCACCGGACTGAAGTGTATGGTTGGTGTCCTTTTTAAGTCCGTTTCGTCCGTTTCATGTCCGTTACTCATCCGTTAGGTGTCCGTTTTGTATCCTGAAGAGTCCGTTGACGGTGCTGCGGGAATTCGGTCCGTCGGTTGTTGGTGCGTCCGTCAACAGTCCTGTAGGTGGCCGGTAGGTGTCCGGTTGGTGTCCGGTTGGTGTCCGTTTGGTGTAAGGTGCGTCCGTTTGACATTCAGTTGCCGTCTAGTTCTCGGCTGGTTCTCGTCCTTTGACTATTCGTTAATTTACCTTGTCCGTTTCTTGTCCGTTTCGTCCGGCGGCCGTTGCAACAGTTCGACACCGAACACCACCAGACTAGACAATTGTTTGCCTGGTGGTGTCCGGTACTCAGTCCGGTAAGGTCTGACTGGGCCTGCGAGGTAAAGTGGGTGCTCGGCGAGGTCAGAGCCGGAGGTAATTACAGACTGAGTGACTAAGTGAGTTTTCAGGCGAGTCACAGACTGTGACTCATTACACATTGTGTGACTAAGTGAGGTCTCGAACAAGTCACAGACTGTGACTAATTACACATTGTGTGACTAAGTGAGTGCTCGAACAAGTCACAGACTGTGACTAATTACACATTGTGTGACTAAGCGAGGTCTCGAACAAGTCACATACTGTGACTAATTACACATTGTGTGACTAAGTGAGTGCTCGAACAAGTCACATACTGTGACTAATTACACATTGTGTGACTAAGCGAGGTCTTGAACAAGTGACATACTGTGACTAATTACACATTGTGTGACTAAGTGAGTGCTCGAACAAGTCACACACTGTGACTAATTACACATTGTGTGGCTAAGTAAGTGCTCGAACAAGTCACATACTGTGACTAATTACACATTGTGTGACTAAGTGAGTGCTCAAACAAGTCACAGACTGTGACCGGCAGGGGGCAGTGTGCACTGGTGGTGTTTGAGGCGGGGAGCGCGGTGGGGGGTAGGGATGGGGATGGGGGTGGGGAGGGTGTGGGTGGCGTGTGGGGTTTGGGTAGGGTGTGGTGGGGTTGGGGTTGTAGATGGGGTAGAGGTGGGGATACAGTGATGGTGAGGGTGAGGGTGAGGCTGGGTTAGTGGTGGGGGTGATTGATGATGGTGGCGGTGGTGCATGTGTGTGTGTGAGGGGGGGGGGGGGTTGCATGGTGCATGTGTGGCGGGGGGGGTTGAGGGAGTTATCGCCACATGGTGTATGATAGTATTGATCCAGTTCCTGGAACTGCCACACACGGCGCCACCTATCGGGGGGGGGGGGTGGGGAGGCGGGGCGGGCTGCCACTGGGTGAGTGTGAGTGGCGGGTGGGGGTGGGGTGAGCGGCGAGTAGGGGTGGGGGGTGGGTGGGGGGGGAGTGAAGTGAGAGGAGACGGGCTGCACCTGATACAGACAGACACGCTTGATGTTATACTACTACTAGTAGGCAATGGGCTCAGTGTTCACAGGTAGTCTGGTGTTACACTAGTATAGTAAGCAATGGTCTCAGTGTTCGCTGGTAGCCTGGTGTTAGACTAGTAGGCAATAGGCTCAGTGTTTGCTGGTACCTCATGTTATACTAGTAGGCAACGGTCTCAGTGTTTGCTGGTAACCTGGTGTTATACTAGTAGGCAAAGGTCTCAGTGTTTGCTGGTGACCTGGTATTACACTAGTAGACAGTGGGCTCAGTGTTCACTGGTAGCCTGGTGTTAGACTAGTAGACAATAGGCTCAGTGTGCACTGGTAGCCTGGTGTTAGACTAGTAGGCAATAGGCTCAGTGTTCACTGGTAGCCTGGTGTTAGACTAGTAGACAGTGGGCTCAGTGTCCACTGGTAGTCTGGTGTTACACTAGTAGGCAACGGTCTCAGTGTTTGCTGGTAGCCTGGTGTTACACTAGTAGGCAAATGTCTCAGTGTTTGCTGGTAACCTGGTGTTAGACTAGTAGGCAATGTTCTCAGTGTTTGCTGGGAGCCTGGTGTTACACTAGTAGGCACATGTCTCAGTGTTTGCTGGTAACCTGGTGTTACACTATTAGGCAACGATCTCAGTGTTTGCTGGTAACCTGGTGTTTCACTATTAGGCAACAGTCTCAGTGTTTGCTGGTAGCCTGGTGTTATACTAGTAGGCAATAGGGTCAGTGTTTGCTGGTAACCTGGAGTTACACTAGTAGGCAATGGTCTCAGTGTTTGCTGGTAGCCTGGTGTTACATTAGTAGGCAATAGGCTCAGTGTTTGCTGGTAACCTGGTGTTATACTAGTAGGCAATGGTCTCAGTGTTTGCTGGTAGCCTGGTGTTACATTAGTAGGCAATGGTATCAGTGTTTGCTGGTAACCTGGTGTTACATTAGTAGGCAATGGTATCAGTGTTTGCTGGTAGCCTGGTGTTATACTAGTAGGCAATGGTATCAGTGTTTGCTGGTAGCCTGGTGTTATACTAGTAGGCAATAGGCTCAGTGTTTGCTGGTAGCCTGGTGCTACACTAGTAGGCAATGGTCTCAGTGTTTGCTGGTAGCCTGGTGTTACATTAGTAGGCAATGGTATCAGTGTTTGCTGGTAACCTGGTGTTATACTAGTAGGCAATGGTCTCAGTGTTTGCTGGTAGCCTGGTGTTACATTAGTAGGCAATGGTATCAGTGTTTGCTGGTAACCTGGTGTTATACTAGTAGGCAATGGTCTCAGTGTTTGCTGGTAGCCTGGTGTTACATTAGTATGCAATGGTATCAGTGTTTGCTGGTAGCCTGGTGTTATACTAGTAGGCAATGGTCTCAGTGTTTGCTGGTAGCCTGGTGTTACATTAGTAGGCAATGGTATCAGTGTTTGTTGGTAGCCTGGTGTTATACTAGTAGGCAATGGTCTCAGTGTTTGCTGGTAGCCTGGTGTTACATTAGTAGGCAATAGGCTCAGTGTTTGCTGGTAGCCTGGTATTATACTAGTAAGCAATGGTCTCAGTGTTTGCTGGTAGTCTGGTGTTTGCTGGTAGTCTAGTAGACATTGGGCTCAGTGTTCACTGGTAGGGGGGGGGGTGTTGAGATTGTTCTTGACTGTAGGAGTAGGTGTGGAGGCTCGGTGTGTAGATGTGTATGGGTATGTGGGTGTGTAGCTGTGTAACACGCATGGGCATATGTACGTGGGGTTGTGGGTGAGTGTAGGTGTGTGGGTGTGGGTGCCAGGGTGTGTATGTCTGTGTATGTGGAAGTATCACTGTGTAAAGGTAGGTGTCGGTGTGTGTGTGTGAAGGTAGTTGTCGGTGTGTGTGTGAAAGTAGTTGTCGGTGTGTGGGTGTGTCAAGGTAGTTGTCGGTGTGTGTGGGTGTGTGTGTGAAGGTTGTTGTCGGTGTGTGTATGTGCGAGTGTAAGTATATGGAGTTGTCCGTGACTGTGCAAGGTTTGTATTGTTGCATATGTGTCACTGTTCTGTGAAGGTTTGTGTTGTTGCCTGTGTGTCAGTGTTCTGTGCAAGGTTTGTGTTGTTGCCTGTGTGTCAGTGTTCTGTGTAAGGTTTGTATTGTTTCCTGTGTATCAGTGTTCTGTGCAATGCTTGTATTGTTGCATATGTGTCACTGTTCTGTGAAGGTTTGTGTTGTTGCCTGTGTGTCAGTGTTCTGTGCAAGGTTTGTATAGTTGCTTGTGTATCAGTGTTCTGTGCAAGGTTTGTATTGTTGCATATGTGTCACTGTTCTGTGAAGGTTTGTGTTGTTGCCTGTGTGTCCGTGTTCTGTGCAAGGTTTGTATTGTTGCTTGTGTGTCAGTCTTCTGTGCAAGGTTTGCATTGTTGCCTGTGTGTCAGTGTTCTGTGCAATGCTTGTATTGTTGCATATGTGTCAGTGTTTCGTGCAAGGTTTGTATTGTTGGCTGTGTGCCAGTGTTATGTGCAAGGCTTGTATTGCTGTATGTGTGTCAGTGTTCTGTGCAAGGTTTGAATTGTTTTATTCTGTGTTAGTGTTCGGTGCAAGGTTTGTATTATTGCATGTACGTCTGTACAGGATGTATGTTGTTGACTGTATGGCCATGTTCGGTGCAGGCTGTATGTTGTCTCCTGTTTATCCATGCTTGGTGCAGGCTGTATGTTGTTGCCTGTGTGTCCATGTTCGGTGCAGGTTGTGTGTTTTATTTTGCCCGTGTTTAGTGCAAGCTGTCTGTTGTCTCCTGTGTATATGTGTTCAGTGCAGGTTGTGGGTTGTCTCCTGTGTATATGTGTTCAGTGCAGACTGTGTATTGACTCTTGTATGTTCTATGTTGGCTGTGTGTTGTTGCCTGTGTTGACACTGTGTGTTCTCTCCTGTGTGTTCATGTTCAGTGCAGGCTGTGTGTTGTCTCCTGTGTGTTCATGTTCAGTGCAGGATGTGTGTTGCCTCCTGTGTGTTCATGTTCAGTGCAGGCTGTGTGTTGCCTCCTGTGTGTTCATGTTCAGTGCAGGCTGTGTGTTGTCTCCTGTGTGCTCATGTTCAGTGCAGGCTGTGTGTTGTCTCCTGTGTGTTCATGTTCAGTCAGCTGTGGTTGCTCCGTTGTCATTTCAGTGCAGGCTGTGGTTGTCTGTGTCATGTTCAGTGCAGGCTGTGTGTTGCCTCCTGTGTGTTCATGTTCAGTGCAGGCTGTGTGTTGCCTCCTGTGTGTTCATGTTCAGTGCAGGCTGTGTGTTGCCTCCTGTGTGTCCATATTCAGTGCAGGCTGTGCGTTGTTTCCTGTGTGTTCATGTTCAGTGCAGGCTGTGTGTTGCCTCCTGTGTGTTCATGTTCAGTGCAGGCTGTGTGTTGCCTCCTGTGTGTCCATTTTCAGTGCAGGCTGTGTGTTGCCTCCTGTGTGTTCATGTTCAGTGCAGGCTGTGTGTTGCCTCCTGTGTGTTCATGTTCAGTGCAGGCTGTGTGTTGCCTCCTGTGTGTTCATGTTCAGTGCAGGCTGTGCGTTGCCTCCTGTGTGCATGTCCATTTCAGTGCAGGGGTTGCTCTGTGTGTCATGTTCAGTGCAGGCTGTGTGCTCCTGTGTGTCATGTTCAGTCAGCGTGTGTTGCCTCCTGTGTGTCAGTTCAGTGCAGCTGTGTGTTGTCCTGTGTGCATGTCAGTGCACGTGTGTTGCCTCCTGTGTGTTCATGTTCAGTGCAGGCTGTGTGTTGCCTCCTGTGTGTTCATGTTCAGTGCAGGCTGTGTGTTGCCTCCTGTGTGTTCATGTTCAGTGCAGGTTGTGTGTTGCCTCCTGTGTGTTCACCACACCACACACACCCCCCCACACAACCCCCCACACACCCCAAACACACCCCCCACAACCCACCACACACCCCCACACAACACCCGTGTCCATGTTCAGTGCAGGCTGTGTGTTGCCTCCTGTGTGTTCATGTTCAGTGCAGGCTGTGTGTTGCCTCCTGTGTGCTCATGTTCAGTGCAGACTGCGTGTTGCCTCATGTGTGTTCATGTTCAGTGCAGGCTGTGCGTTGTTTCCTGTGTATATATGTTCAGTGCAGGCTGTGTGTTGTCTCCTGTGTGTTCATGTTCAGTGCAGGCTGTGTGTTGCCTCATGTGTGTCCATGTTCAGTGCAGGCTGTGTGTTGCCTCCTGTGTGTTCATGTTCAGTGCAGGCTGTGCGTTGATTCCTGTGTGTCCCTGTTCAGTGCAGGCTGTGTGTTGCCTCCTGTGTGTTCATGTTCAGTGCAGGCTGTGTGTTGTCTCCTGTGTGTTCATGTTCAGTGCAGGCTGTGTGTTGTCTCCGTGTTCCATGTTCAGTGCAGGTTGTGTGTTGTCTCTGTGTGTCCATGTTCAGTGCAGGCTGTGTGTTGCCTCCTGTGTGTTCATGTTCAGTGCAGGCTGTGCGTTGTTTCCTGTGTGTCCATGTTCAGTGCAGGCTGTGTGTTGCCTCCTGTGTGTTCATGTTCAGTGCAGGCTGTGTGTTGTCTCCTGTGTGTTCATGTTCAGTGCAGGCTGTGTGTTGCCTCCTGTGTGTCCATGTTCAGTGCAGGCTGTGTGTTGTCTCCTGTGTGTTCATGTTCAGTGCAGGCTGTGTGTTGCCTCCTGTGTGTCCATGTTCAGTGCAGGCTGTGTGTTGCCTCCTGAGTGCTCATGTTCAGTGCAGGCTGTGTGTTGTCTCCTGTGTGTCCATGTTCAGTGCAGGCTGTGTGTTGCCTCCTGTGTGTCCACGTTCAGTGCAGGCTGTGTGTTGCCTCCTGTGTGTTCATGTTCAGTGCAGGCTGTGCGTTGTTTCCTGTGTGTCCATGTTCAGTGCAGACTGTGTGTTGCCTCCTGTGTGCTCATGTTCAGTGCAGGCTGTGTGTTGCCTCCTGTGTGTTCATGTTCATTGCAGGCTGTGTGTTGTCTCCTGTGTGTCCATGTTCAGTGCAGGCTGTGTGTTGCCTCCTGTGTGTTCATGTTCAGTTCAGGCTGTGTGTTGCCTCCTGTGTGTCCATGTTCAGTGCAGGCTGTGTGTTGTCTCCTGTGTGTCCATGTTCAGTGCAGGCTGTGCGTTGTCTCCTGTGTGTTCATGTTCAGTGCAGGCTGTGTGTTGCCTCCTGTGTGCTCATGTTCAGTGCAGGCTGTGTGTTGTCTCCTGTGTGTTCATGTTCAGTGCAGGCTGTGTGTTGTCTCCTGTGTGTTCATGTTCAGTGCACAGTTATTCGTTCGGTGATTACTGGTCCACCCTATGATGTCATTCACAATCGCCGCTATCTCAGATCCCGCTCTCCCCCCTCCCCATCCCCCTCCCCTCTCCCCCCTCCCCCTCCCAACTCTCCCCCTACCCCTACCCCTACCCCTACCCCTACCCCACCCCTACCCCTACCCCTACCCCCTCCCCTCCCCATCCCCCTCCCGCTACCCCGTCCCCTCCCACATCCCCCTCCCCCTCCCGCCTCCCCTACCCCCTCCCCATCCCCCTCCCCACTCTCCCTTCCCCTCCCCCTTCCCCTCCCCCTTCCCCTCCCCCTACCCCGTCCCCTCAGCCTCCCCCATCCCCTCCTCCTCCCGCTCCTCTACCCCTCTCACTTCCCCCTCCCCTACCCCTACCCCCCCCCCTCCCCCTCCCCCCTACACCGTCTGAAACGCGAGTCGAGTGTCTCTTTTTAAACTCTGAAATTCGGACACTCGAAATATGAAAAAAAAGTGCCCCTCAGGCATGGAGCCCGACGTGGAGATCTGACCAATTAATTAGCGTCGGAGCCAAGAAAGCTGCGCAATCTCCAAGTGGAGTTTGTGTGTGTCGAGGGTGGGTGGGGGTGTGGGGGTGACGCGACCCCTGACGGCGTCACGTGACAGTCTCGCAGCATGCATGGCTTCCTTCCGGGCAACCACTTGCAGTACCCATAACGGTTCAATATCATGTGGTAGGATGGACTAGGGTGCATAAGTCTGCTCCCGGTGCTGGTGAGACCATGGCTATATCCCTGGTTGAGTCAAACTCAATCTGTTAAAATCCAATCAGCAATTGTCGGCACAGAGCGTCGTATTTGGTAGTATTGGAATAGAGCAAGGACCGGTTGGTTCAGTTCAATGTGAGAATGGAACGGTATCTGAGTGGGGTAGCACTATGAAGCTGCCATGAGAATGCAGTCTCACAAGCAATGGGCGATAATGAAGGAACTCCATGCAACACCCGACAACGCCGTCTACCGCGGTTAAATGTCGTCTGCGATCAATGCAAACTTAATCAATGCGCTAACTTTAAGTCTGAAACTTTGAAGTTGTACTAACTGAACAGGAAATGTCACACTCCCTAACCTTTGTGCGGCAGACAATATTCAGGCGATTGCAGACAACATTTAGCGAGTTGTAAAGCCCAATGCTTAAATCTGTGGCTGTGTAGGCAGGCTATAATGAAATCAATACACACAAAGAGAAAGGAAGAATATAAAGTGTAAAGAAGAAGAGAGAGTCCAGCCCTCTGGTTTATTATTTATATGGTTACATGGGTTCATTGTAGAGTATCACCCCACCCTTTTCCCCCAATGGGAAACAAGCATTCTTGGCCCTACCAATAGGGATCCAGCATTCCTGGTCCCCATAGATACCAGTGGTCTGCCCAACACCACAAGCTGTATGGCATCATGGCCACCACCAACCTTGACTTTTGAGTGTGGTGATCCCTATCCCAGTAGAGTGGGTAGGCCCTGAGTGCACTCACACCCAGACCTGCCAGCACCACTATGTCTATTTACATCCCACTCAGGCACCACCACCCCAGACATATATATACATACATGTACCTGGTCACATACACCGATCAGTAATAGAACATTTGCATTCCCCCCTATGCTGAATATCGGAATATGTTACAGGGTGTTGCCCTTTGTTTTACTGCCTCAGCTACGTCCCGCTCCGCCCGTGCTCCCCGTTGACCCACATGCTGTTCCCCATTGACCCACATACTGCAGCCGTTTGTGACGTTATAGAGGTGAGTTGTAGCGTCCTTGACATTCCGAGTGAAAGTTTGTAGTTTGCCACAGGAAACTTGCACAAAGGTGCCTGAAGGGCAACGTGAGTCCACAGGTCTCCTCCACCCACCCTCCTCCCACCCTCCTCCACCCTCCCACCCTCCTCAACCCTCCTCCCACCCTCCCACCCTCCCACCCTCCCACCCTCCTTCACCCTCCTCAACCCTCCTCCCACCCTCCCACCCTCCCACCCTCCTCCCACCCTCCTCCCACCCTCCTCCCACCCTCCTCCACCCTCCCACCCTCCTCCCACCCTCCTCCCACCCTCCTTCCACCCTCCTCCCACCCTCCTCCCACACTCCTCCCACCCTCCCACCCTCCTCCCAACCTCCTCCCACCCTCCTCCCACCCTCCCACCCTCCTCCAACCCTCCCACCCTCCTCCCACCCTCCTCCCCTCTCCCACCCTCCTCCCAGCCTGCCACCCTCCTCCCCCTCCTCCACCTCCTCTCACCTCCCTCCACCCTCCCACCCTCCTGCCACCCTGCCACCCTGCCACCCTCCTCCCACCCTCCTCCCACACCTCCTCCCACCCTCCACCCTCCTCCCACTCCTCCACCCTCCCACCCTCCTCCCACCCTCCCACCCTCCTCCACCCTCCTCCACCCTCCCACCCTCCTCCACCCCACCCCCACCCTCCTCCCACCCTCCCAACCCTCTCCACCTCCTCCACCCTCCACCCTCCTCCGCCCTCCTCCACCCTCCTCCACCCTCCATCCTCCCACCCTCCTGCCAACCTCCTCCACCCTCTCCACCTCCCAACCACTCCGCCCTCCTTCACTCTGCCACCCTCCTCCCACCCACCTCCATCCACCCTCTCACCCTCCCACCACCCTCTCACCCTCCCACCACCCTCCAACGAGTCCTGCTGTTGGGGTGGGCTTGTTAGTAACACATTGGATCAACTGTGGTAAGTGAAGCAGTGGGACCGACCTTAGTGCATTTGTTTTTTAAATATAATTTGGTGTTGGTTTGTCCTGTCACCATTGTAGGTCGTTGACTGGACTTGAATACACTAACACACCACTTAATACACATGCATCACAGCCAATCTAAGCACCTCGCATTTGGCGACCATCTTCCTCCGTAGAGCGCGGGCCTCGCGTGCGGAAGGTCAGAAGTTCAGTTCTCGATCGAGTCAAAGCAATGGCTTATAAAATTGATACTTGTCGCTTCCTAGCCTGGCGCTCTGCATTAATAGGATAGGGCAAGGACTGGTTAGCTCAGTTTCAGTGGGTTAGTGACTGAGTGGGATATCAAGTCATGGTGCCGGTGGCCTGATTTCCCAGTGGAGCAGAACCATAAACTTGCCATGGGTGTGCACTGTCACAATGCGGTGCCCGTCCTGATATGACCTTAAATGTTGCCAGGTCGTAAAACTACACCAACCAACCTCACATGAGGCCGGCTCGTCGTGCCATGTGTGGTCTGAACTTCCTTCTGATCACTCCGTGCAAATGCCCGATGTGATGAGTATATTCTGAAGGCATCGCTCCCCGAACCAGTGACCTTATCCAATTAGCTTCTCTGTAATACCAGCAGCGGGTCGGGCGCGGCTACCAGAGCCTAATCTACTTGACCTAGTTCCGGTTGATACCAGACGCCACCGGGATCGGATCGACCTCCTGACTAAAGCTGTGTGGGGTGCTTAGAAGTCTGCTCTGCTTCTGGTTCATCCGGAAAAGGACACGCAAGTAAATCTGTTATATTTAACGACGCCTCTAGAGCGCATTGCTTTTATCATCGGCTGTTGGACATCAAACATACGTCATTCGGACATATTTCTGCGGAGGAAACCCGCTGCCACCACATAGGTTACTCTTTCCGATAAGCAGCAAGTGGTCTTTTATATGCACTTTCCCACAGGCAGGACAGCATATAGCACCGCCTTTGATGAACCAGTTGTGTACCACTGGTTGGAACGGAAAATAACCCAAACTGCAAATGTGTCCACTGAGCAGGATTGATAGGATGATTTGACACCTCCACAGGTGGACATTCTACAGCCTGAGCTACGTCCAGCGCCGACAAATACCCAGGATGCACTGCGTCTACAGCCAGTGTCCGGCTGGGGTTGCACACAATCGACTATCTGGTACACCGTCCCTAGAGTGGGACTCGAACCCATATTATTTGTGCCATTCTTGGATGAACATCCTAACCATTAAGCCATCTATGTTCCCTGATACAATCGCCCTACCCACGCTTACCTGTGTATGTGGTATTTCACGTGAGGAGGTCAGTACACCTACACATCCCTCTCAGTTTAGGCCTTCTCTCCCCACTTCCCTCTGTCCCCCGTCTCCTGTCACTGACCCCTTTCATCTGTCTCCTGTCCCTATCCCCTTTCCCCTGTCTTCTCTCGTCTGACTTCTGTCCACTGCCTCCGGCGCCCTGTCCCCTATCCTGTCTCCAATGTCCTGCCGCCTCTCCTCTCCCCCTGTCTCCCATGTCCTGCCCCCTCTCCTCTCCCCCTGTCCTCTGTCCCTGTCCTCTGCTCTTTGCCCCATGTCCCCCCTCCCCTGCCATATCCCCCTATCATGTCCTATTTCCCTGTCCTCTGTCCCTTCCTCATGTCCCTTGTCCCCTGCCATATCCCCCAGTCCTGTCCTATAGCCTCTGTCTTCTATCCAATCCCTAAGAAACAAAGCTGCAGTCAGCCTGATATAACCCGCAACCAATGCCGGTCACGTGATACTGAAAGGGGGAACAATGTGATTCCAAATCCTCTGACAGAGTTAACCTCTCACAGTAAGCTCCAACATAGAAAGTCCTTCCAGTGAAAACACCTGAAAAGGAAAGAAATATTCTAAATCTGTTGAAACATCCGCTATTTCTGACTATTATTCACAAACGTTTTTGGATACCTTCTTTTTTATATTTGGTATTTATTTAAAAAAGACTGCGCTGTGCCAGGTAAAGGCCCTGTCACACTACGATGTTTGGTCCGGCGTGCCGCCAACACGCAAAATGTTATCAATGCGTCGAGAAACGTCAAACTTTTCGGCGTTTCGGGGGGTAGTTGGACAGGCGGCAGCGTGTTGGTAGCGTGATACTAGCGTCTTATTAGCGCGCTGTCAACGGGTATAGACGTTGGGGGCGGAAAAAGTGTAAACAATGGGTCATTAACCTACTTCACGGTCGGCTGGGTCTGCGCGTCGCGACGGGCCACCAACGGGTTGTCCGCGCGCTATTGGCATGTTGCCGGCGCTCTGGGAGCAGGCTGCAGGCGGTCTGCCGGCGCGTAAACACGAGCCAGCAAGACGCCAAGAACCGCCATCAACACGTCCACAGGTGCCAACAACACGTCAACGCGCACCAGCAACCCGTCCACAACTGCCATCGACACATCCACACGCTGGCCCTACGCCAATAGCTTGTCCACTACACGTCCGTGAAACGTTACCGACGCGTTGATGGCCCGCTAGCAGTTTGGCGAAAAATCTGCAGCGTTGATGGACGTTGCTCAACGTGGTTCAAGCGGGCCGGCAATGCGCTGGTAACATGGGTCCACATCCTGCCAACGCGCCGGTAACGCGTGATCCAACACGTTGGCGTGCGTCGGCGCGCGTCGGAAGTTTTGTGCAAGCGCAAAACCTCGATGCGGGCCGATGCGCGCCAATGTGTCGGTCCAAACGTTGCTCGCACTCAACGTGTACGACGTGTACCGACGCGCTGCTAACATGTTCATAACGCCCCGTTAACGGGTCCCGACGGGTCCCGACATTTCGCCCAAAACGGCAACACGTCGGCATGCGTCGAAGCGCGTTTGTGAGAAACGTCGTAGTGTGACAGGGCCTTAAGACACCCTTGTTGCAGTGCTCTGTGATGTGTGCACTGAGGCGTGACAGTGCACTGATGTGTGCACTGAGGCGTGACAATGCACATAGCATGCACATGTTGTGGGGTGCACCCGTCATGCCTCTCGTTCCTCGCTACCAGAATGTAAAATATTTAGGAATTTTGGGGTGACTTTTATTTAGTGCTATGCAGCCAACAGGCTGGCAGATACCAGCTAACTAGCTCACCTGACTGGTACCCATCTCCAATGGTACTCTGTAGCCAATGGGCTGCCGGCTACAAGCTAAGGTCACCTGACTGTCACCCGGATTTAAACCTATAAATAACGGTGCAAGTCACATGCTCTCTCTCTTTCACCACAGCCACCAGCCAGTCCAGACCGTGTACATATGTGCCTGGAGCAACTATATTGAGATTAAAGAAACCAGGTGAGTACAATGTTCTCTTCCTGTGGATGTTTCAGACACCTACCAGGATAACAGAAGTAGATAAGGGATATATAAAAAGGTAGACAAACAATTCAGGAAGTTTCGGGTTTTAATCCGTTTGATTGAATTGGTTTTATGACGCTGGAAACGCATGAACTACCAACAGATAGACATAATGAAGGTGAATGATCAAGGACAAATAATGAAAGGTAGACAATTGTTCTTGTCGGTCACAGCACATCCGTTCACGATAAACTACATGAGCCCCTGGACTTGGACTTGCACCTGCAAGAACACCTTCATACAGATCTGTACCCGCACCTGTACGGGCACCTGTATGCCCACCTGCACGTGCACCTGTACGCGGACCTGCACGTGCGGTAAGGTATCATGTACTTTGCTCCCATTCACTGCACACCTGGCTATAAATCCGCTTCAGTTCACGGTAGGTCTCGCCTTCAGTCAACGAAACCGGATCTAGAAACACATTCGCACCGGAAGTAGACACCGAAGTGTTCACCAGCGTCTGCATGCGCAACCGGATATTGTCGCTTACATAGATGTCGAGGAAGTTGTACAGTTCGAGCAGGGCACTCTCAGCGCCTGCGCCGTCCAGGCAGCTGGCCGGAAAGCGCTGGTAGAACCAGGGGCTGCTGCTTCCGGTCGCGGCCGGAAGCGCGCCGCCGTCACCGCTGAGCCATGCGAGGTCGTCAGCGAGCCGCGCGCAGACGCGATGGCGGCGCGGAGGGAGCGCCTCCTGCTGGTAGATGCGGCTCAGACGCCATGTCCTGGAGGCGAAGTGGACGCGGCTCGTCGAGTTCCGGTGCACAACCGGAAGTCCCACCAGGTGCACCACTCTCAGGCTGGTGGCCAGCTGCGCTAGACCGGAAGTGTCGCGCAGACTCCACGCGTCCGCCAGCCGTACCGCCAGGTGGTGCTGTAGGCAGAACGCCCGCAGTTGCCGCCGCGCCACCTTGCGGCAGGGGGGCGCGGCGGTGACTTTGGCGGCAGTTGGCGTGATCTTTCCGCAGCTGCCTGGACGTTGACACCTGGCGGCCGCCTTGGGAGCGGCGCGCCTGGAGAAGCACCACTTGGGGGCACTACGCACCTCGGCGTTCACCAGGTGCAGGAGGAGTGGCAGCGCAGGCCCGGAGCAGTTGAACAGGTGCAGCACCATGGCGGTGGCCGAGATCACGGTGCGCTGCGAGGTGCGCGAGGTGCGCTGGGCAGTGCGCGCAAACCGCACCAAAAGGTGCTCGGGGACCCAGACGACGCGCGGGTGGTCGCGCAACACCGCGTCCACGCGCGCCGCGTCCATGTATGGCCCGCTGTACACGACGACGAGGCGCCGGTCGTCGGGCGCCATCTCGGGGCCCGCATGCCACGTGAGGTTCCTTCCGGCCGCCGCTGCCTCCTCCTTCCGGTCCGGCACCGCGCCCGACAGCAGATCGAACAGGTCCGCCATGAACAGGTGCACCACGAAGTGCAGCAGCGAGCATGCGCACAGCGCCGCGCCCAGCAGCCGGAAGAGGGCGCTGCGCGATGACAGGAACCGGAAGTGGAAGCACCGGAAGTGACGGCGACGACGGCGGTGCTCCGCTGGCCTGGCGACGGGGGCGTGGTTCGAGTAGGCGTACTCTGATACCTCCTGGAGCAGGAAGTGCTGGTGGCGCTGGTAGGAGGAGCAGGATGAGGAGGAGCAGGAGGAGGAGCAGGATGACGAGCAGGAGGAGGGCGGCCAGGCGGGACGCAGGACGTGGCTGGGCATGACCTCACGGGCTGCCCCCTATCGGCCCGCACCGCAACCTCGCCAGGGGTCAACACCCGGGGCGTTGCACCACGTGTGACGTCATAGTGACTCACGCTGACTCACGCTGACTCACGCTGACTCACAGTAACTCAAACCGGAAGCGGTCGCCGATTCAGCAGAGCACAAGCTTTCCGTGCGGGATGTTCGCAGTTTGAATCACGGTCGAGTCAATTCAAAATTTGAACTGGTACACTTTCCACCTCGGTGCACTTACCAGCTCGGTACACTCACCGGCCCGGTACACTCACCAGCTCGGTACTCTCACCAATTCGGTACACTCAATGGATCGGTACACTCATCACCTGTTCGGTACATTCACCACAGGCTCGGTACACTCACCGGTCCGATACACTCAACGGCACGGTACACTCACCAGCTCGATGCACTAACCGGTCCGGTACACTCATCGGCACGGTACACTCACCAGCTCGGTACACTCACCCGCTCGGTCTCTCAGCTTTTGAAGTGACCGCTATGGTATAAACACTGAGTAGCATGCGGTGTGTACCGACACGGTAGTCCTACATCCTCGGTGCCCTCTCAGCGGGTGGTGTGTACCGGCATGGTAAATCCTCAGTATTCTACTGCTTTGCGGTGTGTACCAGGATGACACATCCACCCTGCTCTATCATTGTGCGGTGTGTACAGGTATATTACACCCGCCCTGCTCTCTCAGTGTGTGGTGTGCACCGATATATCACATCCACTGTGCTCTCTCAGTATGTGGTGTGACCAATATATCACATCCACTGTGCTCTCTTAGTGTGCTGTGTGCACCGATATATCACATCCACTGTGCTCTCTCAGTGAGCGGTGTGTACCTATATAGCACACCTGTTGTGCTGTCTCAGTGAGTGGTGTGTACCTATATATCACACCTGTTGTGCTGTCTCAGTGAGTGGTGTGTACCTATATATCACACCTGTTGTGCTGTCTCAGTGTGCGGTATGTACCTATATATCACACCTGTTGTGCTGTCTCAGTGAGTGGTGTGTACCTATATATCACACCTGTTGTGCTGTCTCAGTGTGCGGTGTGTACCTATATATCACACCTGTTGTGCTGTCTCAGTGTGTGGTGTGTACCTATATATCACACCTGTTGTGCTGTCTCAGTGAGCGGTGTGTACCTATATATCACACCTGTTGTGCTGTCCCAGTGTGCGGTGTGCACCGATATATTACATCCACTGTGCTCTCTCAGTGAGCGGTGTGCACCTATATATCACACCTGTTGTGCTGTATCAGTGAGCGGTGTGCACCTATATATCACACATGTTGTGCTGTCTCAGTGTGCGGTGTGTACCGGTACAGTGCCGCGCTTTCACAACATCGACACTGCCTCGGTGTGCACTACTGCGGTACCGTGATCGCCCGGCACTGCCCCTGGGGAGGCAGTGCCACCGGGCGGCAGGAGGCTGCGGCGGGCGGGGGGCGGGGCGGGCGACCCGAGGCGCCACCCCGACCGTGGGGACATAGTTATAGCCGGGCCGGGGGGACGGGCCGGGGGACGGGCCGGGGGGGGGGGCGGGCCAGGGGACCAGGCCGAGGGGGGCGTGGGGTGGTGAGGGCAGGCGCCTGTGGCCTCCTGCTTCTGCTGCTAGGGAGTTCTACCAGTGGTACTCCGCAGCGGGGCTACCCGGTCTTCTATGTGTGGTAGGTCGTGGGTTCCATCCCCGGCAGGGTCAAACCGAAGATTCACAAAATCGGGTGGCGGGTGGCAGTTGGCGGGGGTGGCGGGTGCAGGTGGCGGGTGTCGTGTGCCGTGTGACAGAGCAGTGGTGGGAGGTTTGTGGTGTGGTGGGTGACGGTTGTCAGGTGGCGGGTGGCGGGTGGGCGGGTGGTGGTTGGTGGGTGATGGGTGGTGGGTGGCAGGTGGCAGGGCAGGTGGCGGGTGGCGGGTGGCGGTGGCAGGTGACGGTGGCAGGTGGTGGGGGGTGGGTGGGTGGTTGGTTTGGGTTGGCAGGTGGCGGGTGGCAGTGGCGGTGCAGTGGCAGGTGCGGGTGGCGGGGTGGTGGTGGTGGTGGGTGGTGGGTGGTGGTGGTGGTCGTTGGTGGTGGTGGGTGGTGGGTGGTGGGTTGTGGGTGGCAGGTGGTGGGTGGCGGGTGGCGGGTGGCGGGTGGCAGGTGGCAGGTGGCGGGTGGCGGGGGGTGGGTGGCTGGTGTGTCGGAGCAGGGTGGCGGGTATCCGGCTGGTGTCGGTCACGTGACCGGTCTGGCCGGGCGGGACGTCACGGGTCGCAGGGTGAACTCAGGTGCACGACACCTGGGTCAGGTAACGCCCGGTCACGTGACCGGTCTGGCCGGGCGGGACGTCACGGGTCGCAGGGTGAACTCAGGTGCACGACACCTGGGTCAGGTAACGCCCGATCACGTGACTGGTCTGGCCGGGCGGGACGTCACGGGTCGCAGGGTGAACTCTGGTGCACGACACCTGGGTCAGGTAACGCCCGGTCACGTGACTGGTCTGGCTGGGCGGGACGTCACGGGTCGCAGGGTGAACTCTGGTGCACGACACCTGGGTCAGGTAACGCCCGGTCTCGCCGACTCGTCTCGGAGCGCGAGAATCACGTCTGTCCTCCCCGAGCGTCGCACTGGAGGAACGGCCACCCTGCCCTGTGGCACGCATGCGCACCACACACGGCGCCCCTACGTAGTGCGCGCGTATTCCACCAGGGGGCGCGGTGAGCAAAGCAGCGCGTGTACATCAGCGTTCAGACAGCTCAATTTCAACAAGTCGGCAACTGTAGCGTCGTGTAGCAATACACCGTGTGTACATGTGTGCAGTGTGTGTATCAATGTAGAGTGTGTGTATCGATGTAGAGTGTGTATCAATGTAGAATGTGTGTATTAATGTGGAGTGTGTGTATCAATGTATAATGTGTGTATTAATGTGCAGTGTGTGTATCAATGTATAATGTGTGTATTAATGTGGAGGGTGTGTATCAATGTATCAATGTATAAAGTGTATATTAACGTGGCGTGTATGCACCAGTATAGAGTTTGCGTATTAATGTGGAGTGTGGGGATCAATGTAGATTGTGTACTCCGATGAAGCATGTGCTTACACGTGTGTATAATTGTGTAACTGGTGCATAGCGTGTGTGCAGTGTGTTCACACCAGTGCGCGGCGTGTAAGCACGTGTCCACACCAGTCTGCAGGCTGCTGGTCCGCGCTGTACTCCTGAGTCACGTGACCGGGGCTCACCTCGTCCCACCTCCCCCCTAACTCCCCCTGTAGCCGAGCGGGCCGCCCTCCGCCTCCAGTCTGACCGGCAACAACACGGCGTCTCCCGGGGAGAGGGGTAGCAGAGAGGCCGGTAGGGGGCATGCTCGGCTGAGGGGCCCTCTAGTGTGTAAGCCGGGAACCAGTGTATTGTAAGTGTGGATGCTGGTTGTCGGTGGGTGGCATCGTACCTGCCCACCGGCAGCCGGGCGGTAATGTGTGCGGGTGCCGCTACGGCACCCGCACACCAGCGGCACCAACAGCACCAACAGTACCCAGCAGCACCAACAGCACCAGCAGCACCAGCAGCAGCACCAGCAGCAACAGCAGAACCAGCAGAACCAGCAGCACCAACAGCACCACCAACACCAGCAGCAGCACCAGCACCAGCAGCACCAGCGGCACCAGCACACTGGCTCCCCACACTGGAACGACTTACTCAGAGCCAGCCACCCAAAATCAGAGCAGGCTGTGCACTTGTAGACACATGATTACATCACGTAGACACGTGACTACAGCATGTAGACACATGACTATGGAAATGTAGACACGTGACTACAACATGTTGTAACATAGCAGTGAATATATGGAGACTGCTTCCTAACAGGTAGTTAGTTGCCTTGTATAGTGGTTACAGCACATGTTTGGACCGTAACACCCCAACCACAACAACCACCACACAACACACAACAAACACAACCCACAAAAAATGCCAGAGAAGTTCACAACTATGATCGAGGCTCTACATACAGGAATGATGGCGAACGTTAGTGCTGGAGGGGAAGTCTCGGAATCGTTTGGGGTTACCAATGGGGTCAAGCAAGGTTGTGTACTGGCCCCCACGCTCTTCTCCATCTTCCTATCAGCAATGCTAGACGAGGCTTTCCGAGACATGGGGGATGGCATCTATATACAGTCCAGACAGAGCGCTGACCTATTCAATGTCGCACACTTCAGAGCGAAGACCAAGACTACTCAGATACTGGTGAGAGAGCTACTATTCGCAGATGACAGTGCACTGGTTGCCCACTCTGCTGAAGAGACCCAGAAAATAGTGGACGCTTTCTCCGATGCATCAAAGAAGTTTGGCCTGAAAATTAACATCAAGAAGACGGAGGTGCTGTACCAACCCAACTCTACAAGAACCCGAGAGGAGGAGATCATGGTTGACGGAAACAAGCTGAACTCTGTTCCGGAATTCACCTACCTCGGAAGCACTATATCAAGTGATGGACGCATTGATGCTGAAATACAGAGGAGGATGGCCAAGGCTAGCGCATCTTTCGGCCGACTACGCCAGAGACTCTGGAACAACCACCATGTGTCCATTCGGGTCAAAGGTAAGATCTACCGCCAATCGTGCTATCCACCCTACTATACGGAGCCGAGGCCTGGACAGTGTACAGACAGCAGGTGAAAAAGCTGCATGCCTTCATGATGCGACATCTGCGTTCAATCATGAGGCTAACCTGGAAGGACAAAGTGACAATAAGGAAATACTCGAACGGATGGGGCTGCCCTCTATGGAAGATCTTCTGATCAAAAAGAATCTCCGGTGGACTGGACACCTCATGAGGATGTCATCAGACAGGCTACCAAAGCAGATCCTCTATTCTCAACTGTCTTCTGGCTACAGAAAGAGAGGGCGCCCCCGTCTCCGGTTCAAAGATACCATCAAGAGAAACCTGAAGCTGAGAGACATTAAGACCGACTCATGGACACAACTCTCACAGCAGAGAGCTAAATGGAGAGCGGCAGTCAAGTAATGAAAGCAGTCTTTGTCGCATCGCGACCGACAGCATGATGATGACATGTTTGGAGTGTCCCATTTCTTCATATATGGAGACTGCTTCCTAACAGGTAGTTGCTTTTGATAATGGTTGGAGTGCATGTTTGGACCGCCCTACTCGGCCCATGTCTTCATCACTTATCATTTGCTATCCGGACCACACTTCCTCTGAACTTGCTATCCGACCACACTCTGTCCACACCTCTCTCTATCACCTCTTCGCCGGCTTTGCTCCTCCTTGATATGTCTGAAAAGAGTTCCAGGAGGGGGAGCCCGCCGGCATTTCACTTTCTACTCTTACTCTGTCCGTGTCTATGGCTCGCTGGTCGGTCACCATAGAGCAAATAGACATGGTCCTTTGACTCCACTCTCCTCATTTCTCCTTCCTAGACTCTGCCCTTTCAATTTCTCCCAGGCATACTTCTTCCCCTGACCAGGGTAGATGTGTTCTTGGGTGGGGCCCTTCACCTTTACGATTTCTCTGTCTTGTTCTCCTTGCTGGAACCACCGCTGCTCCCATCTTTATCCGCCTTCCTCGAACCCCTTGCTGCTGACCAGATACAAGTGTTCAACTACATCTACAGCTCAACTACCGCCGGACCGAAGAGATTCGCTGCCACCCCAATGCCTCGCCGTTACAACGTTGTAAAGATGTTCCCAGCTTCTACAACACTCCCTACTGAAGTTAAGTCTTTAACCAAAGATTGGGACGATTTATCGGAGCCTCTCTATTAATGTTGCAGTTCTGCAACCAGTAACCGTTGTAAGGTTACAAACAACCCCATAATCGAAATCCCATCTCTTCATTAGGATTGGCCTACCCAGCAACTATATAAGGAGTGTAGTCACACGCTCTCAGGTCTCAGTACTTGCTATCTGGACCGCACTCTGTCCACACCTCTCTCTATCACCTCTCCGCTGGCCATGCTCCTCCTCGATATGTCTGAAAAGAGTTCCAGGGTGGGAGCCTGCCGGCATTTCATTTTCTACTCTTACTCTGTCCGTGTCTATGGCTCGCTGGACGGTCACCATAGAGCCAATAGACACAGTCCTTTGACTCAACTCTCCTCAACTCTCCTCATTTCTCTTTCCTAGATTCTGCCCATTTCGATTTCTCCCAGGCACACTTCTTCCCCTGACCAGGGTAGTTGTGTTCTTGGGTGGGGCCCTTCACCTTTACGATTTCTCTGTCTTGTTCTTGTTGCTGGAACGACCGCTGCTCCCACCTTTTCCCGCCTTCCTCAAACCCCTGCTGCTGACCGGATTCAAGTGCTACACTACACTACACCTACAGCTCAACTACACGCCGGAGCGAAGAGATTCGCTGCCACCCCAACGCCTCGCCGTTACAATGTTGTGAAGATGTCCCCAGCTTCTACAACAGTCCCTACGAAGTTAAGTCTTCAACCACAGATTGGGCCGATTTATCGGAGCCTCTGTACCCAATGTTGCAGTTCTGCAACCGGTAACCATCATAAGGTTACAAACACCCCCAATCATCATTGCTTTCAGGACTCTACTCCCAGAGATCGAGTCGTCAACATCTCCAGGTCAGTTAGGCCTGAAACCTGATATGGCTAGTTACAGCTTATGGGATGGATTCAACTTGCTGAGCTTCTACAATATTGACCAATGGCCATCAGTAGGATTGGTGACTGTTGTGTCTGCCTTTTACCACATAACTGCTGCATAGCCTGAGATGTACATACATCATCAACTATACCTGGATGGTTGGCTACAGCTCACAGACAATGGACAATCTATATCCATCAACTCCTCAAGGCAACTGAGACATAGAATAAGCACTAAGAGGACTGAGTGTATCTATCATCCATATGGACTACACAGACAGTTGTGAGTGTAATATCATACTATTGAGAATCTATATGTAACTGTACACTTTGTAATCGAGAATATATGTTATACGTACATATTTGTGTATCGTTACTTGTCTTCTTTACTTAGAAGATGTTCCAAATTCTCTTTTCTCCTCACTATATTAGCTAGTCTATAAGATTAGGCATTAGTTATTATACTTGACAATGTAGACACGTGACTACAACATGTAGACATGTGACAACGGCATGTAGTCACGTGACTATAGTATGTATACACGTGACTATATCATTTAGTCACCTGAGCAGTGCTGCCACAACGAGGTGGTGGTGGTTGGTTGCACTACCTGACTACAGGACAGAGACACCTGCTCCCACTTAGCGGAGATGCGGTCACGTGACGCCCCTCGTGCAGTTCCGCTAACAGCCACCATCGGGTGGTGGCGCCACCAGGCCGTGGTCGCTGGTCGCCGTTCGGTGTACAAAGACTCGTCCGTTCCCCCGCTCGGTGGTCAATGCTCACCAGGTGGCTGCACTTGTTGTCTACAGAGCTGGTTCCCGGATCTGCAACTTTAATCAATGTTCTCTTCCCATGAGTCGGTATGCAATGTGCCCCCAGTTTCCCACTCGGTTCAGAGGCCCCCCCGGTCCTCAATGCCCATATCCGGCAATAACCGGTCAGGATGACCGAATGAATTGAGCGCTCACTTCCCGTGTGCAGGTAGTGGGTTCTAGCTCAGGCTGAGTCAAGCAAATTAGTCAAATTAGTCAAAGATTAATATCTGGTGCTCAGCAGTATTGGGACAGGGCCAGGAGCATTGGAATGAGGAAGACCAATAGACCCGGCCAGTTAAAGCTGCATAGTCCAATGAAAACATCAAATTTTCAAAACCAAATCAATTATCTAGATTTGATTCTACATATCTACCTTAGATACTGATCCACTTATTAAACATTTACCAGCACATAGAAGGGACGACTGAGTCAATTAATAGAACCTGTTACTGCAGAAGCCTATGGTGATAGAGTTTTGGCAAGCTTGCCAACATTAATTTACCATGTTTCCATTTCAAATATCTCAAAAGTTTGCGATTTAAAATAAAAGTTACTTCAAACTAAAGTAAGGTAGATTATAATGAACAACCTAATATGTTTATCTCAGAAAATGAAAGAAACTCGAATCCATCGGACTACGCAACTTTAGGCTGGAAAGCACCCGAATAGAGTGGTTCCAGATTCTGCCGACAGATGTCACTAGCTTAACTGGCGGGGTGTAGTACATGATGAGAGCGGCGGTGAAATTCCAGAAGAAAAATATAATATAGTTGTGCTTTTTAAATATATATTACAAGGACAAGAGCAATATGAATATCTGCCTATAATCAGCCATTTTATCATATTTCCAAGCATTCTTTATGGAGATCTAGTATGTGAAATCATAGGCACGGGTGTTGGGGTGTAGTGTACGGAATGTACCCGAATAGAGTGATTCCAGATTATGCCGACAGAGGTCACTAGCTTAACTGACTGGGTCTATTGTCAGTGATGATTGTGCACAGTTTAATTTTCCCTGATTTAACATTGAATGTACAAAAAAACCGACTGAATCGGTCTGGTTGATTCGCAGAGCGGTGCATGGTGGGTAGTGGCCGGACTGCATGCTTCTCACCTGACTCAGCTGCTGGCGCCTGCGCACTGGTATACCATACCACGTGACCAGCTGACCGGGCACTGTGGCGCGGGCAGGGCAGGCAGCGACGCGTGAAGTTGATAGCAACATTCACTCCCAGGTAGTGGTGGTGGTGGGCGAGGTGTGGTGTGGTGTTGGGGTGGGGTGTAGTGTGGTGTAGTTTGGTGTGGTGTGTGGTGTAGTGTGCTGTGTAGTTTGGTGTGGTGTGAGGTGTAGTGTGTGTGTAGTTTGGTGTGTTGTGTGGTGTAGTGTGTGTGTAGTTTGGTGTGTTGTGTGGTGTAGTGTGTGTGTAGTTTGGTGTGGTGTTGAGGTGTAGTGTGTGTGTAGTTTGGTGTGTTGTGTGGTGTAGTAGTGTGGTGTAGTTTGGTGTGGTGTGTGGTGTAGTGTGTGGTGTAGTTTGGTGTGTTGTGTGGTGTAGTAGTGTGGTGTAGTTTGGTGTGTTGTGTGGTGTAGTGTGGTGTGTGTAGGTTGGGTGTTGTGTGGTGTAGTGTGTTTAGTTTGGTGTGTGGTGTGTGTGTAGTGTGTTAGTTTGGTGTGTTGTGTGGTGTAGTGTGTGTGTAGTTTTGTGTGTGTGTGTGTTGGTGTGTGGTGGTTGTGTGAGTGGTGTAGTTTGGTGTGTTTGTGTGGTGTAGTAGGTGTGTAGTTTGGTGTGTGTGTGGTGTAGTAGTGTGGTGTAGTTTGGTGTGTTGTGTGGTGTAGTGTGTGTGTAGTTTGGTGTGTTGTGTGGTGTAGTGTGCTGTGTAGTTTGGTGTGGTGTGTGGTGTAGTGTGTGTGTAGTTTGGTGTGTTGTGTGGTGTAGTAGTGTGTGTAGTTTGGTGTGTTGTGTGGTGTAGTGTGCTGTGTAGTTTGGTGTGGTGTGTGGTGTAGTGTGTGTGTAGTTTGGTGTGGTGTGTGGTGTAGTGTGTGTAGTTTGGTGTGTTGTGTGGTGTAGTGTGTGGTGTAGTTTGGTGTGGTGTTGAGGTGTAGTGTGTGTGTAGTTTGGTGTGGTGTTGAGGTGTAGTATGTGTGTAGTTTGGTGTGTTGTGTGGTGTAGTAGTGTGGTGTAGTTTGGTGTGGTTTGTGGTGTAGTGTGTGGTGTAGTTTGGTGTGGTGTGTGGTGTAGTGTGCTGTGTAGTTTGGTGTGGTGTTGAGGTGTAGTGTGTGTAGTTTGGTGTGTTGTGTGGTGTAGTGTGTGTGTGTAGTTTGGTGTGGTGTGTGGTGTAGTGTGTGTGTAGTTTGGTGTGGTGGTGTGTGGGTGTGGTGTGAGGTGTAGTGTGTGTAGTTTGGTGTGGTGTGTGGTGTAGTGTGTGGTGTAGTTTGGTGTGGTGTGTGGTGTAGTGTGTGGTGTAGTTTGGTGTGGTGTTGAGGTGTAGTGTGTGTAGTTTGGTGTGTTGTGTGGTGTAGTAGTGTGTGTGTAGTTTGGTGTGTTGTGTGGTGTAGTGTGTGGTGTAGTTTGGTGTGTTGTGTGGTGTAGAGGTGTAGTCTGTGTGTAGTTTGGTGTGTTGTGTGGTGTAGTAGTGTGTGTGTAGTTTGGTGTGGTGTGTGGTGTAGTGTGTGGTGTAGTTTGGTGTGGTGTTGAGGTGTAGTGTGTGTAGTTTGGTGTGTTGTGTGGTGTAGTAGTGTGTGTGTAGTTTGGTGTGTTGTGTGGTGTAGTAGTGTGTGTGTAGTTTGGTGTGTTGTGTGGTGTAGTGTGTGGTGTAGTTTGGTGTGTTGTGTGTGTGTGGGTGTAGTTGTGTGTAGTTTGGTGTGTTGTGTGGTGTAGTTGTGGTGTAGTTTGGTGTGGTGTGTGGTGTAGTGTGGTGTAGTTTGGTGTGGTGTTGAGGTGTAGTGTGTGTGTAGTTTGGTGTGTTGTGTGGTGTAGTAGTGTGTGTAGTTTGGTGTGTTGTGTGGTGTAGTGTGTGGTGTAGTTTGGTGTGTTGTGTGGTGTAGAGGTGTAGTATGTGTGTAGTTTGGTGTGTTGTGTGGTGTAGTGTGTGGTGTAGTTTGGTGTGGTGTTGAGGTGTAGTGTGTGTAGTTTGGTGTGTTGTGTGGTGTAGTAGTGTGGTGTAGTTTGGTGTGTTGTGTGGTGTAGTGTGTGGTGTAGTTTGGTGTGTTGTGTGGTGTAGTAGTGTGGTGTAGTTTGGTGTGATGTGTGGTGTAGTGTGTGGTGTAGTTTGGTGTGGTGTGTGGTGTAGTGTGTGTGTAGTTTGGTGTGTTGTGTGGTGTAGTGTGTGTAGTTTGGTGTGTTGTGTGGTGTAGTGTGCTGTGTAGTTTGGTGTGGTGTGTGGTGTAGTGTGTGTGTAGTTTGGTGTGTTGTGTGGTGTAGTGTGTTGTGTAGTTTGGTGTGGTGTTGAGGTGTAGTGTGTGTGTAGTTTGGTGTGTTGTGTGGTGTAGTAGTGTGGTGTAGTTTGGTGTGGTGTGTGGTGTAGTGTGTGTGTAGTTTGGTGTGTTGTGTGGTGT
>CM059191.1:107136782-107193366 GCA_030323885.1 Branchipolynoe longqiensis | reverse complement strand
AAGCGTGAGTGTATGTATATGAAGCGTGAGTGTACGCATATATGAAGCGTGAGTGTATGTATGCGTACACTCACGCTTCATACACATGTACTGTATGATTGATATTATTATTATTATTATCATTATTATTATTCACTCCCGCCTTTCTCTTGAGAGTGTGTGTGTGTGTGTGCGCATGCGTGTGTGTGCGCTCACTTGTGTGCGTACCCATGACAGAATGGAAGCATGCAGTCGCTGTGTGTATGTGAGTGCGCGTTTGCGGGTGTGAGTATGTGATTGCGCCTTTCTCTTGAGAGTGTGTGTGTGCGCGCGTGTGTGTGCGCTCACTTGTGTGCGCATCCATGACAGAATGGAAGCATGCAGTCGCTGTGTATGTGAGTGTGTGTGTGTGTGAGTATGTGATTGCGTCTTTCTCTTGAGAGTGTGTGTGTGTGTGCGCGCGTGTGTGTGCGCTCACTTGTGTGCGCACCCATGACAGAATGGAAGCATGCAGACGCTGTGTGTGTATGTGAGTGCGTGTTTGCGTGTGTGAGTATGTGATTGCGTCTTTCTCTTGAGAGTGTGTGTGTGTGCGCGCGTGTGTGTGCGCTCACTTGTGTGTGTATGCGTGTGTGTGTATCCACTTGTGCGCATCCCCATGACAGAATGGGCGCACGTGTGTGTGGGTTCGCGCGTGTGCATGTGTGTTTGCGTGTGTGTGGTTATGGATTTAAATAAATATATGTATGAGAATGGGTTTGTATGTGCGCGTGTGTGTATGTATGAATGAATGAATGAATGAATGTATGAATGAAAGAATGAATGAATGTATATACACCTATATAAATATACGTATATATATATGTATGTGGGTGTATCTCCCTTACCAACTATTTTGATTATTATTATTATTATTATTAATCCCATTCTCTCTCTCTCTCTCTCTCTTTCTTTTTCTCTCAGACTTGATGTTATCAAGTTCTTTAATGCCGCCCAAAGACGAATGACGATTTCCATTGTGGCGTTGAAGGAGCGCGTGCAGAGGATGGAGAAAGCAGTCGAAAGTGTCAAGATTGGATTGAGTGAAGTGGAGTGTGCCAGCGTTCAACTACAGCTGGCTGCGGTGAGCGTCGCATCCCAACCGAACTCTCGCTTTCCACCTGCTATGACGATGCGAAAGATGCAAGCTGTGAGCGCGCGAAATTCGGAAGAGGTGATGCGACGTGTTCAACTTCCTGAAAATATCACCATTAAAAAGAAGGAGAATGGGAGAATGAGGTTGATGAAAAGTGGAGTAATGAAGGATATTACTAATCATCCTTCTTCAACTTGTCATCTTTCTCCTCCTCCTCCTCCTCCTCCTCCCCCTCCTCCCCCTCCTTTCGATTGTAATTGTAATTCCAATTCTAATTCCATTCCCCACCCCCTTTCTCCTCCCCTTTCGCATCAAAGGAAGTTACCTTTTCTCCCCATCAGCATTCCCTTTCCCACTGCCTCCACCACGACCACCACCACAACCACGACCACTACCAATGCGGTTAATGACAACATCATTATTGAATGTGGATTTCTAGTGCAGGGAGATGGAGTTCTTCCTCCTCCCTCTCCACTAGCGAATGACTCTATTGTTGAAATGGGGAGTGTGTGCAATAATTATCTTGGAATGAGTTGCCAACCCATAAATTTTGAGAGTCTTCTCTTTGACTTGGAGATGGAGTCTCCTTCTCTCCCCATTCCCCTCCCTGAAGTTGAAGTTGAAGTTGAAGTTGTTAATGAGGAATGCGGTGGAGAGTTTATTAGTAAGAGAGATTTACCTTTATTAAAATTAGAATGGGGAATCTCTCCACCGCATTCCTCTTCCTCTGCCCCTCCTTTAGAAACTCTAGATCCGGCGGGTGAGCTACAGGTGGGGGGGGTCTGTTCTTTTATTAAAAGGGCTTTTATCTATTTCTTTTCTATTTTTTTCCTTCTTTTTTGTTCTTTTTGCCATACTCCTCCCTTACATATTACTTCCCCCATTTCTATATTGGCGGCATTAACCAGCGAGGAGCGTAATGCGCTCTCATAACATTGCATCTCCAGCTTATAGAATGTGCAAGACAGCTCTGTGAAAAAAAATGGGGAGCAGTCAAAACTCGACGCTATCATCATTCATCTCATCAACTATGTATGATGATGATGATGATGATGTTGATATTGTTGGAGTTACTATGAATGATAAAGATGAAGAAGGGGAGGGGGATGTGTGGAAAACTCCACATTTCATGCAATACTCTCGCCGGAAACATATGAAAAGTTGTTTCCGACTACAAATGCAAAACAAGGTGGAAAAGGTGAAGGAGTCGAAAAAAAGACTCACTCCCCTTAACGCTTGTCCCGTCCCTCCAAAAAAGAGAAGCTTCCCTCCTCCTCCTCCTCCTCATTTCAATGATGAAAATCCATACAGGGAAGTTCATAACCAGCACATTAGGAAAAGTGAGGAAATTGAGGAGTTGGAAGAGGAGGGACAATATTTTTCCCTCAAACAAAGGCAAAAAGTAAAACTATTTCACCCAAAAAAAGAGCTCATCATAAGTTAATTCACTAAACAAAAACAAACTTGTCTATAGATGATAATAATAATAGTAATAATGATTTTGATGAAATTTTAAAGTATAAATTGATTAGTTTTGGATTTCTAGTGCAGGGAGATGGAGTTCTTCCTCCTCCCTCTCCACTAGCGAATGACTCTATTGTTGAAATGGGGAGTGTGTGCAATAATTATCTTGGAATGAGTTCCCAACCCATAAATTTTGAGAGTCTTCTCTTTGACTTGGAGATGGAGTCTCCTTCTCTCCCCATCCCCCTCCCTGCCCTCTCTTGAAGTTGAAGTGTTGAACGTTGTTAATGAGGAACTTTGCGGTCGTGACATGGATGTTTATTATAAAGCAGGTATTTATACTTCTTATTGCATTAAGAATGGGGAGACCTGCTGCGCCGCATTCCTCTTCCTCGGCCCCTCCTTTAGAAACTCTAGATCCGGCGGGTGAGCTACAGGTGGGGGGGTTGCATACTCCTCCCTTACATTTTACTTCCCCCATTTCTATTGCGGCATTAACCGCGAGGAGCGATGCGCTCTCTACTTCATCTCCGCTAGTAGAATGTGCAAGAAATCTGGTGAAAAAAATGGGGAGAGAAAAACAGACGCATCATCATCATCATCATCAACATGATGATGATGATGATGATGATGTTGATATTTTTGGAGTTACTATGAATGATAAAGATGAAGAAGGGGAGGGGGATGTGTGGAAAACTCCACATTTCATGCAAAACTCTCGCCGGAAACATATGAAAAGTCGTTTCCGACTACAAATGCAAAACAAGGTGGAAAAGGTGAAGGAGTCGAAAAAAAGACTCACTCCCCTTAACGCTTGTCCCGTCCCTCCTCCTCCTCATTTCAATGATGAAATTCCATACAGGGAAGTTCATAACCAGCACATTAGGAAAAGTGAGGAAATTGAGGAGTTGGAAGAGGAGGGAGAATATTTTTCCCTCAAACAAAGGCAAAAAGTAAAACTATTTCACCCCAAAAAAGAGCTCATCATAAGTTAATTCACTAAACAAAAACAAACTTGTCTATAGATGATAATAATAATAGTAATAATGATTTTGATGAAATTTTAAAGTATAAATTGATTAGTTTTGGGAAAAGACATTACTTGCTATTAGTCACTCGAACTATAACCACTGTTGGGGATTATGTAGTTATTGATATTGATATTGATGCTGATGATGATGGTGTTATTAATGTCATTGATGTGATACTACTACTACTACTACTAACTACTACTACTAGTTTATTCCGTTTGTTTTTTTGATTTATTTTCTTGGGGGGGGGGTGGGGGTTGTGGGGGGGGGGTTAGTTTTATTATTTTGATTTAACATTATAGTGAGGGGTGATGTTTATTGTATATAGTATTGCGAGGGGGGGGGGGGGTTTATAAAAATAATAAATTTTATTGAAAATTAAAAAAAATTATTAACTAATGCAATTGTCACAGGGGAAGGAACTCCTCCCACCGAGAGAGTTTGATTTCACTGATTCAAACACTTGTAAAGCTAAGATTGACTTCGCTGTTGATAATAGTAGTAGTGGTGAAGAATCCGATGAACGAGAAGCATCCTTCTTAATGACTTGGAAAAAAAAGTGCTTAACTTGTTTTTCCCTCATGATTTGTGTATTTGTATTATCACTGAGTATTACGAGCATTATTCCAATGAAAGAAATGCTTCAGACCGAGTTTCTGTGTAAAATGATGAATACAAGCATTGAGTATTTTTTACATTGGCAATGAATGTATGTTTTTTGAATTAATGAAGATATTTATTGTTTCATCGTGTTGAGAGATGACTCATCCAATGTTTATCATTAGCATTAAGTTATGAATAAAATAAGAACTATGAAATACATTAATGATGTTTTCTGTCTTTTATTCTTACTGTTTTACGAACAAACATTTTCAATATATATATATATATATAGAACAAAAGATACACATAAATACATACACATGAATAACTACTGTTACTGCTGCTGTTACTGATAGTTTTAATGATGTTGTTATTACAACTTATTTTAGTTAAACTACTACTACTAATACTAATTCTCCTCAGTTTACTTTAGAGTGAGACCTCAGTTTACTTTAGAGTGAGACAACATCATCTTTGCCAACTGAAGTTCCATAGGAAGAAAACCAACACGATTACAGATGTTGCACTGCTTGCAATTGTGCGCAATCTCATCACACTTCACCTCAAAGTCACCATGCGGGAACAGGAATGATGGAAGGTGTTCCTTCAGAAACTTGTTTAAAACTTCCAATTGATTTGCACTCAAATAAACTCCCTGTTTGCAAGAAGTTAGAATCCTTTTCTCTGGAGGTTTTGATCTTTCAGTGCTCGAAACAAACCATCTGCGAAAGTCAATGCGAGAACTGTCTCGCTCAATCACCGCATACACACCGCGACCAAAGTTGACGTGGAATCCTCCAAAGCGACGCTCTGTCTTAGCCTCTTTCAGAGCGCGTATCATATCATCAATGCTTTCAAGCATGATGGCGATGGCGTTTTCATCAAAGTCCATGAAATATCGATTGCTCGCTGACTTGAGTATCACATCATTAGCATCATGCTTGGTTAATCCCCCCTCCAACTCTGGGATGGATTGCGCCCCACCTCCCGCAGCATAGTCATCGCGTCCATGACGAGTCCATAGCGCAATCTTTATGCCTAGCTTGATGCCGGGACCCCTCACGCGTTCCACATACACATCGTTGCCCAACGGAAAGCTAGCTGCATCAAATTGCGTCATATCGATTCCTCGGGGAATGACTAAGAATGTTGAAATCTTCCGACGCATCTTACTTCCTGCTGGAAGTAAACGTTTTGGAATAATCAATGGAGAAGTTGCCATAGCTGATAGTAGCGATTCCTCCTCCTCCTCCTCTTCCTTCTCCTTCCCCTTCTCCTTCTCCTTCTGCTTCTCCTTCTGCTTCTCCTTATCATTCGACTCTTCAACAGTCCTCCTCCTTCTCACTAAAGAAGATGAAGAAGAAGAAGAAGAATGTGGGGCTGAATTCAAAATATGAGGAAAAGAAGATAACTTGGAGTGTGAAATGAAATTCAACTCCGCCTCATTCTCGCTGTCATTCTCGCTCTCCTTCTCCTTTGATTGACTTCCAGTTTTCTCCCGATTCTCCTCACTTCTCCGTCTCTTAATGAAATCGCTGTCTTCAATCGGAGAGGATTCAATAATTGACATTTCCTCCTCAAATCCCTCCTCAAGTTCCTCTCCATCTGTATCGGAGAAGTATAAACTCATTTTCTTTTTTTTCACTGGTTTACTCATTGCTGCTGTCGCTACTGCTACTGCTGCTATAGACTCAGTCATTGGCACTGAGCGCTTCAAAAACCCCTTCTGCATGAAAGTCATGATAGCGACTGAGTGGAACAGTGAGTCGTGGTGGAGGTATCAATGGAAAAGCTTATATAGCTTGTGGGGTCTGTGAGACTTTAAAAAACAACTACCCTCCCCCCCCCAAAAAAAAATAACCACACACAAAAGAAAACCTCCCACCACACACAAAAGAAAACCGACCCAATCGGATGTGGAGTGGGAGGGGGAGTGAATACGTGGGGTGAGGGAGGGAGGGAGGGAGGATATGCATGGAGGTTGGTTTCGCCTAGGCGGTGTGCAACGGAAAACTACACACACACACACACTCGTGCGCATACTCATTTCAGATAGTGATATTGAGGTCATTGTTATCATCAACATCGCTTGCATCAATGGAATCCAACATCATAGTTCGCCAACCGAAGAAGGGCCACTTCCAATGCATTCCATATGAAATAATCCGAGCATTGTTAAAGGCAAATGAAATCTCCTGTGAAAACGCTTCTTTATTCGGAATGAGAATGCAGGAAAATCGCTTCCACCCATAGTCAATAGCGCAGCAAATTAAATTGTTATATTGAAGACTGTCTGTAAGTTGTGGGAGCAATTTCCCACTAGATCTATCAATAACTCCAACACCGGCACAATGAACTATGATATGAATACTCGCGCTATTCGCGTCCAATTAAAAACTCACAGGATATACTTGTGCTTGGGGTTGAGTCGCGTGATATAAAATGATGTAATCAATATCATGATTCTGTAACAATTGTTCAAAATCCTGTAATGCTGTAAGCAGGGGTTGAAGTTTCATAGGCAATCGAAGCTGTTTATTCTCCTTCCAAACGGAAAAGAAATCAGGAATATGCTCTTTATCCAAAGGAATATGAATACTCTGAATATTCCTATATCTTGTCAAATCCTCCATAAACGCATGATCACTATCTCGCATAATGCATTGCGCGATATCTTCCGATATGTCACCCATTCTCACTTGCAACAAATCCAATCAAACAGTGATGACATCAAACCATCGCAGCTCAACGTATTGTAGCTCAATGACTCCATCATTTGGGTTCAACTATCACTGAAATTTCGTTTCGATTCCCACATACACACACACACACACGCGCACACACGCGCACACACACACAATCATAGGTCATCTAAGGATAAGCCAGGTCATCGTTTGGGTCGGGTGGGGCGGCAAGATGGGGGGGCGGGGGCCGGGGTGGCGGCTGATATCCAACCCATAAAATGCTCAATGACGTCATCGTTTGGGTCGGCTGGGGGCGGAAAGATGGGGGGGTCGGGGTGGCAGATGGTATTCAACCCAGAAAATGCTCAATGACGTCATCGTTTGGGTCGGTTGGGGGCGGAAAGATGGGGGGTCGGAAAGATGGGGGGGCGGGGGCCGGGGGGGGCCGGGGTGTCGGATGATATCCAACCCAGAAAATGCTCAATGACGTCATCGTTTGGGTCGGCTGGGGGCGGAAAGATGGGGGGGTCGGAAAGATGGGGGGGCGGGGGTGGCGGATGATATCCAACCCAGAAAAGACTCAATGACGTCATCGTTTGGGTCGGCTGGGGGCGGAAAGATGGGGGGGTCGGGGTGGCAGATGGTATCCAACCCAGAAAATGCTCAATGACGTTATCGTTTGGGTCGGCTGGGGGCGGAAAGATGGGGATTGTGTGCAGATTGATAATCAACACATATAATAACTGACTCAAAATCGTCATCTGTTGGTGTCAGCCCGTCTGGGGGGGCAAAAGGTGGGGGGTGGAATGATGGGGGGGTGGGGTGGCGGGGTGACTGATGATATCCAACAATGAAAATACTCAATGACGTCATCGTTTGGGTTTGCTGGGGGGGAATGATGGGGGGGCAGGGTGACAGATGGCAGCCAAGGCTGAAAAAACTCGATGACGTCATCGGTTCGGTTCACACACACACACGCCCCCACACACACACGCGCACACACACACACAATCATAGGTCATCTAAGGACAAACCAGTCATCTAAGGACAAAACCACCCACCCAACAACAAAATAAGGGTCATCTAAGGTCAAACCTAGCCCCCCACCCTGAAAGAACGGGTCATTTAAGGTCAATGGACTCCCTCAGAAGGGGTCATCAAGTGCAATGGACTCTCTCAGAGCCAGGATTACGTAATTTTACGCTGAAAAGAACCCCACTATACTACTTGCACATACACATATACTGTGTGGTGGATATATCACACAGAGAGAAATCCCACTCTGCACCCACACCCACACCCAGTGGTCATCCTTGTGTAGACTGCTAAAACAACAACCCATCTGCCTGTGTGTACATTAGAATAATGGCTTATATGATGCCACATATCATGATTTGTTCATATGTTTTGTTATTTCTCATTAACTATGTCCAGGATTTTGATTCTAAGAAAAGTAGTTTTTTTAAATAGACCATGGTGGTTTACCAGTAAAAATGACTAATTCCAAAATACAAGCCACACAATGTTATAGGCAAAATAAGATTATCTCTTTATATTAATGTAGTTTTAATTGAATATTATGAACATACTATACACAGGAGCATTTTCTTCATATACACTTTGAAGAGCTACGTACACCCATTCTAATGATATGTTTTGTTATGTTCCATCCTCAATATTAAAGTAGTAGCAGACTGTGACAGCTCACCCCTATTTGTTTCTATATGTAAACTGTCTTGGTTTTTCAAGACGTCTTGAGAAATCCAAGTCGTGGTCCCTACCTGTCAAGGTATCCAACCACACTAACTATGTTATATACAGCCTCCTGGCTGTTGCTGGACTGAAAATGAATCACCCTATTCTAGCAACGGTCATTTATAAAATGAACTAACTGGCAAGGGATGGGTATGACATCCACCTGTGCTGGGTGCCTGGCCCTGCCAGCATACAAGGAAAACGAATGAGCTGATCGGGCTGTGAAGAAGGCCCTGAACTGTGATCTTGAACCGTGACTGATTCCTCACTCTGATCTGAAACCACTGATAGCCACCCACATAAAATCCAAATGGCAACATGAGTGGGATGAAAACATTAATAAACTTAAAGAAATTGAACCATCTGTGGGAAAACCACAACAGACTCCTGCGGGAGGTCGGCGGGACCAAGTGGTCCTTAGCCGCTGTCGTATTGGCCACTTGTGGCTTACACACGCTTTTCTGCTCAAGGGGGAGCCTCTCCCTGAATGCATTGGGTGTCAGTCTCCGCTGACACTCAAACACATTTTACTAAGTTGTGTTGATTTTTTGGACTTGCGCCAACAATTTTACACTTCAGACAGTTTGCATGACCTTGTTACTAAAGTAAAACAAGAAAATATGTTTGCCTTTTTGAGGGCAGCTGGACTGTACCACCTCATATAGTTTACTAAATAGATTCTATCAATTATTAATGAAACTTTTCTTTTTCTATGGGAATTTGTTTCTCATGGCCACAAATATATGACTGTGAGCTTTTTAATTTAATGAGCGTCTATTGGCACATAATTGATTGTCTGCTTTTACATGTAAAAGCGATAGTTTGAACAAAAAACAAACATTTCTCGCCGTGAATATGGCCTATGCTGCCGACACAACATAAAGGAACCACCAATCAATCAATCGGCTATGACGACCAAAAGACCGCATATTTTTACACATTGACTCGATCAATCAACTGACCAAAATCAATCAAATAACTCGAATCAATCAACCGACTCGAATCAATCAAGACAACAATTCTTTCTTAGGTCAGCTTTGAATCTCAGCCACGTCTGTCCGACTATGCCTGTGGTGAAGATCGGTGCTAGGTATCCAGCCTAACGCTGCCACGTCTGTCCGACTATGCCTGTGGTGAAGATCGGTGCTAGGTATCCAGCCTAACGCTGCCACGTCTGTCCGACTATGCCTGTGGTGAAGATCGGTGCTAGGTATCCAGCCTAACGCTGCCACGTCTGTCCGACTATGCCTGTGGTGAAGATCGGTGCTAGGTATCCAGCCTAACGCTGCCACGTCTGTCCGACTATGCCTGTGGTGAAGATCGGTGCTAGGTATCCAGCCTAACGCTGCCACGTCTGTCCGACTATGCCTGTGGTGAAGATCGGTGCTAGGTATCCAGCCTAACGCTGCCACGTCTGTCCGACTATGCCTGTGGTGAAGATCGGTGCTAGGTATCCAGCCTAACGCTGCCACGTCTGTCCGACTATGCCTGTGGTGAAGATCGGTGCTAGGTATCCAGCCTAACGCTGCCACGTCTGTCCGACTATGCCTGTGGTGAAGATCGGTGCTAGGTATCCAGCCTAACGCTGCCACGTCTGTCCGACTATGCCTGTGGTGAAGATCGGTGCTAGGTATCCAGCCTAACGCTGCCACGTCTGTCTGACTATGCCTGTGGTGAAGATCGATGCTAGGTATCCAGCCTAACGCTGCCACCCACGATCGGTGCTTACGGACTAATAACGGGGAGGGAGGGGGTAGGTCCTTGGATGCATAGACCACCGCCTCCCTGATCTCCGGTACCATCCCCTGTCTCCTCTTCAGATATCGACATCCGGCACAACAAGTTTGGCACCTGCAATCAATATACACAGCACCAAGCAACAACATTATACTGGCCACTGCCGACAGACAATACCGCTTAGTAGCCTGGTCAAAGGAGTGCGAGCTACTAATATCCTATTAGCCACAGCCCCCTCGCCACTCCTACTGACCAGCACGTTTTCCTTAACTTTCCCATAATTCCCATTTCTCCACACATTCCCATCCTTATAACCCTTAAATTAGTTACAAATAGTGGTACAACAATGTCTCACCATGTCTCAGCGCCTCTACGCCAGAAACAAGCAACAAAACCAAACGGGACCCTACCTGGTCATCATAGACGAGTCTTCCGTCATCCGCCATCCGCCATCTCTCCAAGCCTTCCGTCATCCGATGCGTACTTCCGTCGTCATGGAGGCGCCTTCCATCATCAGGAAGCATCACTCGGCCTCAAGACCGCGTCTCATGTCATCAGGGATCGATCACCCGTCGTTGCGCATCCTTCCGTCTTTGGAGGCGAGTCTTCCATCATCTGAGACCCCTCTTCCATCTCTCGAACGGTGTCTTCCATCATCACAGACAATTGTTGCAGTCGCCAATGAAGAATAACTTACTGCACTCGCGCAGTGCATGTCTCTTGGGACATACAGTATGCCATTTCACTACAAACCTTATATCAAATTCGACCTTGGTAATTGAATCCAATAACCCCCATAGCCCAAATATTTTATAGTAGCTATATTCCGTATGTCAAAGGTTTCCATCATGTCAACAAGGTTGGGGTTTTTTAATAACAAAATTCCAAATATTTTCTTCATGTTTGGAATTCCATTTTTAATTTATTAGAAAAAGGGTTGGTTTATAACATAACAATTATCATTAAGCATTCCATCATAATATTTAATGTTTGGAATTCCATTATTAATTTATTAGAAAAAGGGTTGGTTTTTAGCATAACAATTATATATTCTCAGTTGGTTTATTTCCAATTGGAATGTTGAATAATCCATCTTTTTATTTTAAGATTGTTTCAAGTGACATGTGGTGAGAGAAGAAGGAACAAAGGTGGGCTGGGGATAAAATGCTTCCTTATTGGTAATGGTTGACATGGTTGGTTCAATGCAGAGAAGAGAGCCCCGAAGAGTTTTAAAATAATAATAGTAATAATAAAGAACAAAGAAAAAAATGAGAAAGAAAACGAAGGGCTGGTAGGCGCAAAAAGCTTGAGGTGGACAGGCCGGGTGGGGTCAGGGAGGTAGTGGCCACCACGGGAGCAAAGCTGCAGATGCAGGGGAGGGAGGGAGAGCAGAGCAGCGGGGGATTGGGAGATAGGGGGATTAGGGGGTACTCTTCCCCCATCGTCAATCAAACGCAATCCAAGAATTACGACAAAGGTGGTTTTCCCACTTCCACCGACACCACTTATACAGATAGTGATGCGAGATTTAATAACGGGAAAGGCTTTAATGCTTTCTTCAAATATATATTCTTCCATCTTGTAAGCGACTAAGTTAGTAAGATAATGATCCCGAACGTGATTTTGACATGACAAAGATTCAATAAAAACTATCTAGCTCCATAAAATATCAGTTACATATCGAATTTATTTGCATTCTTCCTTGAAGTTACAATTTCTCCTACAAGTGGATGTTACATGCAGCTGTTGTTAAAGAAATACGTTTTAGAATAACGTATTCCAATCTAAGATTTATTTATTCATGCATAGTCTTGATGTTGTTCTCATTCTGCACTAGTTAGGTTACCCCAACAGTCTTGAATGCATTTTTAAGCTGAAAACTAATTAAGATAATTGAGTTTGAAACAAATAATGGCGTGTGAAAAACATCTATTCTTACAAATACTGAAAGCAAATATCTTTCAACACACATTATGGAACAGGTACAATATAGAATCACACGTTGATGTATGCTATCAAGTTCAAGTAATATCAAGAAACAGAAATGACAATCTGTTTCTTTTAATAATTGTCCGGTGTAGTGCACATACGGAAATGTTTACACTAATTATATGGGTGTCAATATGTTAAGAAATCTTTTGCAACATGTTGAACATCTATTGAAATATGCCAATGTTATAATTAATATGACCTAATGTAACAACAATAGGAGGCATTCTAATGGGTTGCACTCTGAATCAATTAAGTTACAATTTGAGTAAAGGAAAGAACAACTGTCCTTCATGCATACTCTAAAGTTCATTTGCCAGTGGTTTTACTGGCAGGCATAACTTCAGAAGATCTTCATATCTAAGATTCATTATGGTTGACTTGTAAATGTTCAGAATCATTTCCAGTAAAGTACAGTCGGTGGCAAGGTGATCCTCTTCATTATATCATCTCAAGGTGTGGCAATGTTAATAACAAGTTGCAATAGAGCTGCCATGTTACATTCAGATTTCACATGCATTTTCAGATATGGTCATAGAGTCAAATGCAACATCTGAATCAGAGCGGTTTCCTGTCTGTACAACTACTATAAGCTGAAACCGAAAAATATTTCACAATAGATCAATTCTGGCAGGATGTGTTTGTTGTATGATTTGCACAAATGGGGGGGGGAGAGACACGCAGTTGGAGGTGAAAAGTCTTTATTGAACGAACAAGTAGAGTACAAAAATAACAGGAGAGGAGAGGCCCCGAAGAGACCTCAGCCAAAAGTAAAGCGAGCACTCGAGGTGCCTCTGAGCCCAAGGAGACCCTGAGACTAAACATCAGGGTTGCAGGGGCATCGGTCGTGTTTGGTCGGGATCCGGCTGAGGCCTCATCGCTCGACCTTGGTGATGGCAGTGTCAGCCCAGGATCCTCTGAGGTGGGCACGGCTGAGGGCATCGGCCAAGATGAGGGAGGCCTCAGACTTATGGAGGACAGATACAGTGAAGTACCCATGCACAGCCATTAGCCAGAGTTGCTTCGTGCAGGCCGCGAGGGTGACGTCTCGGGCCCTTCCGTACTCGAGGGCCGACACTGACGCGATATTTTCCATGTTGACAATGATCCGCATTCCACCTGGGTCCGGAGGGAGGAGGGTTTGGACGGTGCTCCTCCGAGAAGTAGTGTGAGCCCGAGAAGGCCCTGTCAGCTCCGGCAACTCGCTCCACCAAATGACAGGGGAAGATGTACGAGGGGTGGATATCTTTTTTGGCTCTCATCTGGTGGGCGTCGGCTGACTCGAGGATCTCTCATAAGGCGCCAGCAGTGGATGTCGGTGTCTCAGCAGCATGGTGGAATGCATCGTGAGGCAAAGGAGGAGGAGCGGTGGCATGTTGTTGGGGCGGGTTGTTGTTGTTGTTATTGTGGTGCGGGGGTTTGTTGTTGTCCCGGTGCGGGGGTTTGTTGTCATTGTGGTGCGGATTGTTATTGTTGTGGTGTGGGTTGTTGGTGTTGTTGTGGTGTGGGTTGTTGTTGTGGTGCGGGTTGTTGTTGTGTGGGTTGTTGTTGTGGTGGTGCGGATTGTTGTTGTTGTGAGGGTTGTTGTTGTTGGTGTATTGTTTTTGTTTGTTGGTGTTGTTGTGGTGCGGGTTGTTGTTGTTGTTGGGGCGGGGTGTTGTTGTCACGGTGCGGGGGTTTGTGGTTGTTGGGGGTGCGGGCTGTTGTTGTTGTGATGCGGGTTGTTGTGGTGCGGATAGTTGTTGTTGCGATGCGGGTTGATGGTGCTGTCGTTGTGGTGCGGGTTGTTGTTGTTGGGGTGCGGGGGTTGTTGTTGTGGTGGTGTGGGTTGTTGGTGTGGTGTTGGTTGTTGTTGTCGTTGTGGTGTGTGTTGTTGTTGTTGTGGTGGTGGTGCGTGGTGTTGTGCGGGCTGCTGTTGTTGTGCGGGTTGTTGTTGTGGTGGTGGTGCAGGTTGATGTTGTTGTGGTGCGGGTTGTTGTTGTTGTGGTATGGGTTGTTGTGATACGGGTTGTTGTTGTTTGTGGGTGCGGAGTGTTGTTGTTGTGCGGGTTGTTGTTGTTGGGGTGCGGGTTGTTGTTGTGGTGTGTGTTGTCATTGTGGTGCGGGTTGGTGTTGTCGTGGTGCATGTTGTTGTTGCGGGGGGTTGTTGTGGTGCGGAGGGTTTCTGTTGTGGGTTGTTGTTGTTGTGTGGGTTATTGTTGTTGGTGTTGTTGCAGTGTGGGTTGTTGTTGTTGTCGTTGTGGTGCGGGTTGTTGTTGTGGTGTGGGTTGTTGTTGTTATTGTTGTGCGGGTGGTTGTTGTGGTGGTGGTGTGGGTTGTTGTTGTGATGGTACGGGTTGTTGTTGTGGTGGTACGGGGTGTTGTTGTTTCTGTGGCGTGGGTTGTTGTTGTTGTGGTGCGGCTTGTTGTTGTCGTGCGGGTTGATGTTGTCATTGTGGTGCGGGTTGTTGTTGTTGTTGGGGTGCTGGGGTTGTTGTTGTGGTGGTGTGGGTTGTGGTTGGTGTGGTGTGGTGTGGGTTGTTGTTGTTGTGGTGGTGGTGCGGGTTGTTGTTGTCGTTGTGGTATGGGTTGTTGTTCTTGTGGTGGTGTAGGTTGTTGTTGTTGTGGTGCAGGTTGTTGTTGTCGGTGTTGGTGTGAGGGTTGTTGTCATGTTGTGGTGCGGGTTGTTGTTGTTGTGGTGTGGATTGTTGTTGTTGGGGTGCGGGTTGTTATTGTGGTGAGGGTTGTTGCTGTTGTGGTATGGGTTGTTGTTGTTGTGGTACGTGTTGTTGCTGTGATGCTGGTTGTTGTTGGTGTTGTGGTGCAGGTTGTTGTTGTCGTTGTGGTGCGGGTTGTTGTTGTGGTGCGGGTTGTTGTGGTGGTGCAGGTTGTTGTTGTTGTGGTGTGGGTGGGGTGTGGGGTGTTGGTGTGGGTTGTTGTTGTTGTGAAGGAGGGTGGTGTTGTTATTGTGCGGGTTGTTGTTGTTGTGGTGCGGGTTGTTGTTGTTGGGTGCAGGTTGTTGTTGTCGTGGCGCGGGATGTTGTTGGTGTGTGGTTGTTGTTGTGGTGATGGTGCGGGTTGATGTTGTGGTGCGGGTTGTTGTTGTTGTGGTGTGGGTTGTTGTGATACAGGTTGTTGTTGTTGGGGTCCGGGTTGTTGTTGTTGTGCGGGTTGTTGTGCGGGTTCTTGTTGTTGGGGTGCGGGTTGTTGTGGTGTGGGGGGTGTTGTCGTTGTGGTGTGGGTTGTTGTTGTCGTTGTTATGGTGAGTGTTGTTGTTGTTGTGGGTTGTTGTTGTTGGGTTGTTGCTGTTGTGGTTGTTGGTGTTGTGGTGGTGCGGTGTTGTTCTCGTTGTGGTGTGGGTTGTTGTTCTTGTGGTGGTGTAAGTTTTGTTGTGGTGCGGGTTGGTGTTGTTGCGGTGCGGGTTGTTGTTTCGGTGCGGGGTGTGTGGTTGTTGGGGTGAGGGTTGTTGTTGTTATGGTGTGGGTTGTTGTTGTTGTGCTGGTGGTTATTGTCGTTGTTGTAATGGCCCACGGCCCTCCGACTCTCACTCTCGCAGCCACACACGGAAGAACACCAAGATTCAATTCAGTGTACGCTTCACCCTTGGTTTATTGAACCATCTGCTCTCCGCGGCGTCACTAGTTGTCTGACCCGCCCCCTGACTCGCCAGATCCCATATCGACTCTATAGGTGTGTGTGGGGGGGTGGGTCAGCCACACGCAGTAGAGGTCAGCCCAGTTGGGGTCTAACTGGTGGCTGGCTACCTGTGCTGCCACCTAGAGCAGTGTAATGGTACTGCGCTGGTGTACGGCGTAGTCTCCGCTGCTACCGCGTGATAGTAGAGCTCATGTTCAGACTACTACATTGTTGTGGTGCGGGCTGTTCTGTTGTGGTGCGGGGTGTTGTTGTTGTTGTGTGGGTTGTTGTTGTTGTCATTGTTGTTATTGTGCGGGCTGTTGTTGTGCTGGTTCTTGTTGTGGTGGTGCGGGTTGATGTTGTTGTTGTGGTGTGGGTTGTTGTTGTGGTCTGGGTTGTTTTGATACGGGTTGTTGTTGTTGGGTGCGGGTTGTTGTTGTTGTTGTGTGGGTTGTTGTTGTTGGGGGATGGGTTGTTGTTGTGGTGTGGGGGTGTTGTCGTTGTGGTGCGGGTTGTTGCTGTCGTTGTTGTGGTGCGCGTGCGTGTTGTTGTTGCGGTGCGGGGGTGTTGTTGTGGTGTGGGGGGGTTGTTGTTTTGGTGGTTTTTGTTGTTGTTTTTGTGCGGGTTGTTGTTGTTGGTGTTGTTGCAGTGCGGGTTGTTGTTGTCCTTGTGGTGCGGGTTGTTGTTGTCCCGGTGTGTGGGTTTGTTGTTGTTGTGGTGTGGGTTGTTGTTGTTGTGATGGTATGGGTTTTTGTTGTTGTGGTGTGGCTTGTTGTTGGGGTGTGGGTTGTTGTTGTGATGCGGGTTGCTGTTGTTGTTGTGGTGCGGGTTGTGATTATGGTGGTGTGGGTTGTTGTTGTTGTTGTGGTGAGGGTTGTTGTTGTTGTGGTGTTGGTGGTGTAGGTTGTCGTTCTGGTGTCGGTTGTTCTTGTGGTGGTGTAGGTTGTTGTTGTGGTGCAGGTTGTTGTTCCTGTCGGTGTTGTTGTGCGGGGTGTTATGCTGTGGTGCGGGTTGTTGTTGTTGTGTGGGTTGTTGTTGTTGGGGGTGCGGGTTGTTGTTTTTGTGGTGCGGGTTGTTGTTGTGGTGGTACGGTTTGTTGTTGTTGTGGTGTGGGTTGTTGTTGTGGTGCGGGGTGTTGGTGTTGTTGTGGTGCAGGTTGTTGTTGTCATTGTGGTGCGGGTTGTTGTTGTGGTGGTGCAGGTTGTTGTAGTTGTGTTGGTGATTGTGGGGTGTGGGTTGTTGTTGTAGTGGGGATGTTGTGGTTGATGTTGTGCAGGAGGTTCTTGTTGTTATGGTGTGGGTTGTTGGGGTGGTGCGGGTTGTTGGTGTGGTGCGGGTTGTTGTTGTTGTGCTGGTTGTTGTTGTGGTATGGGTTGTTGTTGTGTGGGTTGTTGTTGTTGTGGTGTGGGTTGTCGTTGTGATGGTGCAGGTTGTTGTTGTTGTGTGGGTTGTTGTTGTGTGGGTCGTTGGGTATGTTGTTCTGTGGGTAGTTGTTGTTGTGGTGCGGGTTGCTGTTGTTGTGGTGTGGGTTGTTGGTGTTGTGGTGCAGGTTGTTGTTGTGATGGTGCGGGTGGGGTGTGGGTTGTTGTTGTGGTGCGGGTTCTTGTTGTTGCACAGGAGGTTGTTGTTGTTATGGTGCGGGTTGTTGCTGTTATTGTGGCATGGGTTCTTGTTCTTGCAGTGCGGGTGGTTGTTGCGGTGCGGGGGGTAACTGTTGTTGTGGTGCGGGTTGTTGTGGTGCGGGTTGTTGTGGTGCGGGTTGTTGTTGTGGTGTGGGTTGTTGTTGTGGGTGTTGTTGTTGTTGGGGTGCGGTTTGTTATTGTTGTGGTGCGGCTTGTTTTTGTGATGGTGTGGGTTGTTGTTGTTGTGGTGTGAGTTGTTTTTGTTGTTGTGGTGTGTTGTCGTTGTTGTGCGGGTTGTTGTTGTTGTGCGGGTTGTTTTGTTGTTGTGGTGGTGCGTGTTGCTGTTGTTGTGCGGGTTGTTGTTGTGGTGCGGGTTGTTGTTGTGATACGGGTTGTTGTTGTTGTTGAGGTGCGGGTTGTTGTTGTTGGGGTGCGGATTGTTGTTGTTGTGTGGGTTGTTGTTGTCATTGTAGTGTGGGTTGTTGTTGTCATTGTGGTGTGGGTTTTTGGTGTTGTTGTGGTGGGGGGTTATTGTTGTGGTGTGGGGGTTGTTGTTGTGGTGCGTGTTGTTGTTGTTGTGGTGGTGCGGGTTGTTGTTTTGGGGTACGGGTTGTTATTGTTGTCGTTGTGGTGTGGGTTGTTGTTGCTGTCCCGGTGCAGGTTTTTGATGTTGTTGTGGTGCGGGTTGTCGTTGTAGTGCCGGGTGTTGTTGTGATGGTGTGGGTTGTTGTGGTGGTGTGGGTTGTTGTTGTGGTGGTGGTACGGGTTGTTGTTGTGGTGGTACGGTGTGTTGTTGTTGTTGTGGTGCGTCTTGTTGTTGTTGGGGTGCGGGTTGTTGTTGTGGTGCGGGTTGTTGTTGCTGTGGTGTGGGTTGCTGTTGTCATTGTGGTGCGTGTTGTTGTAGTGGTGCGGGGCTTGTTGTTGTGGTGGTGTGGCTTGTTGTTGTTGTGGTGTGGGTTGCTGTTGCCGTTGTGCCATTTGTTGTTGTGCGGGTTGTTGTTGTTGTTGGTGTTGTTGTGCGGGTTTTTGTTGTTGTGGCGTGGGTTGTTGTGCAGGAAGTTGTTGTTGTGGTGCAGGTTGTTGTTGTGGTGGTGCGGGTTGTTGTTGTTGCGGTGCGGGTTGTTGTTTCGGTGCTGGGTGTGTGTTTGTTGGGGTGCAGGTTGTTGGGCGGGTGGTTATTGTTGTTTTTGTGGTCCGGCTGTTGTTGTTGTGTGGGTTGTTGTTGTTGGTTGTTGTTGTTGGGGTCCGGGTTGTTGTTGTTGTGGTGCGGGTGATTGTTGTTGTTGTGCTGCAGGTGGTTATTGTGGGTTGTTATTGTTGGGTATGCAGGTATTGCAGGTATACCAATACCTCAGAGAGTTTAACGCCCCTGCCCTGCAGAGTTGTAAACCACTGCCTTGTGGTACAGGTTCTTGACAGAACCGAAGGCTAAGGGAGCAAACCCTAAACAGAAAACCATGTCACTGTGGCAGCATTAAGGGCGGTTGATGTATGGAACTCCCAACATCTCCCGACCAGCCATTGCAGGGACAAATAGTTTTGCGCCTGTCTTGACATGTTCTTGCCGGTGTGAAACCTCTATTTGCTCCCCGAGAGAGTGCCGCTGGTAACTTGCAAAAGCCAGCAGCACTTCAACACTTCTGTAGGCAGCTTTCATGAAATGTACAACCACACAATAGCGGCAGTCAAGTACTGAAAGCAGTCTTTGTCGCATCGCGACCGACAGCATGATGATGATGATGTTGTTGGGGTGTGGGTGTTATTGTTGTGGTGGTGTGGGTTGTTGTTGTTGGGATGTGGGTTGTTGTTGTTGTTGTCGTTGTGGTGCGTGTTGTTCTTGTGCATGTTGTTGTGCGGGTTGTTGTTGTGCGGGTTGTTGTGCAGGTTGTTGTTGTTGTGGTGGTGCGGGTTGCGGTGGTGCGGTTGTTGTTGTGGTGCGGGTTGCTGTTGTTCTTGGGGTGCGGGTTATTGTTGTTGTTGTGGTGTGGGGTTTGTTGTCGTTATGGTGCGGGTGTTGTTGTTGTTGTGGTGGTGCGGGGGTCGTTGTTGTGTGGGTTGTTGTTGTTGTGCTGCAGGGGGTTATTATGGTTGTTGTGGTGTGTGTTGTTGGTGTTGTGGTGAGGGTTGCTGGTGTTGGGGTGCGGGGGTTGTTGTTGTGGTGGTGTGCATTGTTGTTGTGGTTTGGGTTGCTGTTGTCATTGTGGTGCGTGTTGTTGTTGTTTGGTGTGCGGGCTGTTGTTGGTGTGTGGGTTGTTGTTGTTGTGGTGTGGGTTGTTGTTGGTGGTGTTGTTGTGCGGGTTGTTGTTGTGGTGTGGGTTGTTGTTGGTGTAGTGCAGGTTGTTGTTGTGGTGGTGCAGATTGTTGTTGTAGTGCGGGATGTTGTTCTTGGGGTTGTTGTTGTGGTGCGGGGTGTTGCTGTGGTGCGGGTTGTTGTTGTGGTGTGGGTTGTTGTTGTTTTGGTTGCAGTGCGGTTTGTATGTTGTTGTGGTGCGGGTTGTTGTTGTTGTGCGGGTGGCGTGCGGGTTGTTGTTGTTGGGGTGCGGATTGTTGTTGCTGTGATGCGGGTTGTTGGTGTTGCGGTGGGTTGTTGTTGTGGTGTGGGTTGTTGTTGTTGTGGTGCGGGGGTTGTTGTTGTGCTGCGGGGGTTGTTGTTGTTGCAGTGTGGGGTGTTATTGTTGTTGTTGTGGTGTGGGGGATGTTGTTGTTGTGGTGCGGGTTGTTGCTGTTGTGGTGCGGGTTGTTGTTGTGGTGCGCGTTGTTGCAGTGTGGGGGTGTTGATGTTGTTGCGGTGTGGGGGTTTGTTGTTGTTGCGGTGCGGAGGGTTGTTGTTGTTGCGGTGCAGGGGGTTGTTGTTGTTGTGGGGTGGGGGTTGTTGGTGTTGCGGTGTGGGGGTTGTTGTTGTTGCAGTGCAGGGTGTTGTTGTTGCTGTGCAGGGGTTGTTGTTGTTGCGGTGTGGGGGGTTGTTGTTGTTGCTGTGGCTTTGGCATGGTGTATACGGTTGGTTCCGGGCTGCGGTGCATGGTGGCTGGGCATGTTGCATCACTCCGGGCAAAGTGGCTTTGAGTGCCGTTATCTATGTCACCAGCTCTGCGAGGATGCTGGTGGTGTGTGCTGATCGCATTTTTGTTGGTCGTCCTTGTAAGGCATTTTTTGTTGTTGTTTTTTTTGTTTAAGCAGGGGAAATTCCAGTCATAGATGACTGGTCTTCCTCATTCCACTGCTGGTCGATAGAAAGCCCGAGCCTACACTTTTACCGACCCAAGGGATTTTTAACCTCCCACGCCACATAGACATGGTATGAGAGCAACTGGCATTTGATGATGCTGTAAGTTATACACAGTGGTGGAAATGCAAATTGGCAGAGCTGGGGGCATTGTAGTGGTGGTTTCTCGTGTTGAGCGTGGAGACGTCCATTCAGCAGCAGGGGCCATAATAGTGAGGCGGTCCAAGATGGTGAGGGGGCCTGTGATATTGAGGCGACCCGTGGTGGTGAGGCTGCCCGTGATGGTGAGGCGCCCTGTGATGGTGAGGCGGTCTGTGATGGTGAGGCGGCCTGTGATGGTGAGGCGGCCTGTGATGGTGAGGCGGCCTGTGATAGTGAGGCTAGCTATGATGGTGAGGCGGTCTATGATGGTGGCCTGTAATGGTGAGGTGTCCCCTGATGGTGAGGCAGCCTGTCATGGTGAAGTGGCATGTCATGCTGAGGCAGCCTGTCATGCTGAGGCAGTATGTGATGGTGAGGCGGCCTGTGATGGGCAGGCGGCTTGTGATGGTGAGGCGGCCAGTGATGGTGAGGTGGCCCGTGATGGTGAAGTGGTCTGTGATGGTGAGGTGGTCTGTGATGGTGAGGCAGTCTGTGATGGTGAGGTGGCCTGTAATGGTGAGGTGGCCTCTGATGGTGAGGCGGCCTGTCATAGTGAGGCGGCCTGTAATGGTGAGGCGGTCTATGATGGTGAGGTGGGCTATGATGGTGAGGTGGTCTGTGATGGTGAGGTGGCCCGCAATCGTGAGGTGGCATGTGATGGTGAGGCAGCCTGTGATGGTGAGGTGGCCTGTGATGGTGATGCGGTATGCGGTATGTGATGGTGAGGTGGTCTGTAATGGTGCGGTGGCCTGTGATAGTGAGGCGGCCTGTGATGGTGAGGCGGCCTGTGATGGTGAGGTGGCCTGTGATGGTGAGGCGGCCTGTGATAGTAAGGCGGCCAGTGATGGTGAGGCGGTCTGTGATGGTGAGGCAGCCTGTGATGGTGAGGTGGTCTGTGATGGTGAGGCGGTCTGTGATGGTGAGGTGGCCTGTAATGGTGAGGTGGCCTCTGATGGTGAGGCGGCCTGTCATAGTGAGGCAGCCTGTAATGGTGAGGCAGCCCATGATAGTGAGGCGGCTTGTGGTGGTGAGGTGGTCTGTGATTGTGAGGCAGCCTGTAATGGTGAGGTGGTCTATGATGGTGAGGTGGCCTGTGATGGTGAGGCGGCCCCTGATGGTGTGGCAGCCTGTGATGGCGAGGTGGTCTGTGATGGTGAGGTGGTCTGTGATGGTGAGGTGGCCTGTGATGGTGAGGCAGCCTTTAATGGTCGGGTGGTCTGTGATGGTGAGGTGGCCTGTGATGGTGAGGCGGCCTGTAATCGTGAGGTGTCCCCCTGATGGTGAGGCGGCCTGTGATGGTGAGGTGGTGTGTGATGGTGCGTGGCCTGTCATGGTGAGGGAGCCCATGATGGTGAGGTGGCGTGTGATGGTGAAGCGGCCTGTGATGGTGAGGCAGTCTGTGATGGCGAGGTGGCCTGTGATCGCGAGGCGGCATGTGATGGTGAGGCGGCCTGTGATGGTGAGGCGGCCTGTGAAGGTGAGACAGCCCTTATGGTGAGGTGGCCCCTGATGCTGAGGGTGGCCTGTGATGGTGAGGCGGCCCATGATGGTGAGGCGGCCTGTGATGTTGAGGCGGCCCGTAATGGTGAGGCGGCCTGTTATGGTGAGGCGGCCTGAGAGGTGAGGCGGCCTGTGATGGTGAGGTGGCCTTTGATGGTGAGGTGGCCTGTGATGGTGAGGTGGTCTGTGATGGTGAGGTGGCCTGTGATGGTGAGGCGGCCTGTGATGGTGAGGCGGTCTATGATGGTGAGGTGGCCTGTTATGGTGAGGCGGCCTGTGATGGTGAGGCGGTCTATGATGGTGAGGCGGCCTGTTATGGTGAGGCGGCCTGAGATGGTGAGGCGGCCTGTGATGGTGAGGTGGCCTTTGATGGTGAGGTGGCCTGTGATGGTGAGGTGGTCTGTGATGGTGAGGTGGCCTGTGATGGTGAGACGGCCTGTGATGGTGAGGCGGTCTATAATGGTGAGGTGGTCTGTGATGGTGAGGCGGCCCATAATAGTGAGGCGGCCTGTGATGGTGAGGCAGCCTGTGATGGTGAGGTGGCCTGTGATGGTGATGCGGTATGTGATGGTGAGGTGGTCTGTAATGGTGAGGTGGCCTGTGGTAGTGAGGCGGCCTGTGATGGTGAGGCGGCCTGTGATGGTGAGGTGGCCTGTGATGGTGAGGCGGCCAGTGATGGTGAGGCGGCCAGTGATGGTGAGGCGGTCTGTGATGGTGAGGTGGCCTGTGATAGTGAGGCGGTCTGTGATGGTGAGGTGGCCTGTGATGGTGAGGCGGTCTGTGATGATGAGATGGTCTGTGATGGTGAGGTGGCCTGTGATGGTGAGGCGGTCTGTGATCCTGAGGTGGTCTTTGATGGTGAGGCGGCCCGTGGTAGCAAGAGATGTTCAATTAGCAGCAGCAGGTGTAGCATTACGACCAAGGTTCAAACTTGAAACCATACTTGGTATCAATGCAAAGACACAGTGAGCCCTTCAGGCAAACAATCTCAGTGAGTGAGGCTATGTGACGGGAGGTGCAGTCATTTGTGACCTCCTGCTGAGCCATGTTTGCCATAATGGTTACAGTGAGCTCTTGTTCAAAGTGCTCATGGCCAGGATAGTACCTCTAGGTAGCAGTGAGGACAAACGAGTCATAAATAACTATAGATATGGAGCCCAGGACAGTTTGTTTTATTTAATGCCACCTCTAGATCACATTGATTTTTATTATTGACTATTGGACGTCAAGCATATGGTCATTCTGACATATTTCTTTGGAGGAAACCCACTGTCGCCACATAGGCTACTCTTTCCGATAAGCAGCAAGGGGTCTTTTATATGCACTTTTCCGAAAACAGGAAGCACTTACCACAACCTTTGATGAACCAGTTGTGTACAACTGATTGGAACGGAAAATAGGCCAAACTGCAAATGAGTCCACTGAGCAGGAGCGATCAGATGATCCACACCTTCACAGGTGTACACTCTACCACCTGAGCTACGTCCCGTTCCACAGATGATGTGGGGCCCAGAGGCACAGGTGGGAGACAGTAACTTAGCAACATGATGGTGTAAGTAATAATAAAAAGATTGAATATGCCTATACCTCATCAGGTCAGGCCCCAGACTAGTTGAGAATCGGTTAGGCGCATGTGCAGTAAGTGGTTTCAGTGGTTTAGCACCCGAGGATGAATAAACCTTTTCTTTTTCTATGGGAATTTGTTTCCCTTGACCACAAATATATGATTGCGAGCTTTCTAATTTAATGAGTGTCACTGAGTTGCTCCATCGCTCCTCCGAACAAAGAAGCCATTTCTGAGATGGAGGGACCAACTTACACCCGTTATCCTATTTAGTTCTGGCTACTGTGTTACTTTTTCAACAAACCCGTTCAATTGTTGACCACCTAGCTTGCGCTGTCACCTGTCTCGTAAATCACCCATGTCTCTGCCGTGACTCCGTGCCCGTGGCCACCTCGCACTCGCAGACATTTAAATATAGTTGTTTGACTAACATTGCGACAACCTGTATATGATGTGATCACATATAAATCGAAGGAATCTTATGGAATTATTTTACAGGATTGTTTGTTAATATGTTTTGTTTATTTTGTCAAAGTTTTGTAATTGATAAATATATCAGTTAAATGTGTTAGAGTGATCATTAGTTAGAGTGCTTGAACCTAAGTTTTGTAATTGATAAATATATCAATTAAATGTGATGTAGAGTGATCATTAGTTAGAGTGCTTGACCCTGCCTAAGATTGCGCCGATGGCACATGCATTGTTTGGATAACAAAGGAGAAATTTAACCAAAAGGTTACTCAGAGCTGTGCAAAAAAAAAAAAAAATATATATATATATATATGTAATGGCCCACGGCCCTCCGACTCACCCTTTCTCACACGAAAGAACACCAAGATTCAATTCAGTGTACGCTTCACCTGGTTTATTGAACCCTCTGCTCTCCGCGGCGTCAGTAGTTGTCTGACCCGCCCCCTGACTCGCCAGATCCCACATCGACTCTATAGGTGTGTGTGTGGGGGGTGGGTCAACCACACGCAGTAGAGGTCAGCCCGGCTAGGGTCTGACCGGTGGTGACCCGTGCCGCCACCTAGCGCAGTGTAATGGTACTGCGCTGATGGCGTCGTAGTCCCCGCTGCTACCGCGTGATAGTAGAGCTCATGTTCAGACTACTACATATATATATATATAATATATTTTTTCACTCAACTGGGGGATATTAATCTAATCTAGTACAGGTGATTGAATTGGTAGACTGAACAAGGGAGTAGAAAGTATGGGGAGACCGGCAGCGCGAAAGGACAAAAAAGATGTCCCAAAAATTGAAAAACCGCCAGATGACAATGCTGCTAGGGAAGCCATTGAAATCGGCATCACTGACAGTGACAAACAAAATGCTGTCACAAACAGTGACATACAAAACAGTGACATGCAAAACAAATGCAACCCTACACAGTCTTCCTGCTGTGGAGAGTGCAGCACAACAAATTCAAAGGGAACATGGGTAGAATGCAATTTCTGCTATAAATGGATGTGCAACGCTTGCACGAAACTCAGCGAAGAAGACGTAGTGTTCCTAAAAAACCCCAGCATTTTCTGGGCATGCAGCTATTGTGAGCAATCGGCAAAAACACTGCTGCTAAAAGCTAAAGAAAGTCTAGTTGGCCAGAAACAACCCCAACCTGACCTAAACACAATGGCAAAGAAAATAGAGGACTTGGAAAAATCCATCCAAGCCCAAGTATCTAAGTCGATGGAAGAGGTGCTGCCGACTCTAATAAAGCAGTGCTTCGGTGAACTGAAGACGGACGTAAACATGTCTGTCGAGAAAAATATAACAAAACTCTGGTCTGATGTAGCTCGAAGCAACATGCGAGGGGAACAAAAAGATACAAAAAAATCCAGCCCCATAGAGGCAGTTGTGAAAAAAGCCATTGTGGCTCAAAAAGTCGCGGAGAAAGCGACCGAAAAAAATCGACAAGAGAGGGCCGTGAACGTAATCATTCACAGGGCACCTGAAAAAATCAGTAGTGAATCAACAGCCAGGAAAACCCATGATCTAGGGTTGGTAGACGATTTGCTACAAGCCATCGGCATAGAAGCGCGACCAAAAAACGCATTTCGACTCGGCCAATATAAGGAGGGTCAGAAATTAAACAGACCTCTCAAAGTTATATTCGACTCAGTTGAAACACAGGAGTCTGTTATGAGCAACTTGAACAAACTCAAGGATGCTCCCGATAAAGTAAAGAACTTAGGAGTATGTTACGATCTCGACAAAGAAGATCATAAAACTCTTAGCAAACATGTACAAGCTGCTAAAGAAAATACTGATCGGTCAAAAAACTGGATATACAAGGTCCAGGGTCCTCCCTGGAACATGAAAGAATTAAAAATAAGAAAGCCAGGTCAGGCAAAATAGATCATAGAATAGTAAACAAAATAAAAACCTTAGAAGTTAAGTACACCAACATAGATGTCTTAACTAGCACTAAAAAGTCATTACTGGAAGTTGAAATCAGTTCATTGAGACCTGATATTATATGCGTCAACGAAGTATGTCCAAAAAATAGATTATACGAGATCAGTAAATTAAGCTTGGAAATAAATGGATATTATCTACTTACCAACTCGTTAGAGAAAAGAGGTACGATAATGTACGTTGCAAATCATTTGATAGCAACTCACTTCACACCAAAAAACGTTTTTGACGAATCAATTTGGTGCGAAATTCTTACTGAAGGAGTCATAACCATTTTAGGATGTATTTACCGTAGCCCATCTAGCAATGAGCGAAACAATAATGCTCTTCTAGAATTAGTCAATGAGGTAAGAGAAATGAAACATGATAACCTGGTTATCGTTGGGGATTTTAACTTAAAAGAAATCGACTGGGCCACTGGTATCTTACATTGCCGTGATGACCATTATGCGCGGATTATTTTCGACCACCTAAATGACTGTTTCCTGCAACAATTTATTCAGGACCCAACCAGGTTCCGAGGAAATGAGACCCCAAATCCCTTGGACTGGGTCATTTCCAATAAGGATAATCTCATAGATAACATCAGGATAGGTGCCCCGATCGGAAAGAGTGACCATGCTGTCATATCCTTCAAAATCGATGTTAAAACAGAAAATGAGACCATCCCACTAAGATACTCATATTATAGAGGGGATTACATTGCCATGAGTAATGATATCATGTCCCATGACTTGCTAAATAAATTTAAGGAGAAAAAGGTGCAAGAGTGCTGGGACCTGTTTCAAAATGTGCTATCAGGTGCTACCAAAAGGCACGTACCACTAAGAAAATTCGCAACCAGGAAACAACCTCCTTGGTACTCCAGGGATATTAACACTGGCAGAAAATTGAAAAACAAAGCATGGAATGTCTACTTCAATAATAAGACATTGGAAAATTGGGAAAAATACACTATCGCTAGGAATGCCGCAAATGACATTGTCAGTGGACACAAAGAGACTTTTGAGGACAAAATTGTCCAAGACATTAAAAAGAACCCGAAAAATTTCTGGAGTTATGCTTCACATGAATCAAAAAATGGCAATGGCATACCAGCTCTAGCCAATAGTGATGACAAACTAATCGTAGACGATGAAGGCAAAGCTGAACTACTCAATGAATTCTTCGTCAGTGTGTTTACCAATGAAAATATGAATAATATCCCACCCTCTCCAGATTCAGGAGTCACAGAATTCATCAGTGACATTGACATAACAGACGATAAAGTTGACAAATTAATTGAAAAACTAAATGTCTCCAAGGCACCTGGGCCAGATGGGATCCATGCAAAAATCATCAAAGAGTGTTCTGAGCAAATTGGACCTATTTTGACATCTCTATTCCGTAAAAGCCCTTTGAACGGAAAATACCCAAACAATGGAAAGATGCTGAGGTAAAACCCCTGCATAAAAAGGGACCAAAACGCCTGGCATCAAATTACAGACCTGTGAGTTTAACCTCCCTATGCTGTAAAATGCTAGAAAGAATAATCCGAGACTGTGTTATAGAACACTTAGAAAAACTAGGATTGATATCTCCGGACCAACACGGATTCACCGGAGGAAAATCTTGTCTGTCACAACTACTAGAAGTGATGGAAATTTGGACTGACTGGCTGGATCAAGGCCTGGCATGGGACACCGTCTATCTGGACTTCTCCAAAGCCTTTGATAGTGTGCCCCACAAAAGACTATTAAACAAAGTCAAAGCTCGGGGAATATCCGGATCAATTTCTGAATGGATACAGGACTTCCTGTCTGAGAGAAAGCAAAGGGTAGTTGTAGGTAATAAAAAAATCTTCCTTTAAGAATGTCACCTCAGGAATACCTCAGGGAAGTGTGCTGGGACCAATATTATTTATAATATTTATAAATGACCTGCCAGGCAGTGTCTCATCAAACCTAAAAATATTTGCGGATGACACAAAGGTCTTTCGAGCAATAAAAGACGTAAGAGATAAAAATCTCCTGCAAGAGGATATTCTGAAACTCTCACAATGGTCCGAGAAATGGCAATTGCCCTTCAATGAAAAGAAGTGCAAAATTATTCAGTACGGGAAAAATAATCCTCATTATGCCTATATTATGCAGAACATTGTCCTGCAACAAGATAGCTATGAAAAGGACTTGGGTGTAACCTTCGACTCCCAACTCTCCTTTCAGAAACACATGAGGACTATCATCTCAAATGCTAACCAGAGAGTAGGAATACAAATGCTAACCAGAGAGTAGCCTCAACAAGAACAATTTTCTCATTCTATTTAAGTCTCTTGTTAGGCAAATTTTGGAATACTGTCCACAAATTTGGAGCCCAATTTTTCGGAAAGATATTCTGGAGATCGAAAAGGTTCAGAGACGTGCAACGAAACTAGTTGCAGTTATAAAGGACTTACCCTATGAACAAAGGCTCAGGAAAATGAAACTTCCTACCCTTTCCTACAGAAGGAAAAGAAGTGACATAATTGAAGTATTTAAAATTATGAAAGGTTTTGATAAAATAGATATGAACCAATTTTTCACCTTGAATAAAAGAGAAGGCAGCCGGGGCCATAATCTCAAACTAGTAAAACCCAGAGCCGTTTTCAAATTAAGGACACAGTTGTCTCAAACAGGATCATAAATACGCTCGCGCGCAAATAGTCTCCAACAAAAAAAAATGTTATTGATGCCGAGTCAATAAATTCATTCAAGAACAGATTAGAAAAAGCATGGGCTGATGATCCAGGGAAATTTGACCCTTATTCACCACATGCTACTAATTATTCCTTGGGTGCTATATTATTGCACTTTCAAGCAAAAAAGAGAGACGCAGTGTACCCACTTCTACACTTCCTGTCTACCGATCACTATATCACTATATTGGCACATAATTGATTGTCTGCTTTTACATGTAAAAGCGATGGTTTGAACAAAAAACTAACATTTCTCGCCGTGAATATGGCCTATGCTGCCGACACGGCATAAAACAACCACCAATCAATCAATCAAACAAAATGCTGATCGTGTGCTTGCCCCTCGGCATAAGAAATTTAACGCCACTGCTTTTCAGTTAACAAGAAATGGTTGTGTAAAGATTAGAAAAATACCACCATCCTCTTAATTTAACGAGGCGGAGTCAAGGAGTGATAGTGGATAAAAGTCTTTAATCAGGGAAAAATGAGTAATGTTGGAACAAGACAGGTCAGACAGTTCCGGTATCAATCTCTGCAGTCCATAATGGGCGGCCCCCGAGCCTCAACCCGACCCTAGCATAATAACCCGGTAAAAGGTGTGGGTGGGTGGGAGAAAGTGAATCAGTGTGATCAGTAGCTCGGATCGGAGGGTTGTGGTAGCGGGCAGGCGGTGGGAGGTCACGTGATCAAAAAGGCGGGAACGGTCAGCTGGTGGGGTCGGGTCGGATGCCCCTAGGGGTACTCGAGTGGCGCCACCTGTCGGTTCATTATGCATTTCTCCACCCGTAAATTAGTCATGTTACCTATAACATGCGCAATTTAACGAGGCGGAGTCAAGGAGTGATAGTGGATAAAAGTCTTTAATCAGGGAAAAATGAGTAATGTTGGAACAAGACAGGTCAGACAGTTCCGGTATCAATCTCTGCAGTCCATAATGGGCGGCCCCCGAGCCTCAACCAATTAAGTGTGGCGAGGGTTGCTGCGCACGAGGCTGTTGTTCGGGACATAGTGATGAACCGCCGCGGATGTCCACGAACCGGGCTGCATAATCTCGGCTAGTGAGGTGCCTGCCGCTGCACAGGCCTGTGCCCCTCCCCTCCGGAGGCTGTGGAGGGTATAGTCCGAAGGCGACCTCACGCCGATGGCAGCGAGGGCCATGCGGAGGGCCGCCAGCATTACTTGTGGCCGGAGAGGGAGGTCAGGAACTAGCAGGAATGCCGGATCAGAAGGGTGCGGATGTCCACAAACCGGGCTGCATAATCTCGGCTAGTGAGGTGCTTGCCGCTGCACAGGCTTGTGCCCCTCCCCTCCGGAGGCTGTGGAGGGTATAGTCCGAAGGCGACCTCACGCCGATGGCAGCGAGGGCCATGCGGAGGGCCGCCAGCATTACTTGTGGCCGGAGAGGGAGGTCAGGAACTAGCAGGAATGCCGGATCAGATGGGTGCGGGTGTTGGAACTCGACATATCGATCCCAAGCCGCCACGGGGCAGCACTGGGACCCTGGTACGCTTGGGATGGTGATGCGGTACGCTTGATCGGTTCTCCACCTGGTCTTGGTGGTGCGGACCAGTACCGTGAGCCCTTCTCGGGATCTAGAAATGTCTGCCCATCTGAGGTAGTCGTGGTTTGTTCGGTGTAGCCTGTGAATAGAGGGAGCAATTAGTACGAAATTCGCAGGCTAAGTTATAGGCCGTGCGTAAATATGTTCTCGAACCGGACTTCAATTTCAGTAATGCTCATCTCTCTAGCGAGGCTACCTGCCCTGATGCGAGCGTCTAAGTCAAATGCCCTCCTACTCAGGGCCTCCGCCAGAACAAGGTCCTTTCCGGGCTTATGGCTTATTTCGATTTCACATCCATTTGTTGCCGCGAAGAGCCATATCTCCCTAGCGCATGCTGTTAGTATGGGGTCCCTGCCCGCCCCTGACTCGAGTACCTGTTGGCTAGCCGCATTATCGGTGTTTACGATGATGAGGTATTCGTCCGGGTGTAGGGGGGCCAGGGCCCTGATGGCGGCGACCAAATTTATTGCCTCTAGGTGTGCAATATTGCTGTAATTGGAACTGATACTGTCCGGGTATGCTTTCCCGTAGAAATGCGACTGGGAGAAGGCGCCACCCGCTTCTAGGAAGTCCACCACCTGGCTATCGTGATAGCCTATTAGCAGCTCCCTCCAAACCTTGATGAGGAGGCCTGAGGGGATGGGTATCCGAGCCTTCATGTGGTTTGGTAACGCTGTAGCCCTTACTTGCTGGTAAATGTTCAGATAGCCCTGGTGTTTTCCCCATAGGTCTGTTTGTGGGTGTGGCCATATGTCACTCAGAATGGGCCTATAGTCCATGGGTGTCATGGGAGGGCGTGAGTTTAGGGTTGCAATGTCCGCGCCTGTGTCGTGGATTGTTGGATCATCCCAGCCCGCTTCCTCATCACCTCTGCTTCCTAAGGCCGTGACATAAGTGTCATGGTTGCCGCCATGCACGCCGCCATCCTTGATCCCTATGCTGTCGTCACTGATGCTGACCTTCCGTATGGTCACAGTCGGTGGCTTGGTCCCAACGGCGTATTCTGCTGGCGGCCAGGTATACGTTGCGCCGGTGGCGCCGCTTGTCTTAACTTCCTGGAAGTTGTGGTGGTTTCTTGAGGACTGCATGGCATCGGGGATGCCAGGATTTCTGCCAGGTTTGAGTGCCTGACTGCATCTGTTTCTTGGGTTGTCGAGGGTCTGAACGGCCTGTTCTACAGGTGGCTTGCCGTTATCCGTAGGGGCCTGCGCTACGTTGTGCCTGCCCCGGAGTTTGCCTGTGCTTGCTCTGTGTGGGCTGGTTGCCTCGCGTTTGCCTTGGTTGCACTTGACAGGCTCCTCGTCTGCCAAACCGGTGTCGTGCGGGGAGCCCCATTTAAAAAAACCTGAGAGGTCTGTTGCACGTTTGATGCGGCCGCTCCTTTCTTTTCGAGGAAACGCTTTTTATTTATGCAGTCTTTCTCTCTGTGGTTGTTCGCTCGGCGATACTTGTTCGCGCACCAGGCGCACACGTGTACCTTCCTGTCTGGCATCGTCCCGTGCGTCTCCGCGAAACCGCACTCGTTGCCCCAATTCCAAGGGTGGCATGTCTTCGAGTCTGTGTCATGATTAAACTCGTGATGGTTCTCTGTTGCTCTGCCTGCACCGCCAGCTACGTGGGTGGTGTTGTAGCTGTTGCAGGTGCCTTTCTCAAGAACCGTGTTATGGACACGTGTTCCTAAGGCAAAGACGTCTCGTTGCACATCCTTGATTGCGTATTGATCTGTCCATCCATTTGGAAGTCGACCATCGTCAATCATTGAGAAGACGCGTTCCGACCAACGGCGGCATGTCTCCCATTGCCAGTCCTTCGCCATAGTGGCTATTTGGTGAATGTGGTCTACTAAGGGGTCGGACCATGTGTCCGGGATCTCGGGTGCCCTGAGCATAGTGCATAACGCCTCGAATTACTCAGGCCAGGTCGCCTCAGCCATGCCAATCCTCTCCCTTCTGTCTCCGCGAACTACATAGTTATGGGGGAGCCGTGGTAATTTACCTTTCTTCTTCCCGACTGCTGCCCCGGCCGCCGCCAAGAGTTTGGATATGTTGCCCGGGTCGTCGTTATCATTGATTCGATCCCGGTTATGTCGTCCTTTGGGACCCGTCTGGCCTCCTCCCTTGACTGGGGCCGAGTTATAGCAGTCCCGGTATTGGTTGCCACTGTCTGGCGTGTCCCCAAAGGCTGCTTTACTTTTTTGTTTTTTATCGATTTTGGCAGGGGCCATCTTCGGTACGGCGACGCCTTCTGTCGCTCGGGTCCGTTGTCGGGCTGACCTGTAGGTGACGTGTTGTGTCTGAACCGCACTGTCACTGTCACTATCAGGTTCCCCCGATGATGTGCTTTCCTCCTGCTCTTTCGCTTTCCTTGTTGAGCGGGACTTGTGTTTGAATGCGTCCATCTTGTCCGCTATCTCGGACCTGATGGTGGCCATCTGTGTTTCCATTGCGCTGCTAACGGCTGCATTTACCGCATGTATTATTGCTTCCGTGGCTAATGCCTGTTCCGATGTTGACGTCTCTTGCATTGCCGAGGTTGAGTTCCTGCTGGCTGGGGAAACCGGAGATGCTTCCATGTTGTGTTCATGGAGGTCCGGCTCCATCTGGGCCTTCCTTGTTCGCCCCCGCGGCTTTGGTGTGTCATTTTTCCTTGCTTTCTTCGCATTTTTTCTTGTGTTCGGCATATTTGGGTGGTAACAGAACTGTCTATTGGACCACTGACCAGTCAGTGACTTTCAAATGTCTATTTGTCGTATTTGTATGTTGTAATATTTGTATGTGTGGAATAGTCTCCGTAAAAGCGATAGTAAGAGGTAAAAATAAAACGTCGTGGTTGTTGATGTGTGGGTGTGGTTAAATGAGTTGGTTAAAATGTAAATGTGTAGGATAATGTCATAACAGTGCTGGTAAGTAAGGGTATCAGTAACATGTGGTAAAAGTGATGTAGTAGAATAGTGATGAAGTTGGTGATTTGTGGGTGAGAATGAATCTGGTGTAAAGCGGTGACGTTTAATGAGTTGATTAGTGTAAATGGCTATAATATCAAAGCCATAAAATAGTGGTGTAAAGCGATGGCGTTAAATGAGTTCATTAAATTATAAATGACTGTCGTCTAAGTCATTGGAGCCTGGGTTGCTTGTCCGCTTTAGCCGCTGCGCTATGGCGGCCAATGATGTAAATGTTTGTAATATCAATGGCATAATATAGTGAAAAATAAATAATCGAATTTTTCCATGCGGTTTGGCGCTAGGCTATGGCAGCTTGGCTGAACCTGGTCAGGTTGGTTCGCTTTAGCTACTGTACTATGACGTCCACGTCGATCCTGGGCCCGGTTATATCGACCCAATTAATAAATATGTTCATTTAATTATCAATGTCTATCATATCTAAGACCTTGGAGCCTGGCGGGTTTGTACGCTTTAGCCGCTGCGCTATGGCGGCCAGGTCGATGTAAATGTTTATAATATCAACGGCATAAATAGTGTAAAATAAATAATCGGTCTGGTTGGTTCGCTTTAGCTGCTGTGCTATGGCGTCCAGGTCGATCCTGGGCCCGGTTCTAGCGTCCCAATTAGTACCGTTGAGAGTTAATTATCCCTAAGCAAATTGCCAATTTGTCAGTGAGTTTTTTGTGCGCTTTGGCGCTAGGCTATGGCGTCCACGTCGATCCTGGGCCCGGTTCTATTGTCCCAATTAATAAATATGTTCATTTAATTATAGAATCAACGGCATAAAATAATGTAAAATAAATAATCGGTCTGGATGGTTCACTTTAGCTACTGTGCTATGGCGTCCACGTCGATCCTGGGCCCGGTTCTATCGTCCCAATTAGTACCGTTGAGAGTTAATAGGCTTATAACAGATATAGGCTTATAACAAGTCGAATCTGAGTTGAGATTGACAATATTGACGAATAAAAAAAAAAAAGGATGAATTGTCTAATTGTGACTAGTGGAAACGATCGTCGACACACACGTCGGCTGATTGTCGATTTTTTCCCAACCTCTTTAGTTGAACGACATCTGTCCCGATACCACGCCGACACACAGGCCGTCGACGTGTCGACACACTGGGTGACACAATAAGAGGTTTACGTTGCCAATGCTAATTCCGTTGAATCTATTGTATTATTAATACGCGCCGTAGCAAACAAGTCAAAGGCATATATGCAAACAAGGCAAAGACATTGATATATATGTAGTTGGATGAGTCATTCCTCTGGCTGGTACCTCTAAAAGGCCCCTCCGTTTATTTATGAAGCAAATTTCCTGCCGAATGAATGCAGATACAGAGTCGCGTGGAAGCGACAAGGCCCCGCCGCGCTGCCGGAGCCTGGTGGGCGCTGCCCGGACACATCAAAGCAGCGCCGGGCTGCACAAACACATCAAAGCAGCATAGTGCTGCATAAACCACGTCGGCTTCAACGTCCCACCGGACCGTTTCACCAACGAATAACCTAGCCTTAGCTTTTAATAATACTTGCGTAACATGTTACACTCCTCATTATTAATATGCACCGTAGCAAACAAGTCAAAGGCATATATGCAAACAAGGCAAAGACATTGATATATATGTAGTTGGATGAGTCATTCCTCTGGCTGGTACCTCTAAAAGGCCCAAACCCACCAAACCAGCTAAAGATTATCTCCCGGCCAATATGGTGGCCACCCTCAGGTCCCTTGATAGTCTCTCTTGTAGAGATGCCCTCAGGTACTCGAACACCGCGTCCGATTTCCAATCGCCCCTTTCTTTTATTTCGAGCAGTGAAGCACCGCATAGTCGTAGAAAGGTGGCACCACCCCGCCTCAGGCTGTGTGTGGAGAATTCACGGGGATTCATACCCGCCCGTGCACATAGTATCCTTATTGCCGCTAAGTAGAACGGATAGGGCATTGATACCGAGGTCTCACCCTTGGGCAGCCTAAACGCGTGGGCGTTTCCCCCCGCTTCTACATCCCGGAAGTGTTCTTTCACCCAGTAGACTGCGCACAGCGCCCGGTCTGCGACTTTCGATACCGGAATTAGATGAACCCGTTCTCTGTACTGTATCGTTTTTGACTTCCGGACCGTCACCATCATGCCCCATTCATAAAAAACGAAATCAGATCTTATTAGTGAAGCATCGGACTCTGATACATGACACTTACGTAGTAGAGCCCTGAAGGAGACCAACATAGCCGCCCTCAGCGCTACGTGCCCCCTCGTATCCAGCATCAGGCTAAATATCACCCCTAGTTGTTTTGGTAGTAAGGGGGCTGCCTGCCTCGGACTGTCACCCAGGATCCGACGGATCCCGGCCATGCACTTCTTTAGTCTATGGCTAGTATAATCGATGGCCCCCATGCCCAGATCTTTCAGGTGATTGCTAAGGGCGCTCAGATATTGCCTGATTGAGTTGTAACAGGTGTCTCGCTAAGAAGGATATGTACATACACGTTTGAGCTGTAGAGCAAGGATATGGTGATAATTGGTCCGCAAAGATTTCACAGAACTCGAGATATGCTTTAATTTGTACAGATCTGGTTAGTTTCGTCGAGTCCGCTTGGTGGGCGTCCTCGTATCGCGCACACTCCCGCCTTAGCCGTCCCCAATCTGCAATCAACATGAGAAAAGTTCATGGCAGCACATCGCCCTGGCAGAGTCTGCATCTCGTATGCGCGCAATGTTTTTGTACGCGTCAAGCCTGCTTAGGCTGTCACATATTACGTTGTCTCGTGTATTTATGTATACCGATTGAACATTGAAGTTATGTTTTATCGACAACCAGAATATCAGTCTCAGCCAGGTCATAGTGGTCTTATTCTTACTTCTGCCAGAGTTGAGGGCTGCCCTTACCTGGGTGTTATCAGTCACAAATATCACTGTCCTGTTTTCCCAGAGATGGCCCCACCTACGCACCCCCACCAGGATTGGCCATAATTCTAACACGTTAATGTTCTCCGTCCTGCAGCCCCCGTCCTTCGCTTCCGCATAGTGGTGACCCAGCCACTTACCCAACTGCCTTCCCCCCTTGGTGTTAAAGGCGCCAGCCAACCAGTCCTCCCCATGCGTAGCCCCGAACCCTGCCAACGACGCGTCACTGTACACTGAGATACATGGGTCGCATGGTTTGATTATCTTGGCTTTCCCGTTGAAGGAGCTGGCGAACTCCACCCACCATTTCAGGTCTAACCTAAATTCGTTGTTTATCCTAACCTTGTGCGTGCTTTTATTCACTGATGCCACTAGATCATAGACACGCTGGGAGAAGGTTCTTCCACCGTGGATCACCTTACAGCAGTGCGCCAGCACCCCCGCCAGGCTTTCTAGTTCTTTCTTTGATGCCTTCCGTTTGCGTAGGAACCAGGTCAGAAGTGTCTGTAACTTTCCTAGTTTGTCAGCAGGGAGTCTTAACTCCATCAATACCGAATCTATGTCAATGCCTAAGAACCGTATCGTCTGACTTGGGCACACTAGTTTTTTATAGCTAACGTAAAACCCGAGCCTACGCAGTATACTTACCAGCACCCGCTGGGCAGCCTTGCATTCTCCCTCCGTGCGTGCTACCACGCAGAAGTCATCTAGGTAGTTAATGCAGCAGGTGTAGCCTTCTCTTACCATACAACGAACTACCATATCGCTCACTTTGGAGAATACGTATGGGCTGCTGCTCAGACCCATGCATAAGCGGTTATCACGGAGGTAGACCGTGCCTCCCCCGAAGTCCCATGCCAGCCCCTACTTCTCCCTGGATGTAGGGTGGATGCTCACTGCCCTATAGGCATTACTTATATCTACCGTGGCTATATAGTACCCTACCTGGAGTATATCCGTGACTGATTCCACCGAGTTGTAACAAAAGTTTGCCCGACAGCCGTCGGTGTGGTCATTGACACATATGCCCTCTGGACTAGAGCAGTCCACTATGGCTCTGAAATCGTCATGCCCCTTAGGCACCGCGCCTAGGCCATGAATACAGACACATGGTTTATCAACAATAGTCAACATTTGTTCATCAAGCTCAGATTGCAACCTCCCACACATTGCTACCCCGACCTCGCCCTTAGTTATAGAGCCATAATTGGCTTTATTGTATGTGCTGTCGCACGCTTCATCGATTACCCTGAAACCGAAACAGGCACCCCGCAACACGTATTCCCAATCAGGATCCACATCGCCCCTACAAAAGCATTCTGAGAACATACGACAAGGTTTTAATTGGGCCAGCGCCCCATCGATACAGTACACACAGTCACAATAACCCCTAATACAAGCGTTGAATATGTCAATGTAGTGTTCAGTCCAGCTATAGCGACACTCCCTGTCCACTACCCATAGGGTGCATACTAATTCACCACTCTCCATGCGGGCTGGTTCCGGGCCAATTACCCTGAACCAGTCCTCGTTACGGGTAGCTAACTCCGGGTGCGATACATCAGAGCTATCATAGATGCGCACGCCCCCCCGGCCTTTGTTTGCGCCTGTCCCTTTGTTGTTGTCTTCCCCGGCGGCAGTCTCAAGCACGAGATCCCTGCCCGGGTGTGTGTGTGCAGCACTGGCCTCTACCTTTGTTTTTCCTTCCATCACCACCGCTTCCCTTTGGTCGCCGTCGTGGCTTCCTGTGCTAATCCCTGTGGTTAGATTAGCCGCGTCGATTTCGCCTCCCCCGTTTGTACAGTCATTTAGCCGCCCGATGGCGGTAACTTCAAGGGGATTACCGATGTAACCCCCCCCGGCCGATGCCGTCCCGTTCCTGTCGCGAGCTACCTCGGCGCCTTCCTCATTCATGCCGCCCTTACTGTAACCGCCTTCCGACAGTCAATATTTCTTCTGCGGGCATGCTTCGGCCACATGAGCCTTACTGCGACACGTTAAGCAGTGATGATCCCACGAGCATTTCTCACGCGCACAGCCGTCCTTGTTGTAGTTGTGTGCGAAGCACGCACCTTTCACCTTATGCTGCGCACTTCCCCTGATTTCACTTTCCTTACTGTGGTTGCCCTTAGGCTTCCGCACCTCCTTGTATGATTTGGAATTGTCCATATTAAAGTGCAGTAGAGACAAACCGTTGTCGCCCATTTTGAATGCCCGCAGCCCTTTCTCCTTCGCCTTCTCCCGTATCGCCATGTCATAGCCCCTATACGCCTCATCCGAGTAGTTATTGGTAGTAGCATGCATGCACATGTAGGCTAAGTGTCCTAGATAACCCATCAGTGCCTCAACATCCATGCCTGCCTTTTTTGCCCTCTTGGAGCCCCACACACACGCAGCGTACATAAGTTCATTATAGTTCACGTTTTTTACATTTGTTCTCCCTTTTGTATATTTATCCAGGGCAAACTTACTGCGTTTCTTGCGCCGGCGCCTCCGGCGCTCCCTACTGCGTTCTGTGCTGCTATCCGTGTCCGAAGATTCCGTCGAGGAACTCGACGAACCACTGCTCGGGCTTGAATCGTTGTCTCCTGTCTCCTGTCGCCGTCTACTGCTCTTCCGCGTCTTTCTCTTCTTCTTCTTCTCCCTCCTCTTTTTCCTTGATCGGCTCTCCGACATCTCGTCTTCCTCTGAACTAGTGTCCTTTTCTAGTTCCGCCCTCAATCTCGCCTTGCGTTTATCACGCACTCTTTGCGCCAGTCTGCGCCGCAGTTCTATCTCCTCTTCATCCGGCTCGACATCTATCACACAGATCGGTTTACTCACAGGATCATCTTTTTCATTCACACCGCCGATCGCCATGCATCGCATCTTATCGACTGCCTCCTCCACACTTCCTGTATCGTCCCTGTTTTCCTCCCCCCCCCCCCCCCCTCCCCCTCCCCCCCCCCCTCTTTTTGTTTTGCCCCCACCCCAACCCCACCCCCCCCCCCCCCCCCCCCCCCCCCCCCCCCCCCCCCCCCCCCCCCCCTCCCCCCCCCCCCCTGTTTTCCTCCCCCCACGGTTCACTTTTCACCATACGTCTCGATACCTTTGCCTTGACAACTTTGCATTTCGCACCACGTGGTGCCTCGTGCTCGTCCCCACAGCCTTGACACAGATCGATACCCATTGTGCACCGCTAGCAGTGTGCACCCTCCAGTTCGATTGCCCAAGCAAATTTCCTGCCGAATGAATGCAGATACAGTGTCGCGTGGAGGCGACAAGGCCCAGCCGTGCTGCTGGAGCCTGGTGGGCGCTGCCCGGACACATCAAAGCAGCGCCGGGCTGCAAAAACATCAAAGCAGCATAGTGCTGCATAAACCACGTCGGCTTCAACGTCCCACCGGACCGTTTCACCAACGAATCAACTAGCCTTAGCTTTCAATAATACTTGCGTAACATGTTACACTCCTCGAAATATTTTTTGTTTTCTACGATACCGTAAGTCGAGACGTCGACCATGAATCCTCGAGACACTCGCGCGGCGAGTTGATACGGGAGCAACACATGTAGCATGAAGTCCTCGGCACACTTGCATGGCTAGCGAGACGATAGGAGTAACACAGGTAGCATGTAGACTGTGTAGCATGTAGACAGGCTGTGTAGCATGTAGCAGGTAGCAGGTAGAAAGTGAATCAGTGTGATCAGTAGCTCGGGTCGGAGGGTTGTGGTAGCGGGCAGGCGGAGGGAGGTCACGTGATCAAAATGGCGGGAACGGTCAGCTGGTGGGGTCGGGTCGGATGCCCCTAGGGTTACTCGAGTGGCGCCACCTATCGGGTGGTTCTGCATTTCTCCACCCGTAAATTAGTCATGTTACCTATAACATGCGCAATCCAAGATATAATGAGGAGGTACCACATTGGTGCTTATGCGTGTTTTGTCATCTCGTTCAAAGAACTGGAGACCGCTCCTGTGATTTCATCCATGATGGCATTTCTGTTTCTCTTTTGTTTGTATTTTTATAGCCCTTCCTTTCGAATCATTTTGAAAGCACTCTTTTCCTAGAAACAGCACGGCATGCTTCCTTTGCGATGTTTGTCAAGCGATACTTTTTCAGCACTTTTCCAGCCAACACTTTGGAAATAACCTCCCAATCTTTTTCTGACCCTGAAGGCCTGGACAAATAAACACAATCGCATGGTGAAAGATCAACGTTGTTTTTTTAAGGGATGTGTCCCCTGTAAATATAAGTTGTTTGGTAGTACGCCTCGGTGTTTCGGGACCGTGGATAAATTAGCCTCTGTTCGTTCAGCTCGCTTTCTATCTCTTTTCGATGATCATGCCAAATTTGAAACCTTCATATTTAGTTCTACATTATCCCGGTAAACTTTTGCTTGATCCTTCCGTATGCATTTTCGTCATCATGCCTTATTGCCAGGTTGTAAAGCATGGCCATTTTCGACTGCAGGTTTCAACTTGCAAAACTTTGGCTGCCGTTCTCTCTCTTCCCGATATTTGACGGATGCTTTTTTCCGTTGTTTCCTCATGAGTTTGTTTGCTTGTGGGGAGTTCGTTAATTGGCTTTTTTTATTCATGCCAGAGTTCACAATCTTTCGCTATGATTGCCTCTAACCTTGTTAGATAATTTTTCAGGCATTCTCTATAAGCCTGCATTCGTTCGTTTACAGTCTTTGTCACCCAAATACTCCTGACAGTATTTTGACCCCTATTCTGAGAATTGCACATTTAGTATTTGCTTACTATCTAGATGTTTCATGATGTGCTTGTATATTAATTTCTCTCTCAGCTTGCCTGGCAGGGGTAGGAGTGAGATGGGGCGGAAGTTGCCCATGTTCCCTTTAATTGTTTCCACCCTTGTATATTGGTACCACTGTCACCTGCTGCCAAATATCCCCATCAAATGAATTATTGATTAAATCAGATATAACATTTGGTATTGCTAGCATAGCATCTTTGATTATGCTGGCTTGTACTATTGTTGTAGGGTCCTTATTCCTGATGACTTTCCTATGTCTATTCTGTTAACTAGTCTAATCACTTCATGCTCTCTTACTTTTGCTGTCTCTATGCTATTTTCCACTGCAGCACCTATGTATTCCCAACTTCCTTTGAATTGGTCACCTCACTTTGCTCCTATCTCTGTGAAGTGTTTGATTAGTCTATCTGGTGCTGTCTCATTTGGTGTTCCTTTCTCCATCAGTTAGTATTTCTCCATCTGTTAGTATCATCACCCCATTTGTTATCTTGTTCTTCAATTTTATCCTGCCTGACTAGTCTAATGGTTTTTCTTTTCACAGTTTCGTAGTTGTTGATGTCATCGTCTGCGCTCATTCAGGTTCATTGGCGGGCACGGTGGGACGGCGAGGCTGCCTCCCCCCTCCCACCCTCCCACCTGTATGTGTGTGTGGGGGGCGGGCGAAGGGGGCAAGGCATGATTCACCCGTCAACTCAAAAACCCACCACCAATCAAAAACTAAGACACCACGACCAGTCAAATCACCCCACCCACCAGAGCCTTTGATCCCGCATCACAGATGGTCAGTCCGCAACACCGCATCCGACTGACCACTCCTACAACTCCTTTTGTTATCGTTACTGTTATGCCTGTTCTATTTTGGTGTTTAAGAAATCTAGTTTGTCAAGCCTTGCTTTGAGGTCATTATTTGTCTCTCCACACTCATTCAGTGCAATTGTGCATTTCATATTAGGGCTGTCCTTAGCCTCTCCATCATCTCGGCATCTCTCCTTGCTCTGTCTTCCAGGTTCACTATTTTAGTTTTAGTTTCCACATCTAGGATTTCTCTCTATGTCTGCTCCTCCTCCCTTTCATTTCTCATTGTATCCCTGAGGAACTTGGCTAACTCATCTGTGGTCTTAGGCATCTTGCCGAGGTTGGCATTTTTGGTTTTGAATTCCATGGCTTCTATTCTTCTGTTGTATAGTGTCAGTTCACCCTGTGTTTTGACACTGCTAATCCCTGGATTATCACACAAAGTAAACCCTCTAAAGATCTCCATAACAAAAATGACTTGACCTAAACTAATGCTAAACCACTAATTAACTGATATATCTGATCGATAAATTGATTTTCAAAATATGAGTGCATTTGCAATGTCAGCATTCTCCTTCAAGTTAATCCGAAATGTCTAATGTCTAATGACTTATGTGATAATGTTAATTACTTTATCTGAAGCTATGCTGATAATGGAAGTGAACTTAATGAATAATACAAACTAATATAACCTCTAAGAAAACCACCTCAATCCATCATAACCACAAACAGAGAACATCAATTCATGTTAGGTACTAAACTATTAAGAATAATGAATGTATTATTTCACTTACATTTGTTCTAGGGTCCGAAGAAAAAGAAACCGACACATGAAACCAGTGTATTCCATGATTTCCATATAGTGTTTTCAAAATAATATCCTTAAGTATTGACACCTTGTTTACCCTTAGTCCATACATGCAAACGAAGAAATCAAAGCAACATAGGGGACTAGAGGTCCTGAAGAGTGACGATGGAATAATAGTCCTACAAAGAAGTCCGAGAAGAAATAATATTTAGATATATATCTTATCTAACTGATTTATGGACCTGGTTGCTTCCTGTGGGTGACTGGCCTGAGTTAATTAAGGTTTGTGGATGCAATTTATTTGAGGAACCTTTTGTTGATGTCATCGTGGTGCTCTTTTGGTCGTATATGGATGTATTCCTTAAAGTGATATTGTACATGTTATAATTAACATGCGTAATTCTCGGTGGAGACTGGACGAAATGATACTGCCACCAGAGAGCGTGTATATAAACAGATGAGAGGGACAACTCCCGCGAAAATCGGTAACACAGGCTACAGTGGCGTTCCTGGTGGTTAGTGTTGAACAAGCTTTGAGTTTGCCGGTACGCGCAGTGCAAAACATTTGTTTTTATTCAAAATTAATAGAAATGCAGAAGCCTAACCTTATCAATTTAATATAATCCTTTTGGTAAACATGTTTTCTATATGTGTTCCAAGCGGTTTGTTTCTATGTGGTGTAGTTTTAGAGATATTTAACGTTTCTGTATGAAGATTGCTCACCACCATTGACAATGCCTTGAGTTTGCCGTACGTGTAGTGCAAAACGTGTATTTTATTCAAACTTAATAGAAATACAGAACCCTAGCCATATGAATTTAATATAGTCTCATCGTTAAATATGTTTTCTATATGTGTTCCAAACATTTTGTTTCTATGCGGTGCAGTTTTAGAGATATTTCACTTTTTCTGTACGAAGATTGCTCAAGGCCATTGACAATGCCTTGAGTTTGACAGCTGTGTCATATACTGTTCAACAACCACCACTTGGAGCGCCACAGTCGGCAGTTGTTACATGGTCTAGTATGGCAGTTGTCCCTCTCATCTGTTTATATACACGCTCTCTGCTGCCACCTGAGGAATATGATGCGCGAGAAGGAAGAACAGAGGCGGATGTGGGAAAACTGAGGCGTTTATTGTGACGCCTCGGGCAATATACAGAGAACAGTGAGGAACACAAACATACGAGAAAAATGTAGGGTAAAAGGTACAATCAGGGCAACAGAGGAGGTAACACAGGCTGAGGAGGCAGAGAACAATAAGAGGGGCTCATGAGGAGCAACAGGCTCGTGAGGAGCAATACAGTAAGGGGCTCATGAGGAGCAGAGGATAAATAGAGGAGGGGCTCAGAAGGAGCAGTGTCAGAGGTGGTAGAGGGGGGGCCGAGGAGCCCTCCGCCGCAGAGGGGGAGGGTAGGAGGGAAAGTTGGGTGGGTGGGTGGAGAAGAAGAGAGGCAGAGAGCTGGAAGGCGGCTGGAAGCTGAGTGCCTGAGGGAGGCCGGCGGGCGGCCTTATAAGGGGGGAAGTGAGCAGTGGCAGGAGAGCCGTGAGTCGCTCAGGGCCGGGGGAGGGCGAGGGTGAGCAGCGGGCGTCGCGCGAGGCGCGAATGCTGGGTGAGAGCCCGGGTAGAGGGGGGGTGAGTCGCTCTCCCTTCCCTCGCATCAAACGAAATGCTTCGCATTACGACCGATGCGCGAGAAGGAAGAACAGAGGCGGATGTGGGAAAACTGAGGCGTTTATTGTGACGCCTCGGGCAACATACAGAGAACAGTGAGGAACACAAACATACGAGAAAAATGTAGGGTAAAAGGTACAATCAGGGCAACAGAGGAGGTAACACAGGCTGAGGAGGCAGAGACAATAAGAGGGGCTCATGAGGAGCAACAGGCTCGTGAGGAGCAATACAGTAAGGGGCTCATGAGCAGAGAGGATAAATAGAGGAGGGGCTCAGAAGGAGCAGTGTCAGAGGTGGTAGAGGGGGGGCCGAGGAGCCCTCCGCCAAAGAGTAAGGAGAGGGCTCGAGGCGCGCCCGAGGCGGGGGCGCGGGGCGCCCGAGGCGGGGCCCGGAGAGGCAGGCCTGGTTGAGAGGAGGGTCTGGGGCCTACGTGGAGGGGGAGCGGGCGGCCAAAAAAGGGAGGCCCGCTCCTGAGGCCTGGGGGGAGGAGGTCCGGCGAGGGTCAAGCAGGGAGGCAGCGAACTCCTCAGGGCTGGGCTGGGTGGATCTCTCGTGAGGCTGGGCTGAGTCGTCTGAGGTGTGAGGTGCGAGGTGATGATCCTCGGCTTCTTCTGGGCGGCGTTTCGATCGGTGTTCGCTGGGAGGCCGTCGGTGGGAGTCGCGGGGCTGTCGGGGATGGTTGGGGTGAGGCGCCGGGCTAGGCCCCCCGGGCCAGCCGGGGGGAGGCCGGCGGATCAAAAATCCGCCGAGGCGGCCGGGGTCTGGCGCTCACGGGCTTGCTTGGTGCGGCATCCGGCCTCGCTGTGCATTGTTAATATGCGCCGCACGTTGGCGCAATAGGCACAGACGTGCCGGCGCCTGTCTCCCACCTCGCCGTGAGCCTCCCCGAGGGGTGCCAGGGGTGGATGTTGGTGTAGGCCCTGGAGGGAGTGATCCGGGAAGGATGGGTGGTTGACCATGGAGAGGAGGGCGAGGCTGTACTCGTCCTTGGTTGCTTCTCCGAGCTTGACTGCCTTGCGCCCTGCACCCCTCTCCACGAGGTCGCAAGGGAAGAGATAATCGGCTGGGATCCCTCGGCGGCGCCCAGTGCGATGCGCCTCGGCGGATGTGAGGATCTCGCGGACCGCGTCGGCCGCGGATGCCGGGCTGTAGTCCTCGGGATCCTGGCGGTAGGTGGGCGGTGGTGCTGAGCTGGCGTGGGCGCGGGTGTAGCCCTGGTAGTGTAGGTGCGGGCCTGCGGGCTGAGTCGCTTGAGGTGGAGGCGGCGGCCGGCTCCCGGCTGCGGCGTACGCCCGAGGCGCCGGGACGTGGTGCAGGCTGCCGGCGGGCTCCCGCCCCGGCGTGGGCGGGGGGCTCCGCGGGGCCCCTCGGGCTTCCCCCCTCTCGTCCAGGTCTCTGTCCATGCGTCTGGTGAGGCGGGTGATCGCCTCGATGAGGAGGGCCGTCTCGCTGCTGGGCTGGCCCGAGGGTGCTGCTGGGGAGGTCGGGGCCGTACAGGGGACGGGGCTACCGGGGGAGCCCGAGGAGGGTCCTGGCGTGGCCATCCCGGAGGTCTTGGGGCTTCTCCAACTCTTCCCTTTGCCGCGGCCGGGCATGGTGCAGGGTCGGCAGAGGAGCAGCGGTCCGAGGTGGAGTAGAGCCAAAGAAGAAGAAGAGAGGCAGAGAGCTGGAAGGCGGCTGGAAGCTGAGTGCCTGAGGGAGGCCGGCGGGCGGCCTTATAAGGGGGGAAGTGAGCAGTGGCAGGAGAGCCGTGAGTCGCTCAGGGCCGGGGGAGGGCGAGGGTGAGCAGCGGGCGTCGCGCGAGGCGCGAATGCTGGGTGAGAGCCCGGGTAGAGGGGGGGTGAGTCGCTGTCCCTTCCCTCGCATCAAACGAAATGCTTCGCATTACGACCAATTTAGTTCCTGACCAACCCGATAGGCGGCGCCATCGACCTGAACTCTGCCGGCGAGATGTGTACGTTACCTGCCTCACCCGAGTGCAAACCGTCCAGAACCATCACAGCTGCCGTCCGCCTAACTTCGACCCAACATTTTGGTGCGCCGGCATTGTACAGGCTAGTTGACTTTCTTACACGGTCACATGAGCTCCTACAACTTTCTTACGGTCACATGTCCTACATGAGCTCCGAATTTGACCCGTGTTTGACAACTACTAGCTACGAATTTGACAACTACACAGCTGCAGCTACAACTTCACACAGACCAGGAAAATGGACTGACAGCGAATCCCAGTTCTAAGGGAAGTACATATATTAATTAGTATTGTGTGTTGTGCTGCTGAAAAGTTCGGTATTTGTGAAACTGACATTTGTTGTGCTGCCGTTGGCCGGTGTGGCATTGTAGTCGTACACGTTTTTTCATTGATATACGTTCTGTCTGAATACCATAAGAACTGTAACTGACTGGATCGCCGGCATTGTACACTCGCAGCTGCCGTCCGCCTAACATTGACCCGACTTTCTTGGTACTAAGGTACTTTAGTGCTGGTACTCTCTTGGTACTTTAGTGCTGGTACACTCACGATAGAAGCAACCACCAAGGAAACCTACACCGGTGTCAGGCTAGTCATACACGTTTTTTCATTGATATACGTTGTGTCTGAATACCATAAGAACTGTAACTGAGTGGCCGGTGTGACATTGAAGCAGTGTCGTGTCGAGTGACAGTCTGACTTGTATTATCGCCCAATTTGCGTGGGCGTTGTTCTTCAGACCTGCCGGTGTAGTCTTAAAAGAAATGCATGTGGAATGAGTGCACGTCATGTTTCCTTTAATACATGCCTTGCTACATTGGGTGTGTACAAATCTGAACTCTAAGGACCGTATTGAGATATTGTTGCTTGCTCTAGAAGTTTCTGTCGTCGACCACCGACAACTTCGTAGTGACGAGTATCCTTGAACTTTACTACATATTACTGACCTAATGTGCACGGCTTGAGCTTGCTACTGCAGTAGTCGGCACACCACTGAAGCATTTGCTAGGATATTTTCAAAAGGCTTAATATATGAAGAGTTCAACATCATCGCCGGCTACACCAGCCCGGTAGCCATTACGGTGCACGACCTATACGGCGGCCAGTACATATTCAATGTCAAAGAAATTTCTCGGTCATACTATGCTGGACAATATGTCATATATTGATTTACACTGATTTTATTACTACAACTTGAAAGTGACGGCCTACCGGTGGTCATATATATATATTCATACATATGTATTAACAAACTTTGTGCCACGATAACTACTGCAACTAACTGGACAAAAGGATTGATGCGAGGCGGAATCTAACGGCAATACAAATATTACCTAATTATTCTGTTTTCTGCTGCTAGAAGGCTCTGTGGTGTGTGATTGACATTTGATGTACTGCCGGTACGGCTGTCACGTTGAAGCAAGGCTCCATTGGATTGACAGCATATATAAGTCTCAACAACTTTTTACGCCAGTATCATCTTTACTTTCCCTTACTCATTAATTTCTCTGCCGGTGTAGTCTCCATTTTACCAGACATTTTACATGACCCCATTTATACTACACCATTGGACTTAATTACCTGCATTTTAGAACATGATATATTTTGTCATTCATTTATTCTGCCCAAAACTCCTTTTTACCAGAGTACTATAATTATTATAGTCAACATGCCTACAGCTAGGAAGACGACTAAAAAGACAGGCAACAACAAGCAGAACAAGGCGCCCAAAAATCGGTCAACCATGAAAGAAAAAACGTCTATGCCTGAAAATACATCGGCCACCTCACAGCCAATAAACAACAACGATGAGCTCATCAAAGCCATGCAAGCTACGATGGCAGAACAGATGCTCGACTTCGAAGCAAAGATGGTCGCCAGAATGGAGGCCCTGGAGACTGGCAGGCACAAGAAAAAACACACGGTCACCCATGTCGAGACATCGGATAGTGACAGCGACAGTGACTGTGCCGGCGCTTGTGCGCCGATGGTGAGCCGGCGCCCACCACCACAGCAACAGGAGATACCAACCTTCAAACCCATACCAGTACCAAGGAGGAAACCACGCATCCCCACACATGCCGAAAAACACCAAATATATGATGACACACAGTATGATGACTGCTGCCAAGAAGCCGAAGCGGCACGCACGCAGTCAGCTAGGCTCAACAGGGACGCATCAAGCAACGAACAACACCGATGCCATCAATGAACTCTTAGCTGCCGCTGGCTCCGCCATCGGAAAGAAATAAGGTAAATCCGCATTACTGCCACATTTATTTGTAACTCGCGGGATTACATGGGCTCCCTGTGTAATCAGAGTACATGGGCTCCCTGTGTAAAATGATGAAGGTGGTTGAAGTGCCCGTCTCCTGGAAAGACCCCCTGCTTGAACACCTCCACCAGCTGACGATCATGGCGTGTGACTGGGAGTGGAAAACTTGCCGCTCCTGGTCAGAACAGGTCTTCGCCATGATTGATGACGGACAACTCTCCGATGGCTGGAATGACCAATACGCTATTAAAGATCTACAGCGGGACGCCTATGCTGTTGGCTTTCGCCTTCCGGCCCGCAATCAACACCGATCAACAAAATACAATTTCAATCAGTCATGCATGGCCGGGAACACTGCCAACAACCAGCCTAGTTCCAGTGGGAACCCATACAATTTCACAAGGAATGACTTCAACCGTGACACCGATGGAAAGCCCTGCCACCAATGGAACTGGGGGATCGACTGGTTCAACTCTAACCATGGGGAGCACCCTGACAAGAAGATGCATATTTGCGCTTGGTGCACCAATAAACATCATCATCATCATCATGCTGTCGGTCGCGATGCGACAAAGACTGCTTTCATTACTTGACTGCCGCTCTCCATTTAGCTCTCTGCTGTCAGAGTTGCGTCCATGAGTCGGTCTTAATGTCTCTCAGTTTCAGGTTTCTCTTGATGGTATCTTTGAAGCGGAGACGGGGGCGCCCTCTCTTTCTGTAGCCAGAAGACAGTTGAGAATAGAGGATCTGCTTTGGTAGCCTGCCTGATGACATCCTCATGAGGTGTCCAGTCCACCAGAGATTCTTTTGGATCAGAAGATCTTCCATAGAGGGCAGCCCCATCCGTTTGAGTATTTCCTTATTCGTCACTTTGTCCTTCCAGTTTAGCCTCATGATTGAACGCAGATGTCGCATCATGAAGGCATGCAGCTTTTTCACCTGCTGTCTGTACACTGTCCAGGCCTCGGCTCCGTATATTAGGGTGGATAGCACGATTGCACGGTAGATCTTACCTTTGACCCGAATGGACACATGGTGGTTGTTCCAGAGTCTCTGGCGTAGTCGGCCGAAAGATGCGCTAGCCTTGGCCATCCTCCTCTGTATTTCAGCATCAATGCGTCCATCAATTGATATACTGCTTCCGAGGTAGGTGAATTCCGGAACAGAGTTCAGCTTGTTTCCGTCAACCATGATTCCTCCTCTCGGGTTCTTGTAAAGTTGGGTTGGTACAGCACCTCCGTCTTCTTGATGTTAATTTTCAGGCCAAACTTCTTTGATGCATCGGAGAAAGCGTCCACTATTTTCTGGGTCTCTTCAGCAGAGTGGGCACCCAGTGCACTGTCATCTGCGAATAGTAGCTCTCTCACCAGTATCTGAGTAGTCTTGGTCTTCGCTCTGAAGTGTGCGACATTGAATAGGTCAGCGCTCTGTCTGGACTGTATATAGATGCCATCCCCCATGTTTCGGAAAGCCTCGTCTAGCATTGCTGATAGGAAGATGGAGAAGAGCGTGGGGGCCAGTACACACTCCTGCTTGACCCCATTGGTAACCGAACGATTCCGAGACTTCCCCCTCCTACGCATAACGTTCGCTTCGTTCTGTATGTAAGAGCCTCGATCATAGTGGGGGCGATAACTTCTCTGTAGGCATCCGTATTCCCTCAGTAGCTAGCCATAGCCGGTCCTCCGACTGTATTCAATGGCTTAGTGAAATCGACAATACCATGTACAGTGGTCGGTCCTGCTCAATGCACTCTTTCTTGTAGCTGTCGGAAGACAAATATCATATTCCACAGTGCTCCGGTTACCTCTGAAGCCACACTGTGACTCGTGAACTACACCATGGTGTTATGATGAATAACCCTGTCTGTTGAGTAGTGTGCCTTATGTAGGATTAAAGTATATGGAAGAAGAGAGATTCCAGTCCTCTATAGTTCCCACAGTCTGTTTGATCACCTTTCTTGTAGATGGTTACAATGCTGGGATCTTTCCATGCTTGGGGTACAGAACCCTCCTTCCAAGAATTGGTGATTAATTGGTGCAGTCTGTTGAACAGATTGTCTCCTCCATGCTTCAATACTTCAGCAGGAATTCCATCACCCCCAGGTGCTTTGCCATCTTTCAGGCTGGCGATTGCTCTAGCCATCTCATCCATGGTTGGAATCTGATCGAGGCATGTTTTGGTAATGCGCTGCTGGATGTTGTTCAGAGCTTCGTGATCTATGTCGCCAGGGACGTTGAGTATCTTCTGGAAGTGTTCGCTCCATCTTGCCACAACTCTCTTGCTGTCGGAAAAGGTCTCCGTTCCATCTGTTGATTTCAGGTGAACAGCTCCCTTCTTCACGGGTCCCCACACTTCCTTCAGTCCGCTGTAGAAGCCCTTCATGTTGTTTCTGTCTGCAGCACTCTGCAGCTCCTCTGCCTTCATTTCCCACCAGTCTGACTTCAATGCACGGGTGCATTTTTGTAGCAATCTGCAGGCATCTTTGTATGCTGCAGTGGTGGATCTAGTGTTCCTGGTCTGCAACACTCTCTGGTGGGCTTGGTCTCTTCTGCTCATAAGATACTGTAGCTCCTGATTGTTGGGGTCGAACCAGTCCTGATGTTTTCTGTCTGGCTTGCCGAGATAAGTTTTAGCTGTGTTGTATACAACCTGCTGCAACGCTGCCCATTCCTCATCTGGTGTTGGGCTTTCCTTCTCCTCCCATTGTGCAAGAGCGCTGTCCATCTCCCACTCGAAGCTCTCCCTGTGACTGATGGTACTTAATTTTGCTGTGTTGAGCTTTGTCGGTTTATTTGTCCCTTGCCTGTTGTGTTTTTCTCGTATTCTGAATGCCACTTTTGACCTTAGCATCTGGTGATCGGTCCAGCAGTTTGCTCCACGCATGGCTCGGGTACTGTGGATGTCCATCTTATCCCGGCACCTTGTGATGATGAAGTCGATCATATGCCAGTGCCTGGAACGAGGATGCATCCAAGTGGTCTTGCGTTCATCCTTCTGCTTGAACATGGTGTTTGTCACTATCAGTTCGAACTCAGAGCACAAAGCCAGTAGGAGCTCACCATTGGAGTGGCATTTCCCGATTCCATGTTTGCCCATGACCAAGGTCCACTTGTCATTGTCTCTTCCTATCCTTGCATTGAAGTCTCCTATCAGCAGTAGCTTATCAGTGTGAGGGATGTCACTGAGCGTACTTGCCAGCTGGTTGTAGAAGGCCTCCTTGTTATCATCTGGGTTTGTCATTGTTGGAGCGTACACACTGATAATTGTAGCAAAGTTGTCCTTGCTCAAAGGTAGTCTCATCGTCTTGATTCTGTCACTTACTGGCCGTGGCATTTCTGTCAGCTTTGTGACGATGTCCTTTTTGATAGCAAAGCCCTCTCCGGCCTCCCTTCTCTCTCCTTCGCGTTTGCCACTCCAGAAGAAAGAGTATTCCAGGTCATTGAGACTACCAGACTCTGAGAACCTTGTTTCGCATAGGGCGGCAATGTCGATGTTGTATTTTGCCAGTTCCATTGCTACTAGTGCCGTACGTCTTTCTGGTCGGTCAGCTGCTTCTCAGTCGAGAAGAGTCCTGACGTTCCATTGGGCAATTGTCAGTAGTTGTGTTGTGTTGCGTTGTGTTCCTCCTAGCTGATTTTCCGCTGTCGACGGAAGATGAGCTCGAGCAGCGCGGTCCTTGATAACCCGGGCGATGACCGAGCCGGTATGGCGTTTTGTGCGGTTGTACATTTCATGAAAGCTGCCTGCAAAAGTGTTGAAGTGCTGCTGGCTTTTGCAAGTTACCAGCGGCACTCTCTCGGGGAGCAAATAGAGGTTTCACACCGGCAAGAACATGTCAAGACAGGCGCAAACCTATTTGTCCCTGCAGTGGCTGGTCGGGAGATGTTGGGAGTTCCATACATCAACCGCCCTTAATGCTGCCACAGTGACATGGTTTTCTGTTTAGGGTTTGCTCCCTTAGCCTTCGGTTCTGTCAAGGACCTGTACCACAAGGCAGTGGTTTAGAACTCTGCAAGGCAGGGGCGTAAAACTCCCTGAGGTATTGCTATACCTGCATACCTACCAATAAACACCACCGTGCAAACATGCACCGCGAGAAAGACTGCATAAATAAGCAGAGATTCACACACAAGAAATCGGGCCAAACCAGTGGTTCAACAAACCAACAACCCACACAGGGTTTTTGAGAAATGGCTCCACGAAAAATACCGACAACATACACGTGGAGCCCAGATCTAATACATTAACAACAACGGCCGTCCTAACAGGAGGACATGACAGCTGCAGCGACACTGGTGTGACAGATGCAGACATGCTTGGCATCGGGCAACAAGTGACACCCGTCACTGAGACACACCCTCCGCCTACCCCAGTCGAGTATAGTGCCACACTCGACTGCATTTGGCCTCACCCATGACATGACATGTGGGTGGGCCATACTGAATATATTCAAATATATAACAACGTCAGGCGTACGGCGCTACCAAACTACATGAAGGCCTGGGTCCCAATACGACCAGGACTTAATATCTGTGCCTGGAAGAGCACCCTGGCGGACTATCATGATCGGCAGGTAGTCGAGTTCCTAGAATTTGGCTGGCCTGTCGATTATACCGCCGATGCCCCTCCTACAAATACAAACAGCAACCATCGTGAAGATCCTGCACATACCACCTACATCAAGAAATATGTAGAGGCTGAACTCAGCCATGGGGCACTACTCGGCCCCTTCAAGGAGCCACCCTTCACCCCCTGGTCTCAGACAAGCCCGATGATGACACGCCCGAAGAAGAACACTCCCGACAGGGGTGTCATCGTCGACCTTAGCTGGCCAAAGGGGGCTAGTGTCGGGCCGACGTTGTTTTGTCGCCGTCGGCTCGTCGTCGGTTTCCGCCGTCGGGGCGACAGCAGCAGCCGCCGTCGAGACGACGGTGGGAGGTTGGACAAAACAACGTCGGCCCGACAGCGTTTTCCACCGTCGGGCCGCCGGCTGTGTGCTATCTGGGAAGTTGTCTTTTAGGGAAAGTTCTGAAGTTTTCTTTTAGGAAAAGTCCTGAAGTTGTCTTTTAGGAAAAGTCCTGAAGTTGTCCTTTTGGGAAAAGTCCTGAAGTTGTCCTTTTGGGAAAAGTCCCGAAGTTGTCCTTTTGGGAAAAGTCCTGAAGTTGTCCTTTTGGGGGAAAGTCCTATGGTGGTCCTTTGACTGGGTCAGTAGTAGCTTTCCAAGTAAACCTTTTGAAGATAACATTGTACATCTGAATACACGTGGGGAAGGTTCTTCAGAAGTAGCCTTTTGAAGATAACATTGTACATCTGAATACAGGTGGGGTAGTTCCTGAATTTACTCTTTTAAGTAATCAGTCTGGGACTTATTCGTGTTGTGGTTGGTTGCTATGAAGGTGCGTATAATGCCTAACGTTTGCTATTGGGAATTCAAGAACATTCGGATTTTCATTCAATAAACGTTGCGACGCCATGTGGTGCTGGTTCTTATGCGTTGTGTGGACATCTCTGGGGTCGCCGCGCAAATATATAGAGCTGCCGGGGGGCAGGGACAGCATCTAAATTTAGACGCCTTTCTGTCGCACAGCACACGGGGAAAGCATGCACTGTCAACACAACAGCACAGAGACAATGGGGGGTGACGCGACTGCGCACATGCAGATGTAAATAATTTTACATAATACCATTGACTTGGTGAGTGGTACTGCTATATCCACTCAACACCTTTTTTATTCTTTAAAAAAAAAAAATATATTAATATTAAAATTCTTATTCTTCATTAAAAAAAAAATAATCTTTTCATTTTTTTCTGTATATATCGGGACATGTGTGTGCATAGATTCTGAAAAACAATGCTGAGTGGGGCTGGTTGAACAAATTGACTTGTTACTAATGTAATGAACTGCATTGTTTGATATTGTCCATGCAAACTAGATTAGCATGAATATGGTTATTTTCTTTTCTTCATTAAGTAGTAATAAATAAATAAATAAATTTATATTCTATCGGGGATGTGGAATATTTTTGATTATTTACTTGTTGGTAACATAAAAAATAAACTTGAAATCTGTGATAAACACTAATGAAATTATTTCACTCTAAGCGTGTATTATTTGGATTGACAATTGCACAAGCTGTATTCCAAAGAATAATGAATTTAGTTATTGTATAAGTTTGAAAAAGTTGTGTTTGATTTATTCACATGGTTACGAGTAGTATAGAGAGGACCGATATGGGTCCATATTACGTAATCGTCCTGCGTCAGAGGACCGACACGGTACAATGACCTTAGATGACCCATTGCATGTTTGCACCGCGGGACAATGGGCATCAGTGACCTTAGATGACCCATTGCATGTTTGCAGGATTTTAGGTTGAACTCATTTGACCTTTTTGACTGGAATGATGACGTCACTGTTCAGGTTGAACTAATTTGACCTTTTTGACTGGAATGATGACGTCACTGTTCAGGTTCTACCCATTGCATGTTTGCAGGATTTTAGGTTGAACTCATTTGACCTTTTTGACTGGAATGATGACGTCACTGTTCTACCTTGCAGGACTGACCTTTGCTTGCAGGATGGCCATCTGTTTTTGGTTGAACTCATTTGACCTTTTTGACTGGATTGATGATGTCACCATTCTACCTTGCAGGATGGGCATCTGGTTTTGGTTGAACTCATATTGATTTACACTACGCTTGCAGGATTGACATGTTTTTTTTTAATTAGTTTTTTTTAACTCATTTGATCTTTTATGGCGGATTGGTGATGTCGATGAATCGAACAACATTGGATTGTTTTCTCGGATTTCATTTTAACTTTAGTATAAATAATAATAATAATGTATACTTCATTAGGAAATGTTATGCGATGTATTTTGTGTGTATATCTGTAAAACTATTTCTTGAACATTGTTTCCATGAACATGCTATTTTGAGTCATTATTTGAGTGTTTGCAGTTGCATCCGATACTACAATAAATAAACCTCAAATAATAATAACCTAACTTAAAATAAGCTAAGGTATTTTCTTGTTTGTTTGTTGGAGTCTTACATCCTGATTTGCTTGAATCTTTATTTAAAACCTCATCAATCCATTTATTTGAGTCCCAAAAATACCATCGTAACCATATTCTAACTCCCTAAACTGACCACCTCCCTAATAATGGTTTGTGTTTTGTAATATGTAATGTTGCAAGTTGGAAGCATCCATACACAACAAAACAAAAACCCATAGCATAGATAATAAATATAATGAATTCTTCATTAGGAAATGTTATACAATGTATTTTGTGTATATATCTGTAAAACTATTTATTGAACATTGTTTCCATGAACATGCTATTTTGAGTCATTATTTGAGTGTTTGCAGTTGCATGCGATACTAAAAAAATAAACCTCAAATAATAACCTAACTTAATATAAGTTAAGGTATTTTCTTGTTTGTTTGTTGGAGTTGTACATCCTGATTTGCTTGAATCTTTATTTAAAACCTCATCAATCCATTTATTTGAGTCCCAAAAATACCATTGTAACCATATTCTAACTCCCAAACCAACCACCTCCCTAATAACGGTTTGTGTTTTGTAATATGTAATGTTGCAAGTTGGAGGCATCCATACAAAACAAAAAAACAACCTGAAAAACCCTTGGTTAGTTAAGATGTGATATGTATATTTGAAAAATCTATTTCTTTAACATCGATTCTATGAA